>CM052798.1:1787644-1811743 GCA_028533885.1 Nasua narica
CCTTGATTTTTTCAACTCTGCTGTATCTTTTTATTTCTTTATTTTTAAAGAAAGAATTGCTTTGGAAAATACTACGTAGTCTTTCTCAGGAACCCCCAGGCCACATGAGCATGTTAAGTGCTCTGATAAGTCCTGCAACGATGGAACCTGATTCACCGTGCTTTATACAGAGCTTCCAGACCACAGAACCCCTTGCCATCCCACACCTCGCACCCACTCAGGGTCTGCCCTCCATCCTGCGCCTTCCTCAGGTGGCCCGAGCTCAGGCTGCACAGACTTAAGGCAGGGAGCCACAGGGCATCTTCCTGGCACCTCGTTCCTAGGAGGGTCCAAGTCAGGGACTGTAGGCAGCACCTTCACCCTCAGGGTTCCCTTAGATGAGGGGGAGCCGGGGCCCCGGGCACGGGGGGTCCAGGGAAATCCGCACCCCCTGAGATGAACGTGGAACCGAGAGAGGGGCTGGGCAGGAATCAGGCACCCCAACGGCAGGAAGAGTCAGCACCCAGCTGCCCGCGGGGCACACGAGTACCACGCAGACCCGAGGAAGCCCTGGTCACCAGGCAATGCCGCCCCGCCCAGCCAGCACTTTTCCTTTCTGCTCACCCACGCCGCTAAGTGGGTCTCTGAGAAATCACAGGGGCCATAGAGGCTTCCTGTCATTCTCTCACACAGCATGACGTCTCGTCCTCACTCCCACAGAAGCCCATGGGGCCCTCGCGGCACCCCGCACGCGGCCACGGTTCCACATCACGCAAAGCGAGGACGTCCCACACAGCTGGGGCCATCAGCAGCCGGGGGCCTGCCCCCCACCCTGCCCGCCCTGCCCCAGCCCGAGCCGGGCTCCCTAGTCTGCAGACAGCCTGGACTGGGACTGGGGGACGGCGCCGGAGAGGCCTGCAGGAACGGCCCAGGGATGGGGAAGGGCCAGAGCCCCCAGGCCCAGGCCCCCAAGCCCCTCCGTAGGAAGTGGGAGCCTCTCCCAGCCACGCTGCTTGTGCTGTGGACTTCAGAGGGCCCTGACCCAGCCTCCAGCCCCAGCCCCTGCAGGCAAGCCGGCGGGAAGGGGGCCAGGGCAGCCTCCCCAGACTCTCACCTGACCCCGCAGGGCAGGGCTTCCCGGGGGCTGGGGGCTCGGGGCACCTGCTGCACCTGGGGCGGGAAGCAGCGCGGCGGAGGGCTCAGCTTGCAGCAGAAAGCCCGCTCCCTGTGAAGAGGGATCCTTCCCGCTTCGTCCTGCGTGCTCCCCGCCTTCTCCGGCCGCAGGGACAGCACTCCCACGTGGGCTCCCGCCTTCCTCGGCAACCCCCGCGCAGCTGCGGGCCTGCCCTGCCCATCCACGCGTCCAACCCCCGGCTGGCTCCCTACCCCCTCGCACCTGTCGCATCAGTGTCTGCTCACTACCAGCCTCCCGCCAGCCCCTAGCTGAGAAACAGCCATCCCTGGGGGAGGGGGCCCAGGCCCCGGCTCTGCCCCACGCGACCCTCCTGCCCCTCCCTCCCCTGCGAGGGCCGGTGGCCCAGACCCCGGGGGAACAAGGGAGTGTCCCGAGAGGCGGGGCCACCGGGCTTTTCCTGGAGCATTCAAGTTAAATCCAGACAGAATTAAGTAAAACCTGAACTAAAATGTTTTTTTAAAAAAAAACAATCAAGGGGCCTCTGGGTGGCTCAGTGGGTTAAAGCCTCTGCCTTCGGCTCAGGTCATGATCTCAGGGTCCTGGGATCGAGCCCCGCATCGGGCTCTCTGCTCAGCGGGGAGCCTGCTTCCTCCTCTCTCTCTCTGCCTGCCTCTCTGCCTGCTCGTGATCTCTCTTTCTCTCTCTCTCTCTCTGTCAAATGGATAAATAAAATCTTTAAAAAAAATAAGAAAATAAGAAAAAGTAAAAAAAAAAAAAAAAATCAAGAAAGTCAAAGCCTCAAGTTCAGGATACACGTGGAGACCCTGTTCGCGTCTCCAGGCCGATGGGACAACCTGGACCCCCAAGGCCAGGCCCTGGGGCCGAGACGCGCCCCCTTTCCTCGCCGCCCCAGCCCTGTCCCCAGGCCGGCTCCTCCACCTCCACGAGGTCAAGGCTGCCCCGGGCGGCCCACCTGCTGGCGATCTCCCCGCCCCACGGCCGCGCACCCCCTGCTGCCAGCAGGCCGGGCGAGGCAGAGCCGCTTGTCCTTCCGCTGCCAACACAGGCAGACAGAGCCGCGGGATGGGCCAGGAGCTCACGCTGGGCGAGGACAGACCGGCGTGGCCAGCAGGCCTGCGCCGGAATCCGCCTCCATCCCTGAAAAGCCAGCATTGGGGGCCTGCCTCCAGCCTGGCCTCCCAGGATGCGGCTGCCCTTGAGCCCTGCCGCTCCTCCCCAGCCCCGACCCTGGGAAGGTCACTCCTAGACACAGGGGACACCAAGGGTCACCTGACCTGTCCGGGAGTACGGATGCTGGGAACGGTGCAGCACCAACCTTGAGCTGCACCCTGGCCCCCCTCCCTTTGCCCGTGGCAGCGTACACACGCACTCCCCCCAGCCCAGAAAGCCAAGCGGAGGGCCCCCCACCCCATGCCATAAGCCCCTTCCTCCTTCGCCCACCCCTGGCGCTCACCAGACTAGGGCCGGTCTCGCAGCGGAAACCAGGGCCCTTGGCTTTGACCTCTACCCCGCACCCCCCGTCAACAGACTCCTTTGTTTTCCTAGAAGCCAGAAGCAGGGAACGCACACATCCCCAGGATCAGAGAGGGGGGGGGAAGGGCTGCTGCCAGGGGCCGGGGGCCCGGGGCCCCGCCCGCCGGAGGGCCTGCTGGCCGGCATCCAGGCGTCCACCCGGCCCCCTGCGCCTCTGCGGCCCACGAGGGTGGCCAGGGCTGCTTCCTTCTCTTCCCTCCTGCTCCCTTCCTGGGGAGAATTATTCATTTCCTGTCCCAGAAAAACAGCACCAACATCCTTCTCTTCCCTTTTTCCCACTGGAATTTGTATAAAAACGTCTCTGCCCCCATTCAGCGGCACCCGTGTTTCGTGTGTGCGGAGGGACCCGGGGGCAGAGAGACTGGAACACGGTCCCTGAGCTCCAGCTCCTGTCCCAGCATGGGGGAGCCGGGACCCCCAGCCACCCCCCTGCGTGGCCCCGTCCCGCACCTCACGTCAGGGCGGGCCGTGTCACTGTTTCAGGGGAGGCCAGGCCTCTGGGACCACCCCAACAGGGAAGGGATACTGCCACCTCCGACCCCACGACCCCCAACTGCCCACCCACCTGGGCCAACACGCCTGCGCCACACCCCCCTGCGGGCCCACCCGTGCCCACTCCCCCCTGCGGGCCCACCCGTGCCCACACCCCCACAGGCCAGGAACGGCTCCCCAAACACTCCCTGCAGCCGGACTCCACAGCTGTGAGCCCCATCCAGTTTCAGAAGCGGAGGCTTTGCAGTGAGGCTCGCGTGTGCTGACACACGGCCCCCTCCCTCCGGCGCTATCAGGACCCCCCACCCCGCCCCCCGCCCCGGGAGGTGGTGGTAAACCTCCGTGAAGCAGATGGAGAGACTGAGGCCCAGGGCGCCAGGATGGGAGGCAGGACAGGAGCAAGTCTCACAGACAACGGTCCGCGCAGGCCAGGGGCCCAACCCCCAGCCTGGGACCCACCTGGGAACAGAGAAGAAGGACCCAAGAGCAAGGATGTGGCTAGAGCGCGACAGGTGGGGGGAGGGGCATGCTCCGCGACAGGACCTCCCGGAGGCCGCTGAGCCCACGGACAGCAGCGCGAGGCCCGGGGCCGCCCTCAGACCCCCTCCCGATGCCGGGAACCTGGGCACTGGCGGACAGCCCCCCACCCGCCACTGGGAGCCCCCACCGGCCTGTGCGGTGCGCGTTCCCTTCAGACACGGCCTCCTAGGACGCCCGGATGCGGGGTCGGGGGAGGGGCACTCACGGGCGAGGCAGCCCTGGTCGCCGGGCCGCTGGCTCCACCCGGGGCAGCACCTGAGCACGGTCTGGGCCTCCATGGCGTACACCTGCCGGTAGCCCGTGTAGTAGATGGTTCTAGAAAAGAAGGGAGACGGGAAACACCGTGAAGACGCAGGGCTGGTGGCAGTTCCCGACGCTCTGGGCCCCGCCCCACGACCCGCGCTGCTCCTCTGACGGGTCCCATTCCAAGTGCAGCAGGCGGAGGCTCGGGGCGCCTGGAAGGTCTGTGTCCCAAAGCAGAGCCAGCTCGCGGGAAGACGGACCGCAGGAGCACGTGAGCGGCCCGCAGCCAGCAGCAAGGGCCCCGGCCGGCTCTGCCGGGGAGGGGTGCTGGCCCGCTCCCTCTCCCCCCTTCCTGCAGCCCTGGCACTCCACATCTGGCTCCTCCCTCCAGGCCAGATCTGAGGCCCCAGGGCTCCGACCCCAAGTGCCCAGCTCAGGAACCTGCGGGGCTTCTTAGCGCCCAGCGCTGCGCAGCCAGGCCCTGGGGGTGCCAGTTCGGACCCCGGGCTCTCAGCCCACCAGGGAACAGCAGGACGGCCCTGGGGCATCCGTGACGGACCCCTTCCCCACCTGAGGAGCGCAGGGCTGAGCTGAGAAGACGGGGTGACCGGGAGATGCCCCGTGGATGGCAGCAGCAGGACTCAGCAGGACTGAGGGCGACCCGCACGCGGCACTGAGGTCAGAGGGGAGCGGGGTGGGGGGCCTCTCGGGGGAGGCCTTGGGGCCGGTTCCCGCTCAGGAGAGGGGAAGCTCCCGCAAAGGCTGAGCGGAGAGAGCAAGAGAACACGAGGAAGGGGATGGCCCGAGGCCACCTGCAGGCTTCAGACACAGCAAGCCTGCCCCACCACCGCCTGTAGGATCGGTCCCCAGCAGCCGCGGGGTCGAGGACCCTGGAGCTCCAGGAGCGGCCCAAGGGCCCGGACCGCCGCTTTCAGGTGACGTGACACCCTTCTGCTCGCTGGGGCTCAGCCCCAGGGACCCCACAAACACACACACAGGGCCACTTCCTGGAAGCGTGAGTTCAGGCGCGCACGGCCGCTCGGGAGAGCTCTGCGAAAGGCCACCTTGGCAGGACATGAGTCCACTTGCCTGGAGGGAAACAGACCACAGCAGTGGACAGTTTTTGGCAGAGCAAACAGTGATTGGGCCCTCCCTTCATAAATATTTATCCCTCTCCCGGGGCTACGTGCCGCTCCTCGCGGTGACCTGGAGAACGGAGACGACCGGCCCATGGGCCACCTCCCCCCACCTCAGACGTTAGAGACCCTCCAAGACAGCTGGTGGGCCTCCTGCCCCCTCACGGGACAGCTCACGGGGGCACATCACAGGGGCCCCGGCCCGGGAGCCGGCTCACAGCAGGGTCAGGGGCACCAGGGGAGGGGGAACACATCTCCACCTTGCGCAGGCCCCTTGGAGTGCGGGCCACAGGGCAGGAGACGTGGGGGATGGGCCTGGGGGTGGGATCCGTATGGGCTCCTCCAAGCATTCCTTCCTCCTCCCTTTGCACGGACCGCACCCCCCAAAGGGGCAGGGGACTCTCGCGCAGCCGGCGCTGCCTGCTGGTCTGGGGGAAGCAGCTTCCGCCGCCCTGGGAGAGCTGCCCCAGGCTGGCAGATGGGAGAAGGGCACCGGGGCAGGGCCCGCCCCCCAGGGAAGCCGCAGCCTCTGTGCGTTCCGGGAGGAAAGGGAGCGTGCCGGCCAGAGGCCACAGCTTCGACAGCTGCCCGCGGGGGACCATCTGGACGAGGCATCGGAGGAAGTGCCCGGAGCCAGCACGCGGGGCTCCGCGGGGGCACCACGGCAAGGGACACGACCCTTTTGCAGCCAGGAGCCCCACAGCAGGGGCGTGCCTGGTGCGGGTCTCAGGAAACCCCACAGGACACAGCAGTGGCGAGACAGCCCCCACTCTCGCGGAGTGGAGGGCTGGGGGGAGACAGCCCGTGTAGGGTGGGAGAACCCCAGCTGCACTGCAGCCCAGGAGACCCGGCAGCCACCGCCTCCAAGCAGGCCAGGGACCCAAACTGTTCCTGCTGGACCCGCAGGCCAGGGACTCAGACACCCGGAGTCGGGAAAGGTGGGGGTGCCCAGCGCCCGTTTTGTACGTGGCCCCTCCCGAGCCTGCCCAGGAGACCTGGACCCAGAATGCACACAGCCTTCCTGACCCCCGCCCCGGGACAGGAAGCATGACCGAGACCCTGCGGCCCCCGTCCCACCTAAGAGGGCAGCAGGGTCCTCCCAGACGGGGGACTTTCCTCCCATGGCCCCAGACGCCCCGCCAGGACACTGAAGGCACCCGAATGCTTTGGAAACGCTGCTCCCACCCCACCCAGGCCAGCCTGGAGCCCAGCAATAGGGAGACTGGGGGCCAGCAATGGGGAGCCAGGGACCCAGTGCCCCGGAGACCGGCGGCCGGTGACAGAGAGCCTGGGGCCCAGTGGCAGGGAGACTGGGACCAGCGACAGGGACCTGGGGGCTTCCCAGCAGAGCTACCCACTCAGCTCTCCAGCCCGGGGGCCACAGTGCTCCTGGCAGCTTCCCCGGGAGCGGCTGGGCCAGTGCACAGAGGGCCCCTCGGGGGCAAGCGCGAGCGGCGCCATCTTCCTTCTGCCTGGGCTTCTCGGCATCAGCCCCGCTGAGGTTCGCGCAGGATCCCGGCCGACCCGACCAGAAGACCCGGAACGGCGTCCCCGGCCCCTGGGCTCACCTGAGGCGGAGGCCACTGTCCCCAGACGGCACCAAACTCCCAGGGAGGGAGTTCGCGCCTTCCACGGAGGACACGACGCAGCCACCCCCCCCCACCAAGGCCTCACTGCAAAGCCGGAATCCACACCCCATCCGAGGCCCATTCCCGCCTTCCCACTCCTAACCCGGAGGCCTCGCTGGTTCCGGGCAGGGGAGGGGCCCGTGCTGAGGCCCCCCCACCGCCCCGCTTTGCAATCGTAGATTCCAGAGCCCGAATCTACATAAAGCGGAGAGGTGTGCAAAGGCACTCCTTAATTTGATTTTGAAATAAAATCTTGAGCAATAAAAGGTTTCGCACTGGCTCCTCTGGGAACGAGGCCCAGGGCTCGGCCGCAGCAGTCCCACAGACTTAGCAGGCTGGGCACCCCGCTTTCCCCCCTCACGTGGGCAAACCCCCCAGGGGTCCCCACTTCCCCCATGGGACCCCTGTCCCCCTCAGAGCCCCCTCCCACAGAGTCCCCTCCTCCCTGCAGGGCCCCCGCTGCACCCAGAAGGCCCTGAGGTCAGGACAGCCCCCACCTGGCCATCCCGCTCCCATGCCGGACCCCGGGACCCCGGCACATACCTCCGCTCGTGGCCGATGCACCACACCTGCCGCCCGCAGCCCGGCTTCCACACGGGCACAGTTTGGCTGAACGCCTGCACACAGGGCTGCCGGCGGCCCACCAAGGTCAGCTCCCGCTCGGCACACACGTGGGGCCTGGGACAGAGGACAGCGGTCAGCGCCCCGGCCACCAACAGCCGGCCGGCCCTGGTCGTCCTGCACACGCACCCTGGGGCATGGAGCCGTCCGGGGCGGGGTCCAGACCACGGCCTGGCCCCCCGCAGGGCCCCCCGCCCCCCCCCCCGACCCAGGACCCCCCCAGGGCCCGCAGCAGGCCCAGGCCCGAGGGTGTGGGCCTCAGAGGAAGAGGCTCCCATCTGAGCACCCTCCACACAAGGGCCCCATGCAGCCCCAGGGGGACTCGAATCCCGCCGAGACCCCGAACGAGAGATACTGCTGCCCCCTGGACAGGGAACCGGGGGTCCGTGGGAACAGCGACAGAAACCCTGCGTTCACGTGACTCCCGTCCTAGGCCACCCCGTCCCCAGCCACCCCGTCCCCAGCCACGCCGGCCTGAGATGGCCCTGAGCTCCGGGAGCGGGGCACACGGCTGGGGGCAGTTCGCTGCAGGCAGGACAGGCAGAGACAGACGGGCGAGCAAGGAGGGAGCCTCCGGGGAGCGGGGGCCCAGCGGGGGCCCTGTGATTCCGCGCTCCTCGGCCCCCGGGAGCGCCCACAGGCGAAGCTACAGCAGGAGCACGCCACACTCAGGAAGGACAAGGCGGCCGAGCGGAGGCAGAAGGGGCCCGGCCCTGCCCTAGAAGTGGGGAACGCTGCTGGCCCCGGCACGCCTGGATCCCGGCCAGGGTGGTCCCCACGCAGGCAAAGTTCGCAAAGTCCGGGAAAGAAGGCAAAGCTTTGCCACGTCTACGAGGCCAGCCAGATTCTTCTGAGGAAGACGGTGGAGCGGGCCAGGCTCTCCTCCGGAGACCCCTCTCCTTTCCTGGGCCTCCTCACCCCACAGGGGCCAGCTGCGCCCGTGAGGGCCCCGCAGCAGCCCTCCGGTCACCCTCCCGTGCCCTGTCCCCACCCCGGGCACCTACGTGACTCCCCCCAAGGCCTGGCTCCCCTCAGCCGGGCTGCCCTCTCCACCGCCCCGAGGACAGCCTTGCGGGTTCTCTGCCGGCCCCACGGGACAGGCCTGAGCGCCGGAATGATCTCTGGGGGGCTCCCAGCCCTTCACAAGCGTAACCTTGGCCAACTTTTCCATGTGCGGGGCGGAGGAGGTGGGATGGGGAGGGGACAGGCAGAGCGGCCTGGGCTCCCGTCTGGGGAGGGAAGGCAAGTCCCAGACTCTGTGGGCCGTCTGCCCCCCGGCGCACCCTGCAGGCTGGGGCCTTTGCCCCGGGCCCGGGGAAGGTGCGTACGAGAAGGGTCCCCCCAGAGTAGGTGGTTCCAGGCCCCCGGACCCCGGATGACGGCCCCGGGGTGAGGAAGTGAAGATGGGCACGCCAGGGCAGGGACGGAGGGAGAGGCAGGCAGCCTCACCCCGCCGGGGAGCCCGGCCGCCCACACCCCTGTCCAGAAGGAGGGCTAGGCTACCGAGGGGCGTTTCCATCACGTCTGGTCCTACAGGCTCCCCTCCTGAGCCCCACAGCGGGCTTCTGGACACACGTCCCCCGGGGCTGCATGCTTCCCAGCAGGGAGCCTGGAACCCCGCAGCCTCGGACCACGGCCAGCTGGAACTCGGGTGTGTGGGGGACACTGTCTCCCGGTTCCGACCCTGCTCCCCCAGCCCTGCCAGTAGCCTCGGGCCAGCCCTGCGTGCACTGAGCAGTCATCAGGCCCCGGGAAGGAAAGCCAACCACTCTGCCATCAGGAATTCACTTCAGAGACACAAATACATAAAGACGGTTCGCAGGGTTTTGAATCTGGACACAGTCAGCCAGCGGGAGCCGTACCAGCCTCGGGCTCCCGCAGGTCCACAACGGCTCCCTGAGCACCGGGGCCGCGAATCCCCCCAGCACCCCTCTTCTCTTAGCCTCCCCCAGAGGCCCACCAGGTGGCTCAGGGAAGCCAGCCAAGGGGGGGGGGGTGCCCATGCCAGACCTTGCGGGCTCGCTGCACCTCCCCCAAGGGAAGGGTAGCAAGCGGCACGGGACCAGGGTGGACGAAGCACTTTCTGGAAGGCTGGCTGTTCTCCGGGCCCCTCCTCTGCTCCTCCAGGCTGCGAGGGGCAGAGAGCAAACTCTGGCACCTTGCTGGGGTCTCACAGAAGGGTGCCCTCCCTCCTGCATTCTCCCGGCCAGCAGCGCCCACCGTCGCCCCACTGCCAGCTGGGGCCCTCGCCAGCTGCTTCAGAGACAACCAGAGACAGTAGAGCAGACGAAGGTGTACCCCGGTGTACCCCGCGGTGTGACAGAGCTCAACACGTCTGGGGCGATCTGAGAATAGATGCCCCACCAAGAAACAGGGACCCAGGCCCCCAGAGGGGCAGCGACCCCTGTCGCGGGGGAGGCTCCCTGAGGAGGAAGAAGAGGAGGACAGAGGGGAGAGGAGGCTTCGGGGGCAGGAGGAGGTCTCAGGCAATCCATGAGCCGGGCCAGAGGCTTTCTGGAGCCCCAGGAGACAGGTCTTTGGCTCCGCTCCTCAGGGGCTCGGGACAAGGGGCCCAGGAGGGGTGGCAAGCAGTCTCCACGAGCACACTGAGGCAAAAGCCGCCTCTTAAGGAGGGGGGCCCTCTGTCCCCATGGGCTCAGCAGCTGTCCACCTGACTAGCACCCTGGAACTCCCAGGGGTCTGGGCCCCTGGAAGTCCCCCGCTAACCCTGCAAAAAGCAGGCAGGCTGGGTGGCCAGACCACAAGAAGCCACCATGAGAATCCTTCTGAGGCCGCAGCTTCCCTTAGACAAACTAACTCACTGGGGTCGCAGGAAAGAAAGGTGGCCAGCAGAAGTCACGTGGAGAGTCGGGACCCAGACCACTCACATTTCTGGATGCAAAGGCCCCCTTTTCCTATGGAAAGGCCACGAGGAAACCTTCCTGCTCGGGCCAAAGCAAGACCCAGGGTGGGGATCCTGGGGCCTGGACTTGCCCTCCCCCAGCTCTGCCTGGAAGTGACCATCCCGCACGGCCAGGTGCTGGCCAGGGGTCCCCACCCCAGGCCGGGCCACTCGCCTGCGCGCTGCAGCCTTTAGCAGCCTGTCTGCACCCGGCAGGAGCCCTGGGTGGGGGCGGCCAGCGGGCGCCTTCCTCTCCCAGGCTCACTTTGGCACCAGCTGCCCTTTGAGGCCGGCGCAAGGATTGATCTGTGTAAGAGAGAAGGCTAAACGGCCCATTGGGGAATCATCTTTCAAAACTGAATTCATCTCAGCTGGCTCCCTGACCCTCTCTTCCTGCCCATTCTGGTCCTGAATCCCTTCTCCCGGCTCTCGGCCCAGCACACACGTGTTTAACACACAAACCACGGCCAGGGGCCCCCTGTCTGGGCACACCCGCCCCGGCACAGGCCCCCCCAGGCCCCAGGAGGCAGGCTTTGGAAGGATGTGAGAAGGGGCTGCTTCCTTTCTGCTTTCTCCGAGCCGCTGCTGGCCAGACCCTGCCCGTGAGGACCCCGAGGGGGTGCAGCCTCTGCCAGAGCTCGCCTGGTGCGAGGGGAGGGAGACCGCCCTGCCACCGCGGCGCCCCCAGACTCAAGCGCAGACCCTCCCCAGTTAGGGCAAAAAGCCCGACTTTGTCAGGGCCCCAGGGACAAAGCTGCCCAGGGGCTAGGGGCTCCCGCCGTCCACCGCCGTCCAGCGGCTCCTCCCCTCCCGCTACTCACAGGCCGGGCTGCAGGCGGAGCAGGGCGCCCGCTGGTCCCGCGGGGAGCAGCAGCACCAGGGCCAGGGCCACCGCGCGCCCCGCCGCCCTCGCCTCCGGAAGGACGGGCATCGTGCCCGCGGCCCCGCGCCGGTCCCCCGCTCACAGGAGGCCCCAGTGGGCCCTCGGAGCCGCCGCCTCCACGTGCGCCATGGCCCGGGGACGCGCAGGGCGCAGCCGCAGGTGCCCGCGCCGGCCCGCCGAGCCCCAGGGCGCCGCAGGTGCGGAAGGTCCGGCTTCCCGCCCGGCCCGCGTCCGCCTCGCGCGACACTGCGCGCCCAGCCCCGTAGCCAGAGGCCGGCCCGCCTTTGCCACGCCCCCGGCCCGGACCCCCGCCCGGGCCCCGCCCCCGGGCCCTCCCAGGCCGCCGCTTCCAGCCCCGCCCCCGCCCTCCTCGGGCCCTGGGCCCCCGCCTTCCTGCACCGGCTCCTCTCGGGCTGCAAGTCCCATGTCCCGCTGGGACCCAGGCGCCAGTCTTTAGGGGCAGCCCGCAGCCCTCCGTCCCTCGTAAGTCCGCGGACGCTCCATCCATTGTCCCCCCCGGTGCCCTACCCCCTCCCTTGCCCAGCTTTAGGGACAGCCCGCAGCCCTCCGTCCCTCGGTCCCTCGTAAGTCCGCGGACGCCCCATCCATTGCCCCCCCCCCCGCCGTGCCCTACCCCCTCCCTTGCACAGCGGCGAGGGGGGAAAGGCTGGGGGTAGCCTCTGCAGCCCTCCGTGTGCCTCTGGGCACTGCCCTCTGGGCACCCTCTGGTCACCGACCACACGCTGGACATTTTTACACTGATTCTGTGCAGGGTGGTCTTGGCCAGCGGCCTGAAGTCCGAGAGTGCCCTGCTTCCCAGAGGCCATGGAGGGCGGGCGTCTCCCTCTGGAGGATTTCTCTCCCTCCGTTTAAACCTGGCTTGGGGCACCTGCCTGGCTCGGTCAGTAGAGCACGCGACTTTTGATCTCCGTGTCTTGAGTTCAAACCCCATGTTGTACGTAGAGATTACTCTTAAAACCAACCAACCAACCTGCTTTGGGTTTGGAATTCACCGACCGTGAGGTCCAGGTGCTCCAGCATCCAGGGGGTCCCTGGGGTGGAAACAACGGCTTAGGAGGTTTTTGAAGAGCGGCGGGAGGTGCTGGGTAGAACCAGACGAGGGGCCAGCAAGCAGCGAGGCTCCCTGCTAGACCCACATGGCGCAGAGGGGGAGCCCTGCCAGACCCGGCTGCAGGGCCCCCGCGGTGAGGCTCGCTCCCCAGGCTGGCGAGCCCTCGTTCCTGGGCTTTTCTTGGACTTCATGTGGTCCCGGTGACGGGCCCGCACCTCGCCCTCATACAAAAGCACAGGACCCCTGGCTGGGCAGAGGGTGGGGGGCTTGCGAGGAGGGACCAGCAGCTGTCCGGCACCCCCCGCCCCCCGCTCTCGGAGCCCTCCGCACCACGTACAGGTCCTACAGTTTTAGAGTCATCTCGGGACGGGGGCTGCCAGGCCAGCCTGATGCCTTCCTATTGTGCAGATGGGGAAACTGAGGTCAGCACGGGGAGCAGCACCCAGCCCGTGAACTGCAGATCGGAGAACTGAACACAGGGTCTGGCTCTGGGGACCCAGGGCAAACCCCCTACGGCGCTGCGTGTAAATCTGGGGAAACCACTACAGCGCACAGAGTAGACGGCAGTGTGGCCCACCTGACTTCCCCGCCGGGGTGTCCCCGTCGGCTCCAGCTGCTGGAGCAGAAGGCCACAGACCCAGCGGGCTGAACACACACATCTCCTCCCGGTTCCCTGGAAGTTCCGGATCAAGGCGCCGGCCGCAGGGTCCAGGTGAGGACCCTCTTCCTGGCTTGTGGAAGGAGCGCGCCTTCTCTCGGTCCTCACCTGGCGGAGAGGGGCGTGGCAAGGGGAGAACGGTGGGCTCTTCCTCTTCTTAAAAGGCACCAGCCCTAGAGGATCAGGGCCTCCCCCTTATGGCTTCATTGACCTTGATTACCTCCAGAAAGGCCCTGTTCCAAGTACAGGCGCACTGGGAATTACGGCTTCGACGTGTGGATTCGGGAGGACACAGTTCAGTCCAGAGCTGGGTGAGTTCACGGTCTTCTGAATCCCCCCCTCACTCCCACCTGCCCCCCTCTGTCCAGCCCGGAGGCAGAGGGGACACGGAGAATCAGCACCATCGCCACTGGGGCGGGAGATGGGGATGATCCCGTATGGCGACTAAAAGCCTTCGCCACTGTCTTGTCCTTTCGGTGGGCAGTCTTCAGGCAGCTGCTTCTGAAGTTCATTCCTAAACCTGCTCATTTGCCCCAGAAGAGAAACGAAAACCGAAGACGCAGGCTCCTCCGGCAGGGAGGGTAGGGTGGGGGCTCTGGGGCAGGGGCCGGGGGCAGGGCCCTCAGCTGACGAGCTACGTGTCCCTGGACGGGTGTCATGTCCATGTGAACCAGGAACAGCAGACCGGTGCCTCCGAGGTCGGCTCCTACTCGGCCAGGTCGGCTCCTACTCGGCCTGGACCCTGACTGCTATCTGCCGCACAGATGGGCGCCCCGCCACCGCACTCCCTCCCCCGTCCTGGACGGGGACGCAGCACCGGGAAAGGAGTCGGGTCCCCGTATGGTTCCAGAGCTGTTGAAATCACCTGTCCCAGCGAGAGCAGATAGCTACCCATCCGCACGAAAGACGCGGGCTTGGGGCGCCGCAGTATCGTGGGCTGAATCGTATCTCCAAAAGGACGCATCTGTGTCCTAACCCCCAGTTCCTGCACATGAGACCGAATCTGGAAAACGGGTCTTTGGGGATGTAACTGAGTTAAAGACATTGGGATGAAATCGCCCTGGACCCAACGACCGGTGTACTTATGGGAGCAGAGGGAGATTTGGGACTTCAAGCGGAGGTTGCAGCAGCCCCTGGAAGCAAGGAAGGAGAGAGGCCCGGGCAGATGTCCCTCAGGGGCCTGCCCTCGGGGCCCCTGGCCTAGAGGGGAGTTGGCCAGCCTGGGGCATGCGGGGGGAGGGGGCGGGGGCGGGGGGCCTCCCTCCAGGATCCCAGCAGCTCTCCGGCGCTGAGAGAGCAGAGGCTCCTCTGGAAGCCAGGACCGGAGAAGCGGGAACTTGTTGCGGGACGCGCCATCTGTGGGGCGGCCCTTGCGTTTCTCGAGAACAAGGTCGTACGTGTCCCCTTACCCCGCACCCGCTGTCCTGACCACAACCAGAACCCACCCTCCAGTGTGCGACCCCAGCCCTCCGGGCCCCAGCTCACCCGAGGGCAGCCTATCAAAACCAGACCCTCTCACGGATCCTGCCGTCTTGCTGGGGCCGCAGGTGCCGAGACAGCCCTCAGGGCCTGGGCCCAGCAAGGAGGGCGTCTTGGAGGAGGCAGAGCGAAACCATCGTTCTGGTCGAGAGGGGGTGTGACAGTCGTTGCCATCAAAACAACTCGGCTTTTAGAACCCGCAAGGGAAGTGTCCCTTTCGATTCCTTGAATCTGCTGATTTGCCTTAAAGCCACGTTTGGAAACCTGCCTTAAGGTCTCCAAGGCCACAGCCCCATCTGCTGGGAAGGGCGTTTCTCTGTCGACTGCTGTCCCTGCTTCTGCTGTGACCGGACAAAGGTTCCGGGCAGACTGCCGGCACCATGTGACAGCCCTCGCACGCGTCCCCGGGGCCAGGATGGCTTCCCGGCCCCAGCCAGCCTCGGAGGCAGCCCCGGGCCCTGCTGGGAGGGAGAGGTCTCACCCAGGGTGCATCGTCTTTGGGAGATGAGCTCGGCCCGTGGGCCACTCTCTGGACTACGCGTTAACCTCCGCCGCGGGGAGTTGCTGTGCCCAGAGCTCTGAGATCCCACGCGTGGGGCTCCTGTTTGCACCGGCCTGGCCCCTTGTGCCCCTGACCACTGCTTCCGTTCTGAGACAGACATCAGAGGTGGGGCCCACTGATTTCACAAAGCACTAAGCCACAACATCTGGAAGTTAAGATAAGAATCCTCGCTTCCCAGTCCTCCCGGGAAGAGAAGAATCATGTTTTCATCTCCCACTGAGCGTGGCGCTCTGGTTTGAAGGCCCCAGGCGTGCGGGCTACTCTGCCACCTGCTGTCCAAAGTCCCCAGGAAGAAGTGTCGCACACCCAGGGGGACCCAGCCAGGAGCCCCCGTCCCCTGTCCCACGACCAGCGGTTTCCGATGCGGCCCTGTCATCATTCACACACAGAGGGGCCCGTCCGCCACAGCAGTCGCGTCCCCAACACCTCAAGCCCTAACCCCGCGCCCGAGCCAGGGGCCTCATCTGGAGATGGGGTCTGTGGCTTTGGGCGGGTTCTCGTCCCACGTGGCCGCTGTCGAGGAGAGATCTGGGGAGACTCACAGGGGAGGTGGCCGTGGGACCCCAGAGGAGAGGTTGTAGACATGCGGCTCCGGGCCCAGGGAGGCCCCCAGAGGCTGGGAAGGCCAGGAGGGTTTCCCCCACGGGCTTCCGGGGGAGCACAGCCCTGCAGGCCCCTGGGTCTTGGGCCTCCGGGCTGCAGAGCCGAGGAAAGGTCTGGCAGAGTTACCCCCGGGCTGTGGCACGTTGGCGAGGCCGCCCGGGACCGCGCAGCAGCAATCCTCTGCTACATCCTCCCTCTGTCGTTGCCGAACTATGGGCCCGCAGGGCGCCCCCCACACCCTCTCGCGGCTCAGGCACCCAGGCCAGCGTCCTCTCCTCACGCCCGCCGCCACCGCCGCCGTCGCCGGCTGGGGACCGCAGGGCCCACCCACCTAGCAGGCCCTGCGCCCCCGCGAGCCCAGTCTTTCATCCCGGCCCACGGCAACCCGTCCCAAGGCCAAGACTCAGTCTTGCGGCCAGGCAGAGCGTCCTTGCTGTGGTCTCAATTCCAGCACCCCAGTGGTGGTCCACAGCGCCCGGGGGTCCAGCTCCTGCTTTCCCTACGCGGAGTCGCCCCATCCAGGCCCCTGCGTGTCATCCCTCCGGCCGCCGGGCCCCAAGCCGGCCGCGGTGCGCGGAGCAGGGAGAGATGGACGGCGGAGGCCGGCGCTCCAGGCGGACAGGGAGCAGGTGTCATAAGCAAGGGGACTTCCTTCCGAGGCTGGTATTGGCCGCTGCGAGCGAGGCGCCCCACACCTGCCGGCCGGAATCTTACAGTTTACGGAAGCCTCCACGGGGTCCTGTCACCGGCCTCACCGGCCAGTCTCACCCCGCGCTACCTCTGGGCGGGCCACGGCGAGCGGCTCCTGCCGTGGGAGTGGGGGGCAGAGTGCATGTGCCCGTGACAGAGGGCGGGGCGAGGGCCAGCTCCAGGGGCAACCGGCCGCCACAGCTCCCCACCCCTGGTGACCCGAGACTCGCGATCTCGCACGCCCCCTCTCCCGCCCTGGGCCCTCGCGGTCAGCAAGAGGAGCCACGGGCGTGGACGTGGACGGGGACTGAAACAGTCTAGGCCCACGCAAGAGAACACCCAGGTTGAGACAGTAATTCCCAAAATAAGACACGACCTTTGTCCAGCAAGAGCCCGGTGATCCGAAGCATGCGTTTAGTCAGTGCCCCAGGCCGCGGTCAGAGCCCTCCGGGCCCTCACCTGTGTCCTGAGTGTGACTTAACGAAGAGGACGTCGTGGGACTCGTCAGGTCCCGACACACGAACTCTGGATGCTGGCGCGGGCGCCTCCCCGGGACGCAGCGGGGAGATTCGAGGCCTTCCGTTCCGGACGCCGGCTTTCTCCCCGGGGCGCCTCGGTGTCCAGTGGGGATGGGCCCCGCTGGCCTCAGCCGCCACTTGCCGGGTGAGTTTCGTGAGGCCGGTCTGTGTGCTGTCGCGTCCTCAGGGCCCAGGGCCACGGAGCGAGCCCGCCTGGCCTCGTGCAGACAGAGCTGCGGCCTCAGGGCCTGGACACGGCGGTGGCCACCACGGAGCGGGCGGGAGGGCAGCACGGTCGGCGGGAGGAGCGTGAGGAGGGCGGGTGCTGTGGCCGGGACGCGCGGTCCATGCCGGCCACACCGTGCGTCCTGGGGTCTGGCATGTGGCCAGGTAACGGGGTCCCAGGGAGAGGGGGTGGGGCCCCGCCCTCCCGGCAGGACTGCCCGTTGCCGGCCCGGCCAGCTGGCTCCCCTCCCGCGTGGGACGGGCTCTGTGTTCTCTGCCGCACAGCGCGTGCATCCGCGCTGAGAGTCGGGGCGACGGGGGCTTCCCGCCACGCCCACACCTTTACGGTCGGCCAGCCGGGGTTGGGCACCTCTGCAGAGGTCCCGCATCTGGGCTGGGGGGCGACGGGCCCACCTGGGGCACCGGGTGATCGCTGAAAGGTATTAACACCCTTGTTAATGCGTCAGTGCTCCCAGAGAGGAGAAGTCACTGGTCACTTGTCTGCGGCTTTTCTCGTCCACGTCCCCTGCCCACCAGCCCTGCTGCCGCAGGTTATAGGGACAGGGAGCCCCCGCGACACGGCCCTGACCTGTGAGCCCCCGTCGCCGTCTGGGAGACGAGAGCAAGCACTCCTGGCGCCCCGCGTCTCAGATGGGGCAGCATGGGGCCGGCCAGAGGCAGCGTCCACGCACCCCGGGCCATATGGGACCCTTGCTTAGAGGGGCGGCCGACACAATCCATGTGCCAGTCCCCCGGGACTCGGGGACTCAGGGGTGGCCCAGACTCCTGTGGCCTTGCCCTGAGTAGGGTCGCGATCACACAGGACCGGCTGTCCCTGCGCTGACCTGGTTACTGGACTTCCAGGGCAACCCCGCATCCTTGCGCCCAGGGCGTGGTGCGGCCCTGCTCTCTACGCCCCCCGCTGCGGCCGCTGCTGGAGCATCACTTGCTGGGACGTCATCTTCCTGAGGACCTGGGATGGGGAAGACAGTGAGGACCACCTGAGGCTCCAGCCGGCCACCCCAAATGTCTTTTCCATATCCTGACCCCACCAAGGCTTATTCGGGATCACCAGCCGTCGGCTTCCCACTGTCCAAGCCGTAGGGTGCGTCCCTTTAGAACAGCCCGTCAGCACGAGGGGTTGACGGCAGGGCCCGAGGGGGTCGCCCACCAGACCGCGCGGGCTGCTTGGTTTGCCCCTGCTTCCATCCAGGCGGGGTCGGCGTGGGGTGGAGCGCTAAGGACAGCCCCTGGGAACGGAAGGACTGCCGTGGACAGAACTACCTGTCCCCAGCGGCGTTGGCTCCCCACAGGCTGCAGGCCCCCCCCCCCCCCGGGGGACAGGGGTGGAGGCTTCTGGAGCAGCTGCGGCTCCCCCCAGGGCCGCGTAGTGTCTGCATTTCTGGGGACCGTGGGCGGCTGGGCAGGGCGTCCCGCCGCTGTGAAGAGTCGTCCCACGTGGCTGGCGTGGGACTCTGTGCCCCGGGGAGGGGGCCGCTGGAAGATGCTCTCACCCCCCTCGGCGGGTCCCCCCACGCCGCGCCAGTCCTTAGCGAGAGGCTCCCCCTGGAGGAGTGCCGTGTGCGCTGCTCAGGGCCGGCGCTCTGCGGGGGATGTCCGACTCCGGCCCCTTCCAGAGCGGGCGTCAGAGGCCCCAGGAGCCCCCTGTTGTCTCGGCCATAGCGCCCGAGCCGCACCCACTGGAGTCCCGGACCGCCTAAGTGCCACGGCGGCCCAGCTGCCTGGATGCCGCCACTCTAACCTGCTTCCCTAGCGTTTCCCCGAGGCTGCTTGCGGCCCTGCCCTCGCACACGTGCCCCTTCCTCCCCGGGCGGCGTCAGGGACAGAAGCGCCGTGCCAGGTGGGGAATCCAGTCCTCCTGGCCTCCCAAGTCCCCACAAAGACTCGCACCTCCCTCCTGTTCTCAGGAGGCCGGTAGGCTGGCGTCTTCTCCGTCGCAGATTCTAGGGAAACGTGCATCTCACCCCACCAAACAACCCCCGAAACTTTATGGGGGGTTTATGGGTTCACGGTCCATCCCGCCCCCCACAGATGCTCCAGCCAGCCCGCAGAGCGTCTGCACAGGTGACCGTCGTGTCCTCGATGACGGGGCCCATCTCAGGAGTGTGGGGCAGGAGAACAGGGACAGGGCGGGCAGGGCGGGGCTGCCGGGGGGCCGCGGGGAGGCTCCCGCGAGAGCGCAGTCCCTGCCCCTCCCAGAAGCTGGTCCTCACCGGGGTCTTTTCCATGAGTCTCGGTGAGGGTGAAGCACGTTTGCAGGAACCCTCTTGCAAAGCATCGGAGTGAAGCGATGCCTGTGTGCAGATGAGAGAGAGCGGCGAGAGAGAGAGTTGGCTATGATGCACGGACCAGGGGAGCGGGGGGCCCCTGGGGACGCACGTCTTAAAGTCACAACGGCGGCCGTCATGCCGGGACCCCGCGGATTCTTGGGGCTTTCGTAGAAATGTGCCACAAGACAAGTTCAGTGTCTCTTCCTGCTGGACCACACTTCCCAGGGGAGTCAACGAGTCGGTGAGCCTCATCAGCGTAATCTCTCTCTGCGAAAGGGGGAGAGAACACATCTTTGGAGACAGGACCTCTGCAAAACCCCAAAGTTAGTTCAAGGTCAACAAGACTTCTTTTAGAATTTGACTTTTGGGATCCGAGGGCACTGGGAAACAATACCTATCTCTCCATTGAATCAAAATGATAATGAAAGGCTTCAAAAGCAACTCAAGAAGGTTACAGAGTCATTAAAAAAAATAACTTTGTTCTTTTAATAGAGAAGACTCCGTTTTCTTAAGCAATCAAAGGCCTGATAGAGACAATAGGAGGCACAGGAAATTACTGTGATACAGCACAGAACCTGTCTTCCTGGTGGATAAGCTCAAAGGTTTCTATTTTTATTTTTTTAAGATTTTATTTATTTGAGAGAGAGGGAGAGGGAGCACGAGTGGGGTGAGGGGCAGAGAGAGAGGGAGAAGCAGGCTCCCCGCCGAGCAGAAAGCCGGATGGGGGGCTCAATCCCAGGACCCCGAGATCGTGACCTGAGCTGAAGGCAGAGGCTTCACCGGACTGAGCCCCCCGGGGGCCCCAGAATGAGTTCAAAGGTAAGGAAAAACCTTTCACAGTCCCATCAAGAAAGACCAACAGTCCAAGAAAACTTTGTCCTTTTACCGGACAAAACGTTTGCGATTTTATAGATGTACATTCCTGATATTAAGCCAATTACACAGAAGCCCCTTTACAAGTTAATTTGGGCAGGAGCCCCGGAGGAAGGGATTCTTGGCCCGTGTGGAACCCTCGTCCGCAGGCATCCGGAGGCAGACAGACACGGCCACGAGCAGGTGCAACAATGTGAACCCACCCGTTCTCGGAGCCGCTGATGGTGGGCAGCGCCCCGGGGATCCCCGGGAGCCTCCATTTCAGACACGAGGAGATTTACGACGTCAAGAGACAGGAAAAGAACGCCAACTTTTCTAGGAGTTTCGGGGTCTGTTTCTCTATTATTGAGGGTCTAGCATAATTAGTATGTAGAATTCTCCTTGGTGCCCGGGGTCCGGCAGCCCCAGGCCCTCGTGCGCTGTGGATCACAACCCTCCCTCCTTCGGGGGCCTCACTCTTTCAGGGATCCCCCCGGCTAGCATACCCCTCAGGCTCCGTGGCGAGCACCGGGACCTCCATCGGAGGCGACGTGTGCCCTCCTAGCTTTGCCAGACAGATCATACTTGTCTGCTGGCCCCGACCCAGTGGTGGTGGGCGCCCGCACAGCCTCACCTCTGCCCTCTGCTCAGCGTCCTGGCCGGAGCCTTGGCCTCTAGCTGGGCCTCCGAGGCCCGCACGGGGGAGGCCAGCCCACCGCACACCTCGTCGGCGCCGTGCACGCTGCACCCCTTCCCCGGTGCGGGGGACCAGCCACAGAATCGGGGGCAGAGCTTGCGTCCCAACGACAGGGCGGGGTGAGGGGCCAGCTCCAGGGGCAACCCGCAGTCATGTGCTCTCCATGACCTCCTCTGACACCTGTCTTCCCAGTCACAAGTCCCTGTCAGACCCGCTGCCTCCAGACAGACCGGAAACCCCGAGCCGAAGGGCCACCGCGCCCACAGTGTTGGACACCCTCCCCCACTACCCGCCGGACTCGCCAGCAACGCCCAGCCCTGCCTGCTTTCTCCCGTGACCGTCTCCTGTGACCGTCTCCTGCCCTCTGGCAGCCTAGCCTGCTCGCTCCCAAGTGGGGTGCAAGGCTGACCTCTTGCCGTCCTTGGCAGATGCTCCTTCACAGGACCTGCACTCCCCTGTCTCCCTCGTCCTGGACCGCGGCCACCCAGCCACACCCCTACCGCCCGCCTCTAGCCTAGTCCAGCCCTGGGCGCTCCCACTCCCAGTGGCTGCCGTGCGGAAGGGTCCAGTGCAAAGCCCCCGAGGCCCCCCGGCTGTCCAGGGACCCCCGTGCTTGCGTCTAATAGCCCCCTTGCTCTTCCCAGCTGTTGTCAACTCACTGCATTACCCAAAATCCCAGCTCCCCGCCCCCCGGAGCAAACAAACGTCCCCAGAAAGTCTCAATGCCCATCCTGTCCCTGCCGAGCCTCACTTCTCTGCAGCTCATCCGTGAGCAGGGTGTCCTCCTGCCCTGCCCAAGCCCTGGGCCCCAGCTTCCGGTTCCCACGGCCCGATCGGGCCCTTGTCTGTCTGCCCCCGCCCTGCACGGCGCTCGCCGGCCGCCTCCACGGGCTGGGCTGTCAGGGGCGTAAAAACTGATGGACGGTCGTTCAGACAGGTCCCCGCCGTACGAAGTAGCTCCTGTAGGCCTCAGGACGACGACCCGAGAGCCAGGTTTTGTCAGTCCTGCTTTCCAGACGAGAAAGGGAGGTGGAAAGGTTAAGTGATGGGTTCACGGTCAGCGCCAGGACCGCACAGAGGGGCCAGAACTCAGACCCAGGGCGGGCGGGGCCCTCGGGGGCTGGCCGTCCACCGCCCGGGAACACCCGCTCGCCGGCAGCCTCGGCCCCTGGACTTTGGTTCCCCTTCCCGACACCCACGCCGGGGACATGCCCCTGGAGGTCGCTGTCCCGGGCCCCCACTGCTTTGTCACTGTGTCGGCGGAAGGACTCCTGTCTGTCTGCCCCTCGCGGGAGTCCCCAGCACGGGAGCAGACTGGGGGGCGGGAGCCCGGGCCGGGAACTCGCCGAGGTCCGAGCTTTTGGCTGCTGCGTGGCCTCCGCAAGGTGACAACCTCTCTGGGACTGTGTTCTCCTCCATGAAAGGGGGTAACGCCGTCCCCCACGCATGCGTGTTGGGCGCAGAGGCGATACTTGCATGTGCACCTGGCGCTCAGGACCAGCGTGAATCGGGAACACTGACGTGGCTCTGAACGTGGGCCCGGCGGCCCAGACACGCCGCAGGCACCAACTCCTTGAAGCCTCCCGACAGCCATTGGAAGTAGGAACTACCATTACCCACACTCGACAGAAAAGGAAACTAAGGCACAGAGCGCTTCAGGGTGCCGGTCCTCGGCAAGCCCAGAGGGCCTCCCGAGCCCACAGCCGCCAGCCTGGACGGTCCCTGGCTCTGCTGTGACCCCCCTCCATACTGAAAGGGGACCCAAGACAGGGGTCAGCGGGCACCAGCCCAAGCGGCTCAGCCCCTCAGGGGCCTGATTTAGGCCCACCCCACAGGGACTGGGCGGAGCAGGCTCCGCCCCGCTTTGGTTGCCAAAGAGGGGCCCTCCCCCGTCCTCCCCCAGGGACAGGGCCCCAGAGGGCGTCCCTGGCCCCGGGGGCAACAGAAGGCAGCGGCCCCTGTCCCACCTGCCCTCAGCAGGCCCCCCGTGTTTGCACATTCACTCGGCGCGCTGTGAGAGCTTTGCTTCCTTCCAGGAAGTGTAGGAGCTCAACTCTTCCGGTGTGGCCAGGACAGACTCGAGCTGCAGGGAGGCGGTGGGAGGCAGGGATTTCGTGGCTTCCCACCCCCGGGGGCTAGCCGCCCCGGAAAGCAGGTGCCGGGGCCTGGGCTCTTCTTTCCAGCCCACAGGGACCTGCAGCTTCGTTACACTATGTTTGGCAGGAACCCTGTAGGCCCAAAACTCCCCCTCCCGACCGGTAGGAGTCCCTGAGATCGCGGGAGGCAATTGGGCCCAGAACCTCTGCAAACAAATCCAAACCCACCCTCCAGGCCAGTGCAGGTGCCCCTCTGGGCCCGCTCACTCCCCCAGCCTGAGAGTGTAGGGTCCCTGCCGGACAGCTCTGGGCCCACTCCCTTTTTCCTGACTGTGTTTACTGCAGACCCTCATGTCAGTCTCTGGTGGGGGGTCCAAGACCCCAGCCCGCCCACCACACCAGGCAGGCTCTCTCTGCATTCTGGGAGCCCCCGTTTCCGTGGAGGGGAGCGGTCAGCGGCGTGGGGGACCCGCTGTGTACATCGCTGCAGCCCCCTTCCTTGGCGGAGGTCCTGGGGAACAGAAGGTTGGGCCATCCTTGAATTGTGGGTCACCTGTGAGGGCACCCACACGAGGGCCCAGCCAGCCGGGCAGCTGTCGGCACGCCCCCAGCACTCTCCAAACCTGGGGGGGCGTACGGTAGTGTGTGGCCATCCTGGGCACTGGTGAAACTTCAAGAGCTGTGAAAGTGGCTATAAACCCCAAGGCGTGACCATATGCAAAAGGCCAGTGCCCTGCGATTTCCTACCTAGTAGGGCAAGTGCACACGGGGTGTGTTATTAGATGACAAAGCAGAGAACAAAGTAGTGAGGGAGTCCTGGGGGATGGCAATGTGCCCTGTGGAGGGGGGCCTTCAAGGGTGTTGCACGATGGACACAGTAGGGGTGAGGCGAGAAGGCTTTTGGGGTGGGGGGAGTGAGGGGGGGCATGAGTCAAGGCAGCAGAAGTCCCAAGTGACCACCTGGGTGAAGCTTTGGATGCACAGCCCTTGGGTTCCTGCAAGGAGGATGGTGATGAAGCCGGCCTGGGGCTTGTGGGGGCCAAGACCACACGCTGGGGTGACAGGGAGGGCGGAAGGCCAGGGTGGCCCCAGCTCCGGCCGTCACCCCCCGGAAGAACAGCTGCAATTCTAGGGTCCAGAGGACAAGAGCAGGGGCTGGGAGACTTGTGGGGCGTGAATCCTGCTTTGACCCTGGAGTGGCCAAGTGACCAGCCCGGTGCCTCAGTGTCCCCTTCTGTGAAGC
>CM052798.1:1811843-1830114 GCA_028533885.1 Nasua narica
GGTGACCGCGGGGGGGGCGGTGACCCCGGGGGGGGCGGTGACCCCGGGGCGGTGGGCGATGAGCGCGAAGAGGGGGGCGCGTACAGGGACGGTGAGCGCACGGGGAGGTGGCGGAGACCGCGGGCGGGGGGTGCATCGCGAGGTTGTGGGAGGGGGCAGGCGGAGACCACGGGCGGGGGGCACTTCGGTGGGGGAGCGGAGACCGGGCGGGGGGCAGTCACGCCCTCGGTGGGTAACTGGCACTTGACGGCACTCCGAGCGCACCCTCTGCGTCTCCTTGGCAACCAGCCTCGGCCCCACCCCTCTCTCCCCGCGGCGTCGAGAGGAAATGGGCGTGCGCGCGGCGTGCGCTTCCGGCACGGAGAGGGGCGGGAGCGATTGTGAACTGGCGGCGAGAAGGACCAATCGCGGAAGACGGCTGGCGAAGAGCCAATTGCCAGGGCCGGTGGGCGCGGGCAGGGGCGGAGACTGAGGCGGGGCTGGCGAGGCCGAGCCAATCGCGGCGACCCGCGGGGCCTGACCGGGGCGGAGCCGGCGCTGGGGCAGGGCCGGGGCGGGGCCGGGGCGGGGTCGGGACGATAGCGACGGCGACGGGGACTGCGGCCTCTTCCGGCCGGGTCTGGGGTCTCGGGTCGGGGTCCAGGGCAGCGGCCGGCCTGGCCATGCTGCAGCTGCGGGACTCGGTGGACTCGGCGGGCACGAGCCCCACGGCGGTGCTGGCGGCCGGCGAGGAGGTCGGCGCTGGCGGCGGCGGCGGCGGCGGCGGCGCGGTTGGGGGGCGGCCGGGCGCGGGCACGCCGCTGCGCCAGACGCTGTGGCCGCTCAGCATCCACGACCCCACCCGCCGCGCCCGCGTCAAGGAGTACTTCGTGTTCCGGGTGAGGCGGGCCGGGGTCCCGGGGAGGGGCTAGGCCGGGGGAGGGGCCGCGGCTGGGGGGCTCCAGAGGACAGAGGGTGACCCCCGGCCCCTCCCTGCAGCCCGGCACCATCGAGCAGGCGGTGGAGGAGATCGGCGTGGTGGTGCGGCCGGTGGAGGACGGCGACATCCAGGGCGTGTGGCTGCTGACCGAGTGAGCGGGGCGCGCGGGGGCGCGGGGGCGGCCGGGTGCCGGCGCGGGGGGCGCGCCCGGTGACTCAGGTCGTGTGCGGACAGGGTTGACCACTGGAACAACGAGAAGGAGCGACTGGTGCTCATCACAGACCAGGCGCTGCTCATCTGCAAGTACGACTTCATCAGCCTCCAGTGCCAGCAGGTGGTCCGCATCGCCCTGAACGCGGTGGACACCATCTCCTGCGGAGAGTTCCAGTTTCCCCCCAAATCGCTCAACAAGTAAGTGTGCTCACTGGCGAGCCGGTAGAGCCGGTACCGGGGCCTGCAGTCAGCCCTTCCTGGAGGAAGGGCACCAGCCCTCCAGGTTGCCTGGGGTCCGCGGTTTGCACAAACATAAAGGCCTCGGCTTCAGATCAGGAGAAGCAAGAGGTTTCCAGACAGCAGGTGCAGCGAAGGGAACTCTGGCACGAAAGCAAAGCTATGAGGCTTGTGGTCAAATGAACTTGAGGTCTCTGGAGGCAGACCTGACGCAGCATTCTCGAGATGGGGGCCAAACTCGGCATCTTACCTCTGGCCCGGAAAGGGTTACACGGGTCACGCCAAGGTCCGCTCTCCTTGAATTTTAACAGAGAAAAGGGTAGTCGGATGTCCCAGAAAGTTAAATGTGAAAACATTCAGTGCCCAATTTGCAGGAGGGAGTGTTGCGAAATATGCGGGGTCTAGACTTTAGTCGGGTTGGGGGACTGTGGCAGTCCGCGGAGGGTTTTGCTGCGGAGGCCTGATTTGGGGACTGGAAGCTGCGCTTGCTGGGAGTGCCAGCTCCAGTGAGAACGTCTCGGCCGAAGGCCTCAGGCTGCACACGTGTCGTTCGTGTGCTCAGCCCGCCTACAGAGTCTTCCCATTGCCGGCTAAACTGCATTAACTGTGGCGGGACTGTGGGCTTAACCCAGGCCACACGCCCAGTTCGTCGTATTCCGAGCGCTCAGTGCGCGCTGACCAGAGACCGCCGTCACTCTCAGAGCCCAGAGTTGTCTCTGCTAGGAAGCGTCCTAGGTCCTGTCTGTGGCCGTGGAGCAGCTTCCTGGCGTCACCCCCCAAACCTGACCACAGCTGAGCGGGTTGCCGGGGAGCGCTGGGGCCTGCCGTGTGAACTCGTCGTTCCTTCTCCGTAGGCGAGAAGGTTCTGGGATCCGCATTCAGTGGGACAGACAGAGCCGCCCCTCCTTCATAAACAGATGGAACCCCTGGTCCACCAATGTGCCCTATGCCACCTTCATAGAGCATCCGATGGCCGGCGCGGATGAGAAGACAGCCTCTCTGTGCCAAGTAAGACCGTGAGAGCCACGCTTCCCAGCTGCGCCGGCAGCGTTTCCGGCCTGCCCTGCTCACCACGGTGGCCACGTGTGGCCATGGAGCACTTTCACTGATGTAGTTAAACTAAGGAAACAAACTTTTAAATTTTAAAAGTTTTGGTTAGCTTATGTTTGAGGAGCCCCTTGTGGCTAGTGGGTCCTGGTCAGTGTACCTGTATAACGTGGCCCCTTGCGGCCACCATCGCCTTAGAGAAGGGCCCAGCGGGATTCCGGGCAGTCTGTGTTTACTGGGAAAGGACGCCCTGGGACCCCGGTGAGGTCATAGTTGGGCCTCACTTGGCAGCTGTGCACCTTGGGCTCCTTAACTAGTCTGGCGGGTGGCGGAGGGATCAGGTAGGTCCCTACTGCAGATCTGCTCCAGTGTGCGGAATGCAAGACCCTGGGCGGCCTGTCATCTGTCCCCGTGAGCACAGGGCTAGGGCCTGACACGTCCAGGGAGCCGCATCCAGAAGCTGAGCCGAAGGACTACGAGGATGCGGCTGGAAAGGCACCTCGTGCAAGGGCAGCGACGGGGGCTGGTGCAGAAACGGGGAGGGGATTTTCCTGGTGTAGATTGCTGACCAGCAACATGTTTTCTCTCTCTTTAAAGTTGGAAAGCTTCAAAGCTATGTTAATCCAAGCTGTCAAAAAAGCCCAAAAAGAGAGTCCTTTGCCGGGACAAGCCAACGGTGTACTGGTCTTGGAGCGTCCCCTCCTCATTGAGACCTACGTGGGATTGATGTCCTTCATTAACAACGAGGCTAAATTGGGCTATTCCATGACCAGAGGCAAAATAGGCTTCTAGACGCTGCCCATATGCAGACCTGGGGACTCGGGGCGATGGACAGGCCGGCGCTGCTGCCCCGCAGGGTCGGGCTGTGAACCTGTAGGGATCTGAGCACCATTAGAATAGGCAAATGAATTCTATACTCTAGCTGAATCGTGGACATCTGGCAATAGGAGCTACAGACAAAAAGCAAAGTGAATCTAGCTGCCCCTGTCTTGGCCGGTATTCCATCTCCTAGAACCTGCTTCTGTGGTTTTCCTGGAGTGTGTGCATTTGGCTTCTCGTCCTTCCCCCCCCAGCACTCTGGCATGTTAATAAACGTGTGATCCCACCAGAAGCCGCCTGCGAGCGCTTCGGCTGTGCAGACTGCTCCATCCAGGGGGGGCCCTAAACCCCAGTGCTCGTAGTCGCAAATACCTTTCTACTTGGTGTCAGATTTTGTATTTTGAAATTTCATCCCTTTTTTTAAAGCTAAATGCAAAACAAGCTAGACGGCCACACTCAATGAGAGACCGTCCGCCTCGTCCACTCCTGAACGAACGGCTGCTTTTGTGTAAATGTGTTTGACCTGAAGTCACACTTTTTCTAAAATTATATTGTGTTAGTACCTCTGGCATCTTTCCCAGGCCCAGAAGTTTGCAGGAAGTCATTTTTAGGCAATTCATTAATTTGAGAGTCACCCTGATAGTTCTTTGCAAACAATTTGACAACTCTGCCTGGTCTAGGTTTGTATTCTCATATCCGTATTTAAAATGGAGATTGCTTACTTTGCTTTTCAAGAATGGCCTTTTCCAAAAAGGGACGTATTAGTCTCATCTCATATGCTGCTAACCCCCGGCTCAGTGACCGCAGCGCCCACGTGACCCGAAGCCTTCGGTGTCAGCCGCGGTGGCCGGCGGCCGGCAGAGCGCGTCTGGGGGCGTCGGCAGCACGCGCCCTCCCGCACACGCGCCCGCGGCTTGCTGCCTCTGCTGGGAGCACGTGTGTCAGCTCCCAGTTCACGGTTTCTCCTCTGTGCCCGCAGCTCTGGTGGGGCTTTAGCCGGCACGGCCGGGGTCCACACGCGGCAGCCTGTGCAAGTCCAAAGGCTGCCTCTGCCGCTGGGTCTTGAGCCTTGGCTTTTGGTCTCGTAGTAAAGACATTTCAATCGAACGGATGTGGTTCCTTCTTTGAACCGGTTAGCCTTGTAAGCCTGCCCACTTGCCGTGCACATTCGGGATGCTGAGGAATTCCCGGCCTGGTACAGCCTGCTCACAGAAAACCCCAGAGTGGCGAGCAAACTCGCACGGCGAGCAAAGGTCGCCGTTAGCCTTTAGCCAGGAGGACGAATCCAGGTTTGGATCCTGCTTCCTCCACTGGGGCCTCTCAGTCCTGGCCGCCGTCCGAAGCACCTGACCAGGTGGCCGCAACTGCCCCGGACAGAAGGCCAGGGTGGGCTCCCTGCACAGCCGACCTTGACCCAGAGGCCCCCCACCCCAACATGGCCCCGCCCTCCCGGGGCTCCGGGCTCCCCTCCCTGCGTGCCAGAACACCGCCCCTGTGGAGCCCAAGCCCGTCCTCAGAGATGCCCAGAAACATCCAGTGACGGGGAATCGGGTCCCAGAGCAGAACAAAGCGTCTGCCTGAGGGAGAAACGGGGCCAGTTCCTTTCTGTCAGACAGTGACCCCAAAACCTGAAACAAACCACAAGGATGGGGCGCCTGGGTAGCTCAGTGGGTCAAAGCCTCTGCCTTCAGCTCAGGTCATGATCTCAGGGTCCTGGGATCAGCCCCGCATCAGGTTCTCTGCTCAGCGGGAGCCTGCTTCCTCCTCTCCCTCTCTCTCTCTCTCTGCCTACTTGTGATCTCTCTCTGTCAAATATATAAATAAAATCTTTAAAAAAACAAAAACCCACAAGCACTCCCCTTCCCATGACCCAAACCTTCCACAAACACAAGCCATCAGCCATTTTATGAATTAGTAAATACTTATTTTAAATAAAAATGAGTACCATACATATTTACAAAAGTGCTATAGAAAAATAACAGCAAACCATTTCCTCTGGGCCAGCGTGGCGGGAGCAGCCCCCCAGGGAAGCCCGTCCCTTCTCCGCAGCCAGCACGTGCCAGGCGTCCTGCCTTGGCCTCACTCAGCCCGCGGTTCACACGGGGCCTAGGTGTGGTCCCCTGGCCGCCCGAAGGCCGTGCCAGCTCTCTCCTCGGTCTCCAGGAAACACAGACAGAAGTGGTCCTTACTGAGGAGGGCCAGGGAGTCCCCGCTGAAATGCCAGCACAGAGAAAGCACCTGAAAGTCACCTGGAGAAAGAAAGGTGGCCAGAGGGTTAAAGACTGAGCACGGCCCCACACCCCGTGGGCAGAGGACAGGCCCGGAGAGCCCCAGCCCCAGATCTCAGCTCCGGGGGCCTTCTGACAGCCTAGAGACGCTGTGAGCCCAGGCCTGTGCGCGGTGTCCACGCCGGGGACCAGCTGTGACATTTACCCAAAGACGCGGACAGTGACTCTCATGTCACGCTTGAGGCGGGAGCGCCAACGAGCTGGGCTGTGCCGTCCACTGGGGCCCTGCCCGCGGCCGGCTGGGAGGAGCTCGGGGGAGCGCGCACTCACCTTCCCCGGGCACCTGCACTGACACGCAGCCCGCCGGTGACCACAGGTACACTTTGCTGCCACCCGTGCAGACGGCCAAACGGGGCTGCCGCGGGTCCCACTGGAAGGAGCGCACCGGGGACAGCTGCTCAAGCACCACGAAGAGTCTCAGCTTCTGTATGTCCCAGATCCACACGGCGTTCGGGACGCTGTCTGAGGAGGGACGATGCGGGCCGGTGGCCGGTTCCTCACCGCGACCCAAAGGCCCGGCCACGGGACCCGTGGGCGCCGCTGCTCCGGGGTCTTCCCGGGCCGCACGCTCCCTGCCCCTCCCCTCAGGCTCACAGGCCTGACGATCGTTCTGTGCCCTGAAAAACCGTAAACACCCTCCCGTCTAAAATAGACCCTCAGCCGTCATGATGCCTGGACCTGGTTCTTCACCAGAGGCCGAGGCCCGCGGTCAGCCTGCCGCTGCTCCGCCAGCCTGCGCCTCCAGAGGCTTCCGTGGGCACAACGTCCTAGCACCAGGGAGGACGCGGCACTCTGGGAAGCCTGATACCTGGGTTTCATCTCCTAGGCTCTGAAGGCCTGGGCACCAAAGGAAACCGTGAGGCGACCTGGCGCAGGCCCGCAGCCACTGACCGTTCCTCGTCGCCAGGAAGTAGCTGTCCGGACTGAAGGCCAGCGCTCCTATGCCGACTTTCGGGTTTGCTCGGTCGGCGATGGGCTTCAGAGTCTGTAAGGAAACTGGCGCCGAGGCGATCTCGTCTAGAACGTCAGAAGAGGGGACGCTGCAGGGTAGTCGCGGTGCGCACATCTGAGACCCCGCTGTGGCAGCCCCCGGCCCTCATGGGGGCCAGTGACAGCACGTGAACGTGTGGGGCAAATGCCTGTGAAATAGGGGCTTAGCCGTGTCCCGCGTCCAGGGAGCAGACGCACCGCAGCGGGGTCCGCAGCAGGGAGACGCCTGGCCCCGCGGGGCAGGGCCGTGTGGGAGCTCGGGGCCTTCCCCTCGATATTGCCGTACACCTGAAACTGCTCTACAAAAAGTCTTAAACGCTATAGTACCTGCAGCAAAAGGTTGTAAGAGGATGACGAAGGCCAGGCGGGCAGGTGCACTTGCTGGGTCCAGGCTGCCCTATCGGGGATGCGACGAATCCTGGCCTGGCGGCTGCTCCAACACCCCCTTTCTAACCTAAAGCCCGTGTGACGGCCTCGCTAGGCCCGCCACACCGACACGGGGACTCCAGGGGCTAGGACCCACAAGCAGCCCCGCGACTGCAGGCCGGGCCCCGGACGGACTGCTCCGACCCCTCTCTCATCTGCCTAGTCACCCGGGAAATAAACCCTCAGAGCACCGGTGCTCAAACTGGGATTTCCAGCGCTTAGAGGCAATCAACAAACACTTCCCCTGCGCTACTGCTCCGTGGGCGAGGGATGCTGGCTGGAGGGTGTTACAGGAAAGGGAAAGTATACCTAAAAAAAGCAATGTCCAGGGCACCTGAGTGGCTCAGTCGTCAAGTGTCTGCCTTCAGCTCAGGTCATGATCTCAGGGTCCCGGGTTCAAACCCCATGTCAAGCTCCCTGCTCAGCAGGAAGTCTGCTGCTCCCTCTGCCCCTCCCCCACTCATGTGCTCAAAAGCACACGCACGGGTCTCTCCCTCTTGCAATAAATAAAATCTAAAAACCCCCGACCACCTGACCCCCACCGGGGCCGACGGGACTCTCAGGAAAGGAGAACGAGCGAAAGACCCCAGGCTGCTCACATTTGCTCTCCGAGCCGGAGGCTGCGCCGGCCGCCGCTCTGGGTGGGGGGAAGGCAAGGCGGCCCAGCGCCAGCCGCGGGTTCTTCTCGGCTTCCTTATACACGACCTGGAACACACGACAGTCCTGCCACCACCCCACTCAGGACGAGCGGGACCACAGGCGGTGACAGCACCTGGTAATGGTGACGCCAGGCCCCATGGCAAGGCGTGCCGTTCCTGGCGACAGGACAAGGACCCTGCCCAGTAACACCCGATCCCTCGTGGGGTTCTGAGCGCCCCCGGTGTGTGCTGGCGGCATCCAAACCTGCATCACACGGCCAGCGAACACAGGCATTTCGGGGGGGAGAGGGGCAAGTGACACATCCAGGCCCGAGGGGCCATCTGCGGACTGAGGCCTGACAGGCCCGGCCCGAGAAGGTGAGGAGCCCCGGCCTGCCCTACAGCTCTAGAAGGCGCTGGGGCTGCGGCTGGAAGGGCCTGCAGCACACCCTTCCGGGCCAGGATGGCTGGCCGGCTTGGACTCGGCCTCCCACAACCTCCTTGCCTACACCTCCAGCCGAGTCCTTCCTCAGGACCTCCACCCGAGCCTGACTTCCCAGGGTACCCCTCCCTTCCCCCGTCTTCAGTCATGTTTCTCATCTGTGGACAAGCTCCCCAAGGCCAGCGTCTGTCAGTCCCCTGCTGTGCTGCCCCCGCTCCCAGCGCCTGCCTCAGGACCTTTGCACTTCCTGTTCCCACTGCCTGAACCACTTCTCCCTCAGATCCTGTATCACTTCTTCCTGGCGTCTGACCCCGTGACCCCTCAGCAGGCTGCCTGTCCCTCGCTGCTCAGGGACACCCACTCCCTACTTCTCTGGTCCGGTTCTCCAGCCCCAGGTGCTCCGTGCTTGCAGGGGGGAGACCCTGGTTACTGTGCCAAGAGCAGAGGCAGATCTGTGACATCTGGGGAGGGGGAGCGATAGGGCAAGGACACTGCTTCTAATCCTGTGAAATGTTACACTGACAGACGTTTCTAGTGATACAAGTACCTAGATCACAATGAGGAACGTAAAGCGAAAAAACAATATTTTTCTACCTCCCCAAATACTGCTCTGATGGCGGTCTGCATTCCAGACTTACTATTTTGGGATTAGTAACAGTTGCTGGATGCCCAAACTCTGTGATCATTTTCCAAGTCACGTGATTAAGAATGCGCACCTGAGGAGAGAAAGTGCGTGTAAGGCCCCAGTCGGCGCTGTGCCCTTGGTGTCACCGCATGCGCCACCCTGTCCTCACCTTCCCGTCATAGCTTCCAACCGCCAGGAACTGGCTGCTGGGGCTCCAGGCCACAGACTTGATGCCCAGGGACCACTCGTAGGCACAGTAGGCAGACAAGAGCCGGCCGTCCAAGGAGTAGAGCAGCACCTTGTACTGGGGGCACACCACAGTCGCTGAGCCTCGCGATGCCCTCAGCCCGGGAAGGACACAGACACCTGCCAGCGGGACTCGGACAGCGAGTGGGAAGTCGGAGGGAAGGCAGGCCCTCCTGCAGAGGTGACAGCAGGGACCTTGGCCACAAACATAAGGACTTTCTGGGCAAAGGACTGCTGCTCAGCATCGGAGCCCAGGAAGCTAACCCAGCCACCACATTTGCAAAGCATCACGTAAACACAGGTCACCGCGCTTAAAACCCAAAGGGTCTACCTGGTCACTTTCTATACCTCCAAACAGGTGTCCCACACTGCCAGCACACAGCCATTGGGGGCCCACTCGATCCCTGCGAGGTCCTGGGTCTCCGTATCAAAGTGCTTCCAAAGGCAAGAGGGAGAAACAGATCACTTTCGAAAGTGTTTCCTTAAATGCACAATTTATAACTGAGATTTTTACTTTACACATTTAGTATGTAATTTCTTTATATAGAAATGGACAAGAATGTCTACAGCTCAGTCCTTTCACAATTAAAATCCTGCCGGAGCACCAAGGAGGTCCCAGGGTGGCCGGCACGTGGCTGGAGCCCCCCAGGCAGGGCAGGGCCCTGCAGGGCCCCTCGCGCGGCCCGTCCACGCTCCTCTCTCCCTCCGCTTCTCGCCTGGCTCAGCCGCACTCCTGCGAGGCCAACGCAGGCAGGACGGTGCCGGCACACTCCATGCCCCGTCGATGAGGCCTCCTCGGTGCTCCGATGGGAAGGGCATTCCCACTCGGGGGGCTTCCCTGCCCCTGCCCTCCCACAGACGTGAGCCCGGCCAGGGCAGGGCTCCGCACCCCGGGCCACTCAGCACCCTGGCGCCCTGGCGTCTTGCCCAGAGCAGGCGCCGCTCCTCCTGACACAGCAACGCACACACAAATCCCACCGCGCTAACAAAAGAAAAATGGCTCCCAAGGACGGCACATCACGTCCACTGCACACCGGGCGGGCCCACGCTCCGCCCTCCGGAGACAGGACGTCATGCTGCCACCTGCTCTCCCGAAGGGGCCCCAGAGCCCCCAGGAGCCCCCGTGTCGGCCCCCCGCTCCCCCGCCCCGCAGGATCGCCGAGCACCCCTACCCGCAGCAGCTGCCAGTCGCTGCAGACGAAGATGCTCACGTGGTCCTTGCAGTCCCGCCGCTCGGCCAACGCCAGGTAGCGGCCGTCCCGGGTGAAGGTGATCCCTGCCAAGAGGAGACACCACACTTTCAAGGAGGGACGAGACCCGGGAAGGGAAGCAGAGGCCACGGGAAGGGATGGGCGCATGCGGCCCACAGAGGAGCCACTGCCCGGCTGGGCCGTGCCGCAGACCCCGCAGACCCGCCGCTGGGATCTGCGCGAACACTCAGGAGCCTCGGATCATTGCTGAGAGGTGTGGCTTGCACCTTACAGGACCACCCTAAGGGTTGTCACATCTTTAGAAAATAAGTCGCGGGGCACTCCGCTGACTTAAGAGTCGGCATGTCATTACACTTCGTGTTTTTACTTTTGAGTTTAATTACTTGGAAGATGTGAACTTAACGTAAGAATTTGGAAATAGACTTTGGTTGAAAATGTTAATTTTCTCGTTCTGTTTGAGCCCGAGCAGCGCTGAGCCACATCGCACACGTCGTGAGCTAGAAGCATACACAAAATACACAAATATCTCAAGAAATGTGCCGTCCGGAGAGACACTAAGATTCAAGTTATACAGATAAAAAATGAACATGCAACTGCATTTCATTCAAATTCAAGTTCAAAATTGCTAAAGGCAAGAGAAAAAATGGAAAAATATTCAAATTATGTAAGGCTTCATTCTGCTTATGAAATGAAAGACACACGACTGCACACTCAGGAGCGGGTGCCCGCTAGCTCCCGGTGGTGGCGGGCCAGTGTGGCGCCTTCCCAAGGAGCCGGCCCCACTCTCGGGCACGGAGACCACAGGGCTGGTCCCCAGGAGGCCTAGAGACTTGAAGTTCAGAACTGGAGTGGGGCGAGGGGGTTCCCGGGAGAGGCATGAGCTGAAGGGACCTGGGCCCCAGTCCTACGACAGAGGGAAGGGGACCACGCATAAATTCTACTTCTTTGAGGCCCTCTGATTCCGTGTCCTCTAGAGACACGCGTGGGAAGTCACAGGCGAGGCATTAGCAGGTCTGCGTGCAGAGGAAAAGGGCTGGCCACCCACTGCTGAGGCTGCTTCTGCCCACAAAGTCTCCGTGGTAAAGAGGGCACCCCCTCCCCGAAACAAAACTACAAGAAACGGCTTTCAGATCAGCTCCGGCCGACTCACCCTGCTGACAGGCCTTGGGATATTTGATGTAAGACACAGATTTTGTGCACAAGGACCAGACAGTTATCCGCAGCTGTCGAGGAAAAGGGGAAAGAAAACAGTATAGATTTAGCAGTTTCCAAAAGACGGCTTCAAGCCTCCCAGGGTCTCGGGGCACCTGGTGGCTCAGCTGGTTAAGCGACTGCCTTCGGCTCACGTCATGATCTCAGGGTCCTGGGGTCGAGCCCCGCATCGGGCTCTCTGCTCAGCAGGGAGCCTGCTTCCCCCTCTCTCTCTGCCTGCCTCTCTGCCTACTTGTGATCTCTCTCTGTCAAATAAATAAAATCTTAAAAAAAAAAATTAAAAAAAAAAAAAAAAAGCCTCCCAGGGTCTCCTACTCCAGGACCCGAGTAAGCGGTTTGCTGCAGAATTAAAAATAGCATCATTCCACGGATGTTTTCCTCTGAGTTCACTGTTGTGAAACTTCACACCTTTGGTATCTGGTTTTCATTTTGTAACTGGTAGGGAAGACACACAAGGTCAAACCTAAGTACACTGTAGTGTAAAATTTCCAAGTAATGGCGGTTTTCCTCTTGCAACACACCTGCGGAGGCTCTGCAGTCAGAGAGACACGTTCGTGTGGGGGTGCTGGAGGGGACGCTGGAGGGGACACCGGGGTCCCCGGCACTGAGGGAGGTCGACCCGGTTCCTCCTGCGCCTCAGCAGACGGCAGCGGGCTGCTGGCGGTGACCACCGTGCCACCGGCAGCCACCTGTCACCTCCTTTCCCACCCGAGGGCTTAGCGGCATGAACACGACCCCGTGTCCCCAGGAAAAGCCCCGAGGGGACGTGGGCCTCTGCATCACAACACTCAAGCGTCCAAACCTGTCTACACTTGCATCCGATACTGAGGGTCTGTGACCCCCTAGATCCCTTCAGAGCCTCGTTTTGTTTCTGAAAACCGTCTCCATGCCCTTCCCATTGGCTGATGTGGAAGGTCACCGCCTGTGGAGTGACCAGCGGCGGACTCTGAATGAGGACGACGCTGAAAAGCTCCCAAGGACTTGGGCACAGAACCCAGAGGCTGCCGCTGGCACGAAGCTGGGCTAACAGAGCAAGGGAACCGCACGGTCCAGAAACAGAGCTGCGCGCGGCCAGCGGACCTCCGACTAAAGTGCAGCTGGAAAAGATAACGTATTCAGGATAGGTCAGAGGTCTAACCTTAGGAACCAAAACCATTAAATTCTTACGAGAAAATAAACTCCTCCTGATCTTCGGTTTGGTGGGGATTTCTTTAGATACTGATACTAAGTGCACAAAACATAAAAAAAAAAAAAAAGAATCTGTTAGGCTCTGTCAAAATGAAACACTTCTGCTCTTTAGCGGAAGCTGTTAAGGAAACGAGACGGCGAGCCGCCGAGCGGCAGCGAACACCCGCGTCCACCGAGGGACCTGCGTCAGAGTGGTTCACCAGACACCTGAGAACCGAGCGACGCCGTGACGACCTGATAAATGACAGAGGATGCAGGCAAAGTCCCACAATAATAAGCGCCTCAAAGATGTTTCACGTCTTTAGTCGCAAGGAAAACACAGGTTAAGACGCCGAGGAGACCCCACGACCCGGCACCAAGGGCAGAAGGCTGGGGTGACACGCGTCAGTAGGACTCGGACCACTTGAGCTCTCGCCTCCGGCGGCTGGGGCGCGGGGGGCACGGGAGACGGCCGGCCGCGTCACCCCCGGGTCTCCCGGAGACCCACTCCCGAGCGCGTTCGCCGCAGCTCAGTTGAGCACCGCGCAGAGGAAGCAGCCCACCCGCGTGTCCAAGGGCAGGTGGAAAGCACACGCCCATCCCTGAGCAGCACGGCGGCGCCCAGCTACCAGGAACCACCCGGGGATCCCTGGCGGCGCGCGGTCCCACTGACGCGGAATGTGGTCCCGGGGTCATCGTGGGGGCAGACGGGGCGTCCCCGTTCCCGCAGTGCGGGCGCCTGAAGGGGCGGGGATTCCGCTTCCCAGTAGCAGACGGGCTTTGTGGCGGTGCAGGAGAGAGTCTGTCCATTCACTGGGGCCAGGACACGGCCGAGTGGAAAGTAATAGGCCCGAAGAAGGCCGCTCGAGGGCCCAGAGCAGAAGAGCGCAGTCACGTGACCTGGACGTCCACGACAACTGGCTGTGGGGCAAGGAGACCCCGGAGAGGTAGAGCAGAGCGAGGCACAGTACAAGGTTCGATGCGGCGGACGACAGTCCTCACTGAGTGTGGCCCGCGGCAGGGCCTCACCAGCTCCTTCAAGAACACCGACACACGCTGACACACTCGAAACCCCGGGGACTTAAACCGTGTGCAACTGGCACATCGATGGACCAACAACTGAACAGGAAGAAAAATCAGATGTGCAGGGTGCCTGCTGGCTCGGTCAGTTAAGTCTTGTTTTCGGCTCCAGTCGGGATCTCAGGGCCCTGGGATTGAGCCCCAAGTCGGGCTCCACGCTCAGTGTGGGATTCTGCTTGGGATTTTCTCTCTCCCTCTCCCTTCCACTCTGCCCTCCCTTCACTGGTGCTTGCTTTCTCTCTCAAATAAATACATAGATAAGTAAAAATCTATTAAAAGACTTTTCAAAAAAATCGGGAATGTTCTATAAATACAAAGAAATTCAGTTCTTGAGGGGCGCCTGGGTGGCTCTGTGGGTTAGAGCCTCTGCCTTCAGCTCAGGTCATGATCTCAGGGTCCTGGGATCGAGCCCCACATGCGGCTCTCTGCTCAGCGGGAAGCCTGCTTCCCCCCCCTCTCTCTGCCTGCCTCTCTGCCTACTTATGATCTCTCTCTCTGTCAAATAAATAAAATCTTTAAAAAAAGAGAGAGAGAGAGAAATTCAGTTCTTGATAAACACTGTTGGGAAGGAGACAAAAGTTGACCCCTAGCTCACCGCACACACCGTTACGGACTCCACACGACCCCGAACCACATATTTACATGATGTGTGAGAGTGTTCAGGTGTGTAAAACAAGCACTCAACCTCACTAATAGAGAAATGAAAACCAAAACCAGACGTAAAGCCCTACAGCTCTGCTGGGCCGGCATCACTTCAACCCGGTACGAGTACTCTGGAAAGCTGGATGCCATCTACCCTAACCAGGCGCCCCCGAGGCTGCACCCAAGACAGGGCGCCAACGCAGGTCCCCGTACAACAGACTCTCGGCAGCGCGGGTCAGGGCGCCGCGGAGGCCCGGCGAGAGCACAGTGGTGATTTCCCCGAGGGTGTGGAAGATGGAGCCACACCTTGCACGTGGACAGGCTGAAAACCACTGAAGGGCAAGGAAACCAAGCAGAATAGGGACTTCAAACTCAGATACATCAACTTTAAACAAAAGCAAACCAAACGGTAGCGTGTGCACGCGTGTGCATGCACACACCAGTCTTCCCTCCTGAGACTCCTGGTGCCTTGTCCAAAGGGCCACCGCCCGTCATAGGGACGAACAGGAGGCAGGGAGCCCGTGGAACGTGCCCATCTGGGGACTGCATTCTGGCTGCAAGGGTTCCAATCACGAGGACGGTCGGGCGAGGCCACATATACAGCTCAGATCCCCAGATCCGAGAATCCAAGCCGTAAGCACCTCCGGAAGGTCAGCGTGTGCACCACAGGGAAACAAGCGCGGGGCGGGTCCGCTCCCTCTCCAGCAGCCTGCCTCAGCGGACCCCACAGCCAGAGCAGGTTTGCAAACTGACTGAAGCTGCGCGAAGCCACGCGGCCCAGAAACAGCCACCTCTGCACGGCTGGGCAAGGCGCGCCCCAGACCCCGCCCGCGTGGAGCACGCCGGAGGACATCCCACAGGGCCCCTCTGCCTCCTCACGGCTCCCTCGCCACATGCGCGCACCGGGCGACCAGGAGCCCAGGCCTCAGACGGCCCTCGGGGGCTTTAGACCCAAACACTGGTTATAACACCCCCTCAAAGATCACATCGTTAAAGGGATTCGTGCAGTTTTCTGCACCAGAAACAAACACGGCTGATGTCAGAGACCCTCTACCCTGACACCTCGTATTTGCCAAATTCTCTAATTTTATACATCGAGGCACAGTTATACTACCCTAGGATTTATGACCAGATCTCAAACTCCCGGGTCTGTACGCGGCGCGGCGCGCAGGGCCCGGCCGCAGCAGCGCCAGTGGGGGAAAGAACAGAAGGGCGAAGCAGTGACGGACGGTCACAGGTCAGGCAGCTGAAGGGAAAAACGGAAGCTCGTTCACAGTGGAGCTCACCTTCTACCATCAAAGGAACTGTTTAAATCCTTAAAATTGTAATTGCAGAATTTTTTTTTAAATCTGCTTACTTTTTAAAATTGGGCAAAAAGATTACATGATGACACGAGGTGATTCTAACACTCTGAAGACTTCAGATGCACATCTTTCTCCAAAGTTCGCCCACTTTCCCGCGACCGCGCGGTCTCACCACAACGGGATCGGTGATGGGCGCCCGCGCACTCACGTGGAACTCGGTGGTGTTGAGAATGTGGCGGCCGTCCGGGCTCCAGCACGAGGCCACCAGCCCGGCCGAGCCCTCGTCGATTCTGCAGTGCCACTCCGGCTGCTCCAAGGACCACACCTGCGTTTGCAACACACACAAGCGCAGAATCGCAACATGAGCGCACGGCCCGGACGAAACCCGGCTCCCGGCGCACGGCATGTTTCCCAGTCTGTCCCGAGGGGCCGGGGCCTGCAGCACGAAGCCCCGCCGCGGGGTGACCCCACTGTGCTGAGCCTGAACAGGCCGCTCCCTCTGCCAGCCCTAGGAGCTCCTTCCGGGAGACTTTAGGTCGACACTACTGCTTCTCAAAACCAATGTGTCCAAGTCGCTACACAGCTGTCTGCGCACACTTCTGTCACGGAATTCTATTCGGTTACGAACTAAGAATATCTAAGTGTTTTCTTGTTTTGAAAGCACTTCAACTGTTAGAACTATTATAATGTTAGGAGAAAACTGGCTTTGAATTACGTTGCCCTTCCCACCCCCCAAACTATGAGGGCAGCAGACTGCGGTCGCTCTGTCCAAGCTACGGTCTGGGAAGGCGTCCGGGCCCCAAGCCCTGCGGGCAGCGCACCTGCACCAGCCCCCGCTTGTACATGGCGCACAGGACGAACAGGGAGTCCGCCGACCACTCGATGTGCTGGATCTGGTCCAGGCACGTGTACAGCTGAAGGATCTGGAGGGTGTTCACGTCCCGGATCACTAACCGGTACTGGACGCAAGAAGCCTAGGAAGGGAAAACAGAGCCCTTGATGGTCTCCAATCTAAAGCAAGGGAGCCTTCAGGATATCTGCACTCCCCTCCGTCCAGGAACTCCACTCCCTCTCTCCTTTCAGACGCGTCTTCCATCTGGACGGCCTCGTGTTCACCAACTGTATCGCTCGCTCCAAGTAAGAGCACACACGCTGGTCTCTGCCCCTGGGCTCTGGCTTGGGACTCCTGTACGCCCTTGAAATCTCCTGGGTGCCAGGAGCGTCCTTTGTTCTAAGGAGGCGACTCTAGGTGGGTTTCCCGGTCACCAGAAATACCGGCTATGATTAGAAGCTTGGAATTTTTGTCTCCACCCCTGTCCCCCAGAGAGGGCAGAGGGGCTGGAAATGGAGTTAACAGTTGATCACAAGGAATCCTCTGTAAAATGCCAACAGCATGGGGGTCAGAGAGCTTCTAGGCTGGTGAACACACCCACATAGGGAAGGTGATGCAGCCCACCCCACGGAGGCTCCTGCACACGAGACCCTCCCAGACCTTGTCCTATGTATCTCTCTGTCATCTGGCTGGTCACCTATATCCTCTATGATATGCTTTAGCACAGTGGCACATGTAGGCCAGTGTGTCCCTGAGTTCTGTGGGCAACCCGAGAGGGGGCTGTGGGAACTCGTAGCCCGGCGAGTCTGTGGGGGACCTGAAGGCCTGCTACCGTGTCTGGCGTCTGACGTCTCCAGGCAGACTGTGCCAGAACTCACTTGAGTTGTAGGACCCCCGCTGGTATCCTGGAGGCTCAAAGGAGACGTGTGGGACAAAGACTACACTTTCCCAGCACAGGAGGGAAAAGCAGAGACTTTTTCCTACAGCTGCACTGCCTTATTCTGAATACTGACTAGGAAAATGTGTAAGGGTCAATGCTGTTTTCCTGAACACAGTTTATGGCCATGGTTGTTAATAATGCCCACATCTAAGCAAATAATTTGAGTTTACTTATCTGCTGACTGTATATTACAATTCAGAAATCAAGAACTAATTTTTAAATGTGAATTGCTTCCTTCTTATCAATATCAAACTAGATGATTGGTTTGTATTCTATGAACTTTCATCTTAGAAAGGCCTCATGAGTTTCCCTTGTCAAAAGGAGAGGGGAGGGGAATTGTGGATTAGCACAAACAAGGGTCACACTGTAGCTTTGGGATCAGTTACGATGAACTCCTTATGAAACGGACTATCTGTATGGACACGTAGGAAACCATGTCAAATCTGTGGCAAGATATTAAAAATGGCAACACAGACCTACTTTCTTCAGGATTTAGGGTAGACTTTTGAAGAACATGATTCTAGTAACATTATAATCAAGTGCCCTGCAATATTTTCACCAGCATGGAGAAGCCAAAGAGCAACAAAAAGAAAGCAAAGTAATACAGTGTTTCTTTCTATAATTTACTGGGATTTTCACAAATGACTTTTAAAAACCTAATTTATGGGGATCACTTTAAAAAAATATACTGTTTCTGGAGTGAACTTTAAGCAGAAGACATTAGGTATTTTTTAGCTGAATGCTAATTTACATGGTTTAGAATACTTCTATGAGGGAGGTATATTCCCAAAGAGCGAGACAAACAACAGGAATGTTACTAAGGCTCAAACTGAAAAAGAATCATGAAGCATCAGTCAGTTCATACATAGAACTAAGTACACTTTAAAAGGCATGATTTCTTTCTTAATGGATTGCCCCCAGGGGGTCAAATATCTCCCCCTACTGCCTCCCCCACCCAAGACTCTGAGGCTACATGCTGATGACACTGGTCTA
>CM052798.1:1830214-1841657 GCA_028533885.1 Nasua narica
GAGCCCCGGCTCGGGATATCTGCCCAGGTCCCCTGCCCAGGACCACTGCCCGGGTCCCCTGCCCTGAGCCCCTGTCCCAGATATCCACCCAGGTCACCTGCACAGAGCCCCGGCTCGGGATATCTGCCCAGGTCCCCTGCCCCAGGGCTCCTGTTCCAGGTATCCGCCCGGGTCCCCGGGGTGAGGCCCGTACCCGCGGACCTCCCACCTGCTTCCCCCCGGGCCCGAGGTCGCTCACCAGGTATTTTCCGTCCGGGGAGAACTTGCAGAGCAGGTTAGAAAGCTTGAACACCTCAGAGAAGTTCATGGCGGCCGCCTTCAGTGCAGCCCTGCAGGAGTGCCGCAACCGCTACCCCGCAGCCGGAAGTGACGCAGACGAGAGCATGGCGCAGCCTATCAGGACCCCGGATGCCCGCGCAGCATTGTGGGGTTTGTAGTTCTTGCAGTCCCGCGCCACGGAGCTCCTTCCCGCCCAGGCGGTCCCCTCCCGCTGGGGTTGGCGGAAAAACGCAGCGCGTGCGCTCAAATTGAATTTCAAACAACGAATCATTTTTGTGCATAAATGTTCCCCAAACTGCATGGGACATACTTATACTAAAAAAGTACCCGCTGATCTGAAATTCAAATGTCCAGGGGCGTCCCATTTGACTGCATTTACATTTATACTTATACGTAAATACAATTAATGTAAGTACATTTACACATAAATACTCATTTGTATATAAATATGTAATAGTGTATACACATATATTATATTCTATGCATGGTGTATAAGTGCGCATTCGTTTGTTTTTTTTTAAGCTGCACCGGGCAACCCTGCCTACAGAGAGACCCTCGCCTGACCTCGGGTTCCACCCGGATCTGGGACAATGACTCGGACGCCGACTCCGCAGGGCTGTGGGTCGCGCGCACCCTCCGGTTCTTCGCACGCGCGGCATCTGCATTTGGACCCGGCAGAGCAGAGGGACCGGGCAGAGGCCCGAGCTGGGCCGGGAACTTGGGCACGCCAGGCAGTGTGCACCTGCGTCAGCGTCGCGCACCTTGCTGGCTACCCTGCGATTGCCTTGTCCTCTCGCCCTCCGGGAACCCCTGGTCCTCTTTCCCCGAAGAAGGCTTCCCCCAGGTCCTGGCCAGGCCCTGCCAGAGCCTCCGCACTCTACCAGGGCGCGCGCACCCAGACACGCGAGCCCGACCCTCTCTCAGGGAACCCAGACCCAGCCCGGTTCCTCCGCACACCTCAGTGCTCACAGTCCCCGGCCTGCTCCCCGCGGACGCCCACCCCCCCCCCTCCCAGCTTCCTGGAACAAACCGGTAGGGGATGCGTGTCCGCGTCTGGGTAGGCGGTGCCAGCCTTTTCTGTCCCGGGCTGAATCAATCCGTGTATGTGATTCGTCTTTGTGTCCCCAACCCCCGCGCCTCGAAACCAGGTGAGCAGTAAAGGTGTGCAGAAGTGAGCCCGGCGCGCCCGGAGAGATGCCGACCCTTGCGGCCGGAGAACCCAGTCTGCACCAGCTCGGCTCACACGCAGTTCCACAGGCGACACTGACGCGAGGGTCACGCGAGCCCGGGGACGGCGGTTCGGAGGGAGATAACGGGCCCCGTGAGCACCAGAACGCAGTGCACAGCAGGCGCCTGCCGCCGAGAGCCTTTCCGAAAGTGACATGCGCGTGGGTTCTGCGACTGAAGCCCCGCCCTGCGTGGATCCCGGCCCCTGGAGCAGTAAATGTCACGGGTCCGAGGGAAGACTTGGCCTGAGGCGGGTCTCTGCGCGTAGAGAGCAATTCCAAGTGAACAATCCACGTGTCGCCGTGGACTTCCACACGTACCTCCCCGAACGCAGAACAGAAACCGGAGCCCGGGGCCAGCGGGCGGTGGCCAGGGGAGGGAGCAGGGTGCGGGCCGCGACCTGGGAGTGTTTGCGTCACCAGTTACTCTTTAGCGGCCTCCGGGCACAACCTCCGCGCAGGAAGATCGTGGCCTGGGGCCAGAGAGTCTCTCCCAGAGAGTCCCCGATGATCTGCAATGCCAGGCGGGGCCACGACCTAGGCTCGGCGACAGTGTAGACGTCGCGCCCGAGTCCCACTGGAGCCACCCGGGGGCAAACGACCCCCCCCAATCCACCCTCCACCCCCACACCCCCGGCCCTGTGGCCGCGACCCTCACTCCTGTTCCCGGCAGCTAGGGTGGACATTCCGCGGACCAGGATGGCCCTTCTCCTGCTCCTTGGAGTCTGAGCGCCCTGCGCACGGCGGGACCCAGCGCCGGTGGGGGCGGGAGGACAGCCCCGGGTGTCGGTAAAATGCAGCGTCTGGGGGAAGGCAAGGCGTCCGTACGCGGTGTCTGCTTCTCCGCCCGCCCTCGCTCCCGCGCGCCCTTGCCCGCGCCCCGAAGCTGGCTGAGGGTCGCGGTCCCAGCTCGTCGGCGAGAGAGCCCCGGCGCCCGGCCCGCGTCCAGCCCGGGGTAGGCGGCCCAGCAGGCTCCGCGGGGACAACGCGCGCCAAAAGGCGGCGGGAAGGAGGCGGGGCAGAGCGCGCCCAGGACCCCGACTCGCACTCGGCCAGCTGGGGGGGCGGGGCGCCGGCGGCCACCTCGGCCTCCGCCCGCGCTCCTCCCGCCGCGCTGAGCCGCCCGCGCTGCCTTCCCGCCCGGCCGGCGGCCCACCGCGCGGCAGCCCCTGCCCGCGGCGCCTCCCCTCCCCGCGCCCATATAACCAGCCTGGGCAGCCCGCGCTCGCCGTGCTCCCACTACGGGGCCAGAGCCCGGCCTGCTCCGGCGTCGATGCCCCCGGCTCCGACCGCACCAGGTAGGAAGCGCGGCGCGGCCTGCGGGGGCCGAAGCGCAGGGCGGGGGGCACACTGGCTCCGGGGCTCGGGCTTGCGAGGAGGGAGCCCGAGAGCAGGCGCTGTGAGAGAGGGTGCTGTTGGGGTCTCCCTCCCGAGTCCTGCCGGCTCCTGGAGACGTGGCGCGGGTGGCAGGGAGCTGCGGAGTTCAGCCCACCAAGAGATGCGGGGTCCTGCCAGAGTGGCTTTGGGGACAGGAACGGCGGCGCAGGGGCTGGGATTCCCGGAGGGCCTTCCTCCAGCTGACCCCTCTCCACCCCAGCTCCTGAGGGGAGACTCTCCGAAGGCGGTGGGGAAGTGGCTCGGTGGGCGTGCAGGTGCGGGTGGAAGTAGGTTCGGGAGCGGGTCGCTGAGGAGCTCCTCCCGGCCGCTGCCCCCTCCATCGGCTCCCAAAAGGGCCGTGCAAATCCTGCGGCGTTACTCCCCCACCCCGCAAGGCTGAGTGAGACCCAGGGCTGCCCTGGACCAGCAGAACTGTGGGCGACCACCAAGCCAGACCACGGAGTCTGTTCCTAAGAGCCCCGGTTCCAGAGGGCCATCTCCAGGTGGTCCAGAGCTGGCCGGGATGCCCGGCCTGTTTTCTGAGTCTGTCCAGGTGGAGAGAGGAGGGGCAGAGTCAGGCCCCCAGTCCTCCCTGGGGGAACAACTCCTCCACCCTGCCTCCCTCTCCTTCTTGCCTTGCAGCCACTGTCCTCTTTGCAGCCTTTGGAGGGAGGAAGCTATTATTACCTTCTTATTCAGCTTGTATTTTTGCCTGGTCCCTAAGTGGCTACGCAGAAAGCATTCACATGTTCACATAAATAGATGGGTGACAGGTAGACCATTGTCAACCAACAAGGGGCCAGGGAGGCCGTGCATGGTGAACTTCTGACCAGAGGTCAATCCATCCAAATGGAATGCGTCTGTTTATTAAATAGCTGGACATTTGGGAACCATTAGCACAATTGGCTTTGTTTGCGATCATTGTTACTGTTTATTTGTTTAGTCTTAATAATGAGCTTTGGAAGAAAATGAGTAAAGCGAAATATTGCATTGTCCCACTGGAGTTGACTGTTATGTCCCCCACCTGTCAATTGATCTACTCCTAAAAGCTAAAAAGGCATTGCATTGAGGACAAAAAGACGGGATGTTTGAAATTTTGCAACATACAGATTTACGGATCGCGCGTGCAATTTTAAAAGAGGCTGCAGAGCCGCGCCCGCTCAGTCGTCCATCGGGTCAGGGCTGCAGACGAGCTGCTCTGGCCGCTGCTACCTGGGCCCTGGCCCCAGAGTGCTTACACGCCACTCGCTGTCCTCCTACGGAACAGTTTCTCCAAATCCGGAAGGGTAGCTCATGAGAAAGCCAGTCTGGTGCAGAAGTTAAACAGGTAGATGTGGAAGTCTAAATCCCCTCTTCTCCACTGACAAGGCAATGCCTGGGGTCCACTACTTGGGCCCCAAGTGCTGGTTGTTGCTCCTCAGTGCTGGTCCGGAGTTGGGAGAGCCGGGAGCCTGGGGGTGGGGGCAGCCCCGGGTGGCCTGCAGATCTCCCAGCAGAGGGAGTGGAGCGGCTGGCATCGAGGCAGGAATCTGCCCAGGGCTTGGGCGGAGGCTGATGGCCCCAGTCCGGGGCACCGTAGGGAAGATGCCTCCGTTCGGGATTTATTTATAGAGAATGCCCCACCCACACCCAGGAACGGATTTATAACATTGGACACATGTAAACGACACGGCTACAACAGAGGTGGAGAGGCTGAGGACTTAAGGAGAGAGGCAAACGTTCACCCCGAGGTTCTGACACGGAAAGGGAACTCATTTTATTGGTGGTGGGCAGAAGCTGCATGATCACCCACATGGGACGCAGTTTCAAGGGGAGTCTCTCCTCTTGATACTTACATGAAAGTTGTGGCTAAAACAAAATAAGAGAGAAAAAAGCCATTGCACACACGGTGAACTTTGGGTTTGCAAAAAAAGTAGAAGCGTTTTCCAAGCGTGTTTATTCTATCTAGCCCCCATGAAAAGGGAGGGCACACCTTTATTTCCCAATTCGGGCATTTCTGAGGGAGGGCTGGGACAATATTTTAAAATATGTCATTTTCTGGTGACTTAAATTCATTCAACAAAAAAGGGAAAAAGACACAGAGGGGTGGCCAAGTAACGCAGCGCTCCCTTCCTACTCTTGGAGAGGGGGTTGTCCCTCTAGGTGGGAGAAGCTTTATTGCTGGACCGTCCCCCCTACCCTCGCCTGTGTATTACCAAAACACACAACAACGTCGCCTTTGAAAAGTCTGCCTTCTTAAGTAACTTATGTAGGACTCCTGGAAAATCTTTTCTTCCTGTGTTCTGTAGAGGAAAATGGCTTCTGGTTTATAGAAGCTCCCTCTGCTCATTGGGGTTCAAATTAAAGACAAGTCATAGCTCCGAGAGATGAGCAAAGCGGTTATAAACTTTCCGTCTGTACCCCCCCTCCCCGCCCCCTCTGCCCGCTCTCTGGCCAGTGTTTCCTGGCAGACCAGACATTTGCTCATCAAAAGCACTCTCTTTTCCGGGACATGCTGCCCTAAATCAGAGACCCAGAGAGAGAAAAAAAGAAAAAATTTGGTTTAACAAGTGTTGGCTGAGCACCTGGGATAATAGGTACCATTTCGCCTGTGGTGACTCAGGCTGGTATTTAGCCAAATACTCCGAATACTTGTTCCCCGAAATGCTCACAACAGCCCACAAAGGAGATGCTGGGGGTGCCGACTAACAGAGGGGAGGGGGACTAACAGAGGGGAGGGGGACGTTCCAACAGCTTGCGCACTTGCCCAAGGTTACAAGCTGCCTAGTGCCTGAGCAGCCCCTCCCCCCCGCCCCTGGCCCCGGGAACCATCTAAACCAGAACGTGGAATTCCGGCGTGCTGGAAACTTGGGTGGGGAAAACAGCATCTCCCTTTGTGTGTAACGGCAAAGTGAAAGTCAGCGTCCCCTCCAAGTATGAACGCAGGCGACAAACCTTTAGTGGGACGCCTGACTTCCTCTCCAAGAAGAATCACCAATATTTGCATCGTGCATGACTGTTGCAGCGGAAATCTCAAAATCTCGTTTGTGCTTGTTGCCAAGTTGAAATTATGAGTTATTAGACCTGTTGGGGGGCCTCGTCAATTTACCTGTAAGGAATCACGGGCCGAACTAGATCACAAACTTGCTTTTAAGTCCTTTGATAGCTATGTTAAGTTTCCTGGGGCACCGCAACTCACTGACCACAGGATGGGCAGTTTAAACCACAGACACTCTCTTTCGGTCTAGGGGCCAGAAGTCCCACATCATCGGGGTGTGGCTGTGCGTGCCGGGCACGCCTGGGGCTGAGCCAGCAGCCATCAGGGCCCCTGCTCCCAGTCCAGATCCCGGCTCAGCCGCGCACCGCCCTGGGTGTCTGTATGGGAGTTGAGGTCCACCTGCCTCCCCGCAGAGTGCCTTGTCTCTCTAGGAAGGCCCAAGCTTCCCCCCCATGAGTTGCCGTGGGAATGCAGCCGAACCCCCGAGGGCAGACACAGAGTGCCTAGGAACGCCTGCCTTCTCCCCCAGGCCGACATGGACCACCTGCGCATTGCCCATCCTGCCAAAGCCACCCTCAGGGTGCAGGGGCCCAAGCGGCCAGGGCCGGGCTGGGTCCCCTGTGTGACCGGTGTGGGGGGGGGGCATCTCTCCTTCGTGATCCTGCTCAGAGGGGCTGCATGTGGCAGGTTCCTGTCCTAGCCGTCCCCACCCAGCGCCAGCTGGCAAAATCGCTCCCTGTGGCCTGGATGCCTGGGCGGAGGTGGTGGCGAGGGGCTCTAATTGCTCACCTGCTGCTCCGAGGTGCCAGGCCCTGGGGGGAGGGAGGGAGCCGGCAGCTGCAGAAGCCTTTGGCTAATTGGGCCGGGAGCTTCTCCTTGGGGGAGGGAGGGTTGCACAGGGTCCTTTGAAGTGGGCAGGGAGAATGCCCCCTCACCCCGCCTGCCCCCTTTCCTGGGATTTTAGAGGTGACTTTCCTGGGCTACGTTTTCTCCATTGTTCGCCCTGCGTGACAAGACGCAGGGGTTTCTCTTCTGCAGGGTCAGGGCTCACCTGGGCCGTGCCCGGTCCAGGCAGGCTGTGTGGGGACAGGGAGGGAGGGCGGTGCGGGTCCGACATGGGTCCTGCCCTCCTGTGACGGGACGTGGGGAGAGCAGCCTGCCGCGTGCGGGCTGGGCTGGCGGGGGAGACGGGTGTCCCTTCTGCGGGGGGGGGGGGGGGGCGCAGCCCTCACTAGCTGGCATTGGGGCCGCCAGAGACAAAGGTGCATTCCCTGTTCAGAAAGTGGGGGCGGCCGGTTAGAAAACGGACCTGCGGGGGTTCCCCAGGGGCAGCCCGGCAGTTTGTGCTCCGAGGGCACCTACTGTGTGCGCACGACAAAGGGGGAGTCCCCGCTCCTCCCTGGGATGGAAATGGAGGGAGCTCCCGTCTCCTCCCCTGGATGTAAATGGAGGGAGCTCCGGTCTCCTCCCTGGGATGTAAATGGACGGAGCTCCTGGCAGTGGCAGTTGCGGTTGACACAGACAAGCCCCATCTCCCCTCCCGCTCTGCTTCCCGCCGCCCGACCACCCACAAAAGCCCCTCGTTACTCATCTCCCATCATTTTTTTTTCTTTCGGAGCAAGACATGCCCCGACTTGTTCCTGGCTTCTTAATTTTTGATCAGGGATGCTCCTTGACTAATTATTTGGCAGTAATGAGGGAGGAGGGATGGAGTGGGGAGCGTGTCCCTGAGCTTTCAGACAAAGGGCAAATGGAAGAATGAGGCGTCGGTAAACAGGACACTAATTGGATTAATGTGGAAATAATGGATTCTGATAAAAATAGCAGAAAAGACGGTGGTGGTAGATGGAGGTCAGTGTAAGTCCACCGATACCGTCTAATCGCCCTCTGGTCGGCACCCTCGGGTCGGTGTGATGTCTGAAAGTATGAGAACAGTAGAAAGCCTCCTCCTGACAGTAAAACGTGCGGGGAAGTGATTTGGGGGAACAGGTTTTATGAGAACGGCAGTGTCAGGGGACCCTCGGTAACTGGCTGGGAATCCCGGCAGGCTGTGCTTTCAGAGAAAGTTCTGGAACTGGCTGGCCCAGAGTCATTCTGAGCAGCAGAGCCTGGAGTTAGGGACCGCCTTCTCTCCCATGGGATTCCGTCCCCTCCTCCGGGAACCGCCCTGCCTGTGCGGGAAGCCGGCCTGTGGACCCCCGCTATGCCCTTTCTGAGTCGCCAAATTTTATGCATTTTGTGGACAAAACTTCATGGTGGTAAAAGGTGACAAAAGTCTGAGGGTGGCTGGCTTAGGAATCAGCCAGAAACGGGATCAAATCCAGCCTGGATCTTACACCTGTGACCCTTTTAAGCTTGGCTTTTGTAAGACCAGAAGCAGAGCGGCCCTCTGAGGGGAGCCCGCGGGGTCCCAGAGCCCTGCCCACGCCCCTCATCCTGGGTGTCTCCCGGCCTGATCTGGGGGCACCATAGGATTTGCAAAACTATACATAGGCTCTCCATCCCTTATCCCATATCCTTTTTAAAAAAGTCAGAATTCAGGCTTCGAAAAAAGGTATTTTAGAAAAGTAACACAGTACTTGAATCCTATATTTTAGGGTTCCACCAAGGGGTTTGTTGGAAGCACCACACAGCCAAGCTCCCCGCCCCTCCCCCGTTCCTACAACACAAGGGGATGTTGCCGTTCACACGCCATCATTGGTTATGGGGCACCGGCCCTTCCCGAAGTAGGCGTCTTTGCGAGCACCTGAGGGCCACGCCCAGGGCCCCCAGACCTTAATCCCCTGTCACCCCACCCCACCCACCACCAGGGGCCTGGGAGCAGCCTTTCTTTATTCCTGGGGGCGGGGACGGACTGGTGGGGTGGGGGCCCGGGACGGCTGGGAAGCAAGAGGGCCTGTCCTCTCAGCTCCCCACGCCGGTCCCTCAGCATTTGGGAACATTCCAGCAGGCATGCCAAACGTGGCAAAGCTTCGCCCACCTGGTGCTCAGGGGACGCAGGCCCAGGGACGGTATCAGGCACAGCCTGGGCTCCGTCCACGTGGAGCATCTGATCTCGGGTTCATGACATCGAGCCCCACACTGGGCGTGGAGCTTACCGGAAAACAAAAAGAAAGAATAGAAAAGAGGAAACAAACACATGGGGTGCAGGAAATGTGTGTGTGCCCCGGGCGGCTTGGGGAGGCCTTCGTGAGGATGTTTAGTTCCCACGGCTGGCCTCACCTGACTCTGAGCCTCCCCCCTTGTGACCCGTGAGAGGGAGGGGGGTTTTCTCCTGTGGCTGGCACCGTAGCCAGTGGTGAATCCACCGTCTGCCGGCTGGGAGACTTCCCAACACGCTTTTGGGAGCCCATCCCTGCCCCGGGGGGCCTGCTGATAAACAAGGAGCAGGAGGAAGGCAGCTGGGCCGTGAGGGAGCCCGATGGCCCCGCAGCCGCAGCCGCCGCCGGCGTCCCCCCTGCCTCCCCTCGCCCTCGTATGAAGCCAGGCGACCTCTGGTCCCAAGAGAGGCACGTGCTGTGTCTCAAGGAGCAGGACTGAGAGCCCTTCATGTGCGGGGATGAGGACCCGACCCAGGCGTGATCGGCAGCACAGCCTCCAGCCAGCGTGAAGCTCAGTGTCGGCTTGGGGGGCGGCTTGGGGGCCCCAGTGGCTTTAGCTGACTCCCACACAGACAGCTGACAGGATGTGTCCCTGAAGGGCTCCCTAAAGCACCCACGTGCTGAGGCTCAGAGCCTAGAGTCACGTTATCTCGTGTGACAAAGGACAGTGATTCAACCGGGGACCGAGAGGTGATGGTGAGCCCCGAGCCCCCAGCAGGGCGCACGTCATCGCAAAGGTCCCGGAGAGCTGGGGCGGGAGGGCCCAGGTGGTGGGGGCAGAGGCGTGCTCCGCGGTGGGGGGGGGGGGGCGCAAGCCAAGGGACACAAGCACCACTAGCTGACAGGAGGCGGGGATCCAGGGAAGCAGCCATGAGCACTTTGATTTTAGTCCCACAAGACCATCCTGGGATTTCAGACCCCAGAACTGTAAGAGAGTCCGTGTGCGCACGGGAATGAGGGAGGGGGGCTTGGGTGGTCAGCCAAGCCGGCCTCCTGCTCTCTTCCCGCTCGAAAGACACACGGGCCTTGGGCTGAGGGTCACACTTGGACCTCCCAGGCTGCGCGAGGGTGTCTCGGGAAGAGCTTTCCAAGTACGTCCTACGGCGGCAAGAAGGCGTGTAAATATGCTTGTCCGCCCCCCCCCCCGAACGCCCCCCCCAGGCTGGCCACCGTCCTCACAGGATCAACTGTCCCTTGGCCAGAGGCCCATCTGCAGTTGTCACTCGGGGCCACCCGGGTCTGTGACACGGGTGTCAGGGGCTGTGCCCAGGTTCTGTGAGCCCTAAATGTTTAGGGCTGTGTCTCTACACCGTCCTGGCTTCCCACTCTCTGCAGGGGACCGGCTGGGGAGGAGGGCATACGAGGAGGTCACCAGCACAGGAACCCTCCCACAGTTGCGTGGCTTCGGGGAGGGGCCCCTTCAGGGAGGAGAGGGTCATGGGACCAACCCACTGCAGTCCGCGGCCAGCGGGGGCAGCCGGGCTGGGCCCTGGGTGAGAGCAAGGCAGCACCTGGCATCCCACTGGCTCCTTTGCCTCTTTTCCCAGGACCAGGGAACCCCTCCTACCCCGCCCACCGTCCCCGTGTGGTCCCAGCGCCTCATAGCCGCGCGGGACTGAGGCAGCCTCGTCCCACGCGTGCACACACGCTGCGCGTGGAGGTGGGCTGTTCCACAGGGCGGGGTCTGTGCTCCCTGGGAGCTGGGGAGCCCTCGGCTGCGGCCTGACCCTCGCCTTGGCCTTCGCCCCGTCCGTTCGGGGGGCCTCAGCTTCCCGCGCTTCTGCCCGTCGGGGACACGGAGGTTAGTCGCCCAGATCCCGGCTCGTCCGAGTCCTTCTGACCAGCAGCTAGCGCACGGGCTTGGGAAACTCGGGATGTGGTGGCAAAGCCGCCTGTGGCCTTGCATTATCTGAATTATCCGCATGTGCGTATGCCCGTGGACACGAGAAACAGCTGAGTTTTAGCACTTTCCCGGTCGGACCTAATACTGAAGAAAACGGGTCCCTACTCGTTCACACCCTCGGCCGATGTGTCACAGGGGAAATGGTACAACCTGCACAAGTTGCTTCAGCCCAAGGACAGCCTGGGGTTGATGCCGGGACAGTAACGGCCTGGTGCCCTTCTCTCCACCTCTGCGTGTGTGTGGGCATTTCCATAGCGAGGAGCAGAGCAGGGGTGTGCACACGCGGGAGGATCCCCGGCTCCCATGCCCACCCCCCCAGCTCCTGCTCTGACGCCCCGGCTCCCCCCCTGCTCCCGCTCTGACGCCCCCACTCCCCCTCCCAGCTCCCGCTCTGACGCCCCCGCTCCCCCCCAGCTCCCGCTCTGACGCCCCCGCTCCCCCCGCAACTCCCGCTCTGACGCCCCCGCTCCCCCCCCAGCTCCCGCTCTGACACCTCAGCTCCCCCCCCAGCTCCCGCTCTGACGCCCCCGCTCCCCCCGCAACTCCCGCTCTGACGCCCCGGCTCCCCCCCCCCAGCTCC
>CM052798.1:1842157-1887351 GCA_028533885.1 Nasua narica
GGCCACGCTCCGCCCCGGCTGCCCTGGGCTCCAGGCTGGCCTCCCTGCTTCCTTGGTTCCAATGTCATCGCCTAGGCGACCAGGACGCTGCTGCCACCGCCTGCCTGCCCAGCCACGGGCTGTGGGCCTCCCAGCTGCCTCCCCTCCACACCGACCTCGACCCTCGGGGCCCGGGCTCCCGCCAAGGTAGGCTTGGGCTCAGCCTGGCCCGCCTCTCTCAGGCCTGAGCTTGGGGTCCTGTCACCGCCTCCCTGCCGCACAGCAGCTGCCCCTGGGGGGCCCCCCCGGGGTGCAGAGCCCCTCCCCACTATCCCCCCCACCGGCCCCCGGGTGGCAGACTGGCAGGCTGGTGGCCAGGCTAGCTCTGGAGGCCATGCCCGGGGGTTCCCCGATGGGGCTCGGGCGAGGGGGACCAGCCGCTGCGGGCGCTACTTTGCAGCCCCACCTGCTCCCGGGGGACCGTGGGTGACTCAGGTGGCCCCGGGCCGGGGGCTGGGCCCGGTGGGGGCAGAAGTCATTCTTGAGCCTCCGCCTCCGCCCCCCCACCCCCCGCGGGCCTGCTGGGAACTCTCCACTTCCTGCCGAGGGGGCACTACCTGCTCGAGGAGGACACCGCTCCTTAGCTTCTCGGGGCCAACTTGGCCCCGTTCGTCCAGGCTCCGTCGCCCGCCAGGGCCCTCGAGCCTGGCCAGACCCGCCCCTCTGCTTCGCCCGGCGGCCCCTGCGGAGACCCGGACAGCAGGGCCCGCTCCCTGTGTCGGCCCCCTGCCACCGCTGTCCTGCCTGCACAGCCGGGCTCCTGAGGTAGGGATCGCCAGGGTCCTGCCCGCCCGCGGGGCACGGTCACCTCGGGCTCGCTGCGAGGAGGGCGAAGTGAGCGCGCACCGAGGGTGTAGGGTGCGGGCGCGAGCTGCAGTGCCGTCCCTCCCGGGAGCCCTCGTGCACGCGGGATGCGGGGTGGCCCGGAGGTGACTCGGTCGGGGACACACAAACGGCCCCGCAGCTCTGCACCCCGGGCCCGCCCAGGGCTCCCGCCAGCCGCCCGTGCGTGGCTCAGTCGTGCACGGGGGTCACCGCTCGCGGGTGGGAAGAGACACCCCCACGTGTGCACGAAGCGGGAAGCAGCCTGGAGGCTCTCCGGTCTGGAGCCAGGTGGAGGTTTCCCGAAGAGGGTGTTAAGCGGCGGGAATCTGCTTGGAAGGGGGGGTCCTGGGCAGGGCCCATGTCCTCGTCCCTCCCTGTCCCCTGCGCCCCCAGCACGGTCCCCCCGCCTTACCTGGACCCCGCCGAGGCCCGCCTCACTGACCACCTGCCTCTGGGCTCTTCGGGCCCACATGTGCCTGCCAGGGTGACCTTCCCCTAGAACATCCCACTGTGCCCCACAGGGGCTGAACCCTGGAACTTGTTCCCCGAAGTCCACGGGCCCTTCGTGTGGCCTCCAGAGGGCCCTGTCCCTTCTCCAGCCCGCCTTGCCAGTCCTGACCCCTGACCCCGCAGGTGCCCATCCTCCCCCTCACCGGGCCCCGAGCTCAGTGTCAGCTTGGGAAGCCTGCGAATGGCCATGCCGATGTGGGCCTTCGCATGGCCTCATGCTGACCCTGGCCACGGTCCACCCCCATCCAGGGTGCCCTTTACGCTGGGCGGTGGAAGCTGCTTTGCTCGTGGGACCCCCGGCAGCCGGGGCTCCTGGAGGACCCCAACTCAGCCTTGGCCTTCCAAGCTGTGTGGCCCGGGGCAGGTGACCCACCCTCTCTGTGCTGCCGTAAGGACACCCGGAGACAGTACGGGTGCAGAGCTTCCCTTCCTACCACGTTCCGTGGAAGATTGAGGTCAGTTAGTGCAGAGGTCTCCGGGCTGGGGCCGGGACCAAGGGAGCGTGCAGTAGATTCTGGGCACATTATCCGAAGGACCCCCCCAAGGCCGGGGATAGGGCGCAGGGACGGGGCAGCGGCAGCTCTGTGGAACGCTGATGGAAGTTTCTGGAGGGAGGAGGGACGGAGGGACCCACGTCATGGCAACTTGGGTGAAGTCTTGTCAGACGTGCGGGCGACTTGGGAGCCGGGGAGGAATGGAACGGAGGTGGACTGAGCGTCGGCAAAGGAGCCTGTGGAAGTGCGGCCCCTCGGCGCCGAAACGGGGCCGGGGAGGGGACGGTGGGAGGAGACCGGTGGGAAGGACGGCGGTGCCTGGCAGCCCAGCGCGCGAGAGGACGGTGTCTGCTCATTGGCCCCAGACCCCATGGCGACCCCGTCCCAGCAGGTTCCCCAAGGTGGAGGCCCCTCCAGAGAGGGCAGCTCCCAGCCCCGCACAGACAGGGACCGGCTGCCACCTCCGTGTGCCGGGCAGCCTCGGGAGGAGGCCACGAGCCCCGGGGAGAGCTGCTGACGGCGTTCTGGAGGAGGCTGCTGGGACGGGACTTTGGCCTCATTGTGCAGGTGCCTCGTTCCTGGACAGACCGGGGGGCGGGGTGTCTGCTCAGGGGCCTGGGCAGCGGCCTGGCCCGGCCTCTCTGCATCACCACCCCGACCGGGGCTGGGCTTCCTCTTCCTCCACGGACCCCTGGTGCTAAGGAACCGTGGGTCCGCTGCACATCACTGCTATTCTCGGGCTCCGGGCTGTGTCCGGGTCCGTGCCCTGCTCGGTGTTTCCTTTTTTCCCCACACCCGTGGCGGGAAACAGAGGCTCGGAATGGGCAGTACACCTGCCTAGGGTCGCACGGGCCCAGAGCAGCAGAAGTGGGCTGCGTGGACGGGGGAGAGGAGCCGGGGGGGAGCACTGCCGAGCTGCCGAGCCGGAGCCATAGGACAGGAGCTGTGTGGCCAGGCATGACCTGCACATGTTGGGGTTGGGGACTGGAGGGAGGGCGCCGCTAGCTCCGCAGAGGGCGGGGGGGGGAGGGCCTCACAGCGGGGAGGGCTTTGAGGTGCTGCGTGAAGAGAGGGGTGGGCAAGGGGCTTCCCAGGCGGGATGCACGGTGTGCAGACTGGGGAGGGTCAGCCCAGGTAGAGGGCAGGGTCAAGAGCGGGGTTCCCGGAGCCAGACGGCTGGGTTTGACTCTGGGCCCCAGCTGGCTGGGTGCCCTTGAGCAGGTGACCTCCCCTCTCTGTGCATGCTCCCACCTCGACAGTAAAATGAGATGCATATTTGCTGGCCTCCCCATCCCCCTCGGGGACGCGATGTTTGGGTTTCTCTTGGTTTCCTTCCTCTACCAGGAGCTGGTCTGTGACAGCCCTTTCCTGCCGGGTGTTGGGGTATTCACTCGTGGGTCCCCAACACTGCTCAGCTGAGCGCTTCTCTCAGCCAGGGCCAGACCCCGGAGCCCTGCGGCCCTGGGCGGCTTGCTCTACCGTCATTTCCTTCTGGAAGTGTGCGAAGCCCACGTGCTCGGGGGGCTGAGTCTCACACGTGGGTGCTAAGCCAACCCCCAGACTCACACGCAGACGGCTGGCGCCCTCCTAGTCCTCCGCACGGGGCCCGGGTGCCGGACGAAGGGCAGCCCGACCCAGGCCGGCTGCAGGGGGAGGCCGCCGGCCGTGACGGAGGCTGGTGGCCGGGTAAGAGGCTGGCAGGCGAGAAGCAGGAGGGCCGAGGGGGCCTTGGAGGCTGCCCCCACCCTGCCTCCTCCGAGTGGGCCCCGGGCCGGGAGGGGGGAGGACCGGCAGCTTGATCAGGCACCTCCAGCTGTTTTCATGTTTCACAAGTGCACCTGGCCCAGGGTGGGGAGGCTAAATTTGGCTCTCATTGCGGTCTCCACCGGCACGGGCCGAGGGGCACCGCGAGCACTTTCAGGGTGACGGGGCCCCCCCGCCATCTCCTCTTCACCAGGCCCAGCGGGGCTCCCCGTCTTTCTGCAGGAGGTCCCGGCCGCAGATCCGGCGCCCTGGCCTGACCCACCCTTCCCCACCCTGCGTGGCCAGAGCTGCCCGGCATGCCTGTGGCCACGTGGCCTGGGCCACAGGCCGGAGGGGCGGGCCGAGATGGCCGCCACCCTGGGTCCCTGAGGAGAGACGCGCTTCGGGCCATCTGGGCCGCACCCCATGAGGCAAGGGCCGCCCCTGTTCTGGGGGGCGGTAGGGGTGGCAGAGGCCTGTCGGCACCGAGGGCCCGGGAGGCTGGGCCCCGAGCGTCCTGCTGGAACTCAGCTGGGCCGCGGCTTGGGGACGAGCACCCTTCCACGGAGCTCTGCTCCCTTTGTCCTCGCCTGCTGGCCGCCTGAGCACTCCACCCAGGTAGGGCACTTCTGGGCGCCAGAGCGTTCACAGTCCCCTCAAGGCCACAGGGCTGATCGGAAGGGGCCTGGGAGGGCTTTTTGGGTCACTCTTGCACTGAAGTGAAGGGAGCTGCCTCCCTCCCTGGACGCTGGTACCCCGATGCCCGGGCTGGGGGCCGTGAGCCCCGCGTTGCCCTCCCTGTACTCAGGCTGAGCGTCCACTCCCTGTCTCGACTCTACAAGCAGTGGGAGGGGGTGACGGGGCGGCAGGGGGCTGGGGACTGCCATCCCCACGCACAGGGTGCTTCCCTTTGTCGTGTGTCAGGGGGTCACAGGAGCCCCAGCTCATCGGAGGTGGTTTTGGGGCCTGGGCCAGATGGAGGGGACAGGGCACAATCCGGCCCAACCAGCAAGGCTCTCCTGGGGCCGCACGACGGAAGCTGTGCTCCCATGCCTGCTCGGTGATGGGAGACAGAGGAACGAGGTGTCCTGCTTAGTGATCAGGGAAGACAGTGGCTTCCTGGAGGACGCTGGGGCCTGGCCTGGCCTAGGAGGACACAGATGGGGCGGGGGACAGGGTGGGGGGACATGTGGGGAAACGTAGTGGCAGAGGAGACAGGGTAGAAGTCAGGGACAGGACACATGGGGACGGGACGGGGGGCAGGAGACACGTAAGGACAGGGTAGGCAGCTGGGAGGGGACACGGGGACAGGATAGGGGGCAGGGAGGGGACACGTGGGGACTGGGTGTGACGGACGTTGTGAACTCCCAGAAGCCCCATCCAGGGCTTGGCCAGCAGCAGCTGGAAGCAGAGGTGTGGCCCCGGGTCTCCCCTGTGGCACTGACCCCGGATCTAGAACATTCTCTGCTGTGGGGGGACCACTGGGAACAGTGGGGTGTTGAGAAACAACCCCTCCCCCACCAGTGGTGACACCCGAAAATGTGGGCAGATGTTGCCAAGGGGCTCCGCCGGAGACGGCTGGACTGAGGACTCGGGAACCGCGTGCGTCACACGGAAAAGTCGTAGAGGTGGGGGGGGGGGTCTGTGCCCCCGCCCCCACTCCGGCTCTGGGCTGCACGGTGCCTCCCGCCCGCCCGAGCTCCGGGTCCCGCCCGAGCTCCGGGTCCTGGGACCTCGCCTGCAGCCCCGCGACATCCCCGGAGTCACAGATGTTTGCTGGAAATTCCTTAAGTGGAGCCCGCGGCCCGGCCCAGCACCCTGAGAGCGGGGGGGTGGGGGGGGCTGAGTCTGCGTGACGCCCTCTCCCGAGCATGTGTCCCAGAGTCCTGGTGACCCCTGGTGCCGGTTAGAGGAGCAGATTCCTGAGCTCAGGCGGCCTGGGAGCCCCTGGGAGGGGCGGAGGAAGGGGGCGGAGAATCCCAAGCAGGCTCCACGCTTGGCTTGATCCCAAGACCCCCAGATTACACCCGGAGCCAAAACCAAGAGTCGGATGCTCCACCCACTGCCCCACCTGGCGCCCCGGGACCAGTGCCCTGAAGCTGGGGGCCCCTGCCGGGGTCTCGGGTCAGCGGGTGAGGTCCCCTCTGGGCCCGTGCCCGCGGCTGAGTGGGGAAGCCCGACGGGCTAGACGGGACGCCTTCCTTAACTCGGGGATGGGGGGAGCACGGCGGGTGTAGCAGGACACATGGGGGGCTGGTGGCCCCGCACGGGAGGGACGCTGGCCGCGTGTGCCCGGAGCCTGACCCGGCCGGGGCCCCAACGGGTCGTGGAGAGGTAAGCGTGGGCCGCTGTGTCTCTCTGCGTCCTTCGGCTTGGAGCCACTTCGCACGCAGACAGAGGACACGAGGTAACGCTGGGTAATGGCAGCTGGTGTGACCGGGCGCCCGGGTGGCCTCCCTGAGACGGCGGCCTCTGAGCTGAAACCAGGACAGCGGTGCGGAGGGGCGAGGTGGGCGGGGGTGGGCTCTGCGGTCAGGGCCTGCTGGCCACAGAGAGGCACGGGCGGCATCCGCGTGAGGGACAGCCCACTGGGGCGGGGGGTTAGACCGGGAGGGGACAAGGACAGGCTGCGGGGGCCGGGCTGGCCCCAGGGAGGGCCTGGGCTAGGCAGGGGTGATGGGGGAGCAGTGGGCATGGGGTCTGCCAAGCAATCTGGGGAGCCCGTGGAATGCCTCCCTGGCCCGCACAGGGGCCCCAGGGCCTGGGGCGGTCACTTAGTTTCCTGCTGCCGTCCAGTGTGGCCAGATCGGCTCCGTCTGCCCGGCCCTTGCCCCTCGGTCAGAGCCGGCCTGACTGGGGCAGCGCGGGGCAAAGCAGGCCGGGGGGCGGAGGGCGGGCGCGCCGGCTGTGTCCCCTGGTGGTTGGGGGGGGACTCCGGACTCCTGGCTGTTCCCTGGGGAGGGGGGTGCAGGGGCTGGAGGCGGAGCGTGTCCCCTTTCCCCTGCCGACTCCCAGGCGCTGGGCTTCGGGCCGTGGAGAGTTTCCCTTCCTCTGCGGCGGGTGGGCTAAGTGCCCAGCTCGTGCTCCGCGGCTCTGGGGCCCCCCACACGCTACCCCGGCCCCTTTGTTTTTTTGTCAAGGTGAAATTCACGTAATATCAAATTAACCCTTTGAAAGGTGAAGCCCGCAGTGACATTTCCTACAGTCACAACCTGTGCAGCATCGACCTCCATCTGACTCTAGAACGCTCCACCACTCCTGACGGGAACCCCATCCCCGTCGGCAGTCGCGCCCCGTCCCCTCCGCCCGGCCCCAGTGCCTGCGCGGTCCCGGGGCGCCTGCTTCCCTCACTCAGCGGGTGTCCTCGAGGCTCACGCACCCGGCCGCAAGCGGCCACGCTTCACTCCCTGCCCTGGGTGAGCGATTCCCTTGTGCACAGACGGACCGTGTCTTTCTGTCTGTCCTTTTGTCCATCCATCGGGGCCGGTGTGGGCTGTGGGAGTCTTTCGGCCGCTGGGATTAGACTCGCAGGGTCTTGACCGTCTGCTGTGTGAGATCAGCCAAGTGTTTTCTGTCTCTGGGCTCGGATGGTCCATCAGCAAACTGAAGAGGGGGGCCCCAAATGGCCTGGGCGCTGGAGCCTCCTGTCGGCGCACGGTCCCCACCCCCAGAGGCCCCCCCACTGACAATCCCTGTTCGCTCCGGAAGGGCCAGCTGCAGTGAGTGGCTGGGGGCGGGTTCTACCACCCACACGGCCACTCCCCTGCAAATCACGGGTCGGGGGGACCATCTCCACGCCGGGCCCTGCACCCCAGTGTGCCGTGGACTGCTCCGCCCAGCGCGGGAGTGACCTCCCCTGAACAGGAGGCATGCCAACCAGCGTTGCCCGGCCTCGTTAGAGTCTGTGTGGGTCGGGGCGCTCGGGGGCTCAGTCGGCTGGGAGCCTGACTCCTGGTTTCGGCTCAGGTCGTGATCTCGGGGTCGTGAGATCGGGGTCGTGAGATTGGGCTCCGCGCTCAGCAGTCTGCTTGGGATTCTGCCTGCACACGCGCACGCTCGCTCTCTCTCAAATAAATAAAATCTTTTTAACCCCCCCCCCCCCGTGGGTAGACCGTGTGCTGAAGGTGTGTGTGCAGTGACGGTGGTGGAGGTGACAAAGGAAACCCCTCGGCCACTGCCGTGCACACGGCGGTGCTGTGTGACCTCGGCCAGTCCCTGAGCCTCTCTGAGCCTGCAGGAGACGTGGTCTGGGGCCAGTGCTCTCTGAGCTGCCAGGCCCAGGCCCTCCCTGCCCAGCCCGCCTCGGCCCTCGGGCCTCCCGCCGCCAGCGCCCAGCCCAGCCCCCGCGGCAGCACTCCTGGCTCGGGCCACTCTCCCGAGGCCAGTGGCCTGGCACGTGGTGGCCCCAGGGGAGGGCCCAGACCTCTACCGGCGGCTGCCTACCTGGGGATGAAGGGACAGAGTGCGGGAGCCCTCCCTCCCCCGGCGGCTGGGGGCAGGTCTGGGCCTGCCCGCTGGGGCACTGCCAGGCCGATGGTGGCCCAGCGGATTCCCAAGGACCCGGAGGCACCACGTTGGCCTGGGGGGGGCGGTGGGCAGGGCGGGCTCTGGTTTCCCTGCCCCTCCCCACCGCGGCAGGACAGGGGCCCCAGCGGTGCCTGGCCCGATCCGGGGATGGCCGGCCACGGCAGATGGGAGCGCGGCGTGGACGCTCTCTGGAGAGGAAACCTGGGGACAGAGGCCGGCCTGCCTGGGCGCCCCAGTCCCTGGGCGTCTCCTGTGACGGGGGGCCCACCGTGCAGCAATCCCACTCCCGTGACACCGTCACTGCCTTGGCCTGGGGCTGCCTCACGGGGCCCGAACTGCTTTTGTGTCCGGCCGCAGGGAAGGACCTGTGTCAGAGGTGGACGGCTGGCTGACGTCCTACAGCCACGGGGCACAGCCAGCCTCCCCCCAGAGCTCAGCTCCAGCCCCTGGGCCTGCCCTGCATGTGCCCTCCCCAAGAGGGGGTGACCGGGGATCGGGGCTGTCCTCACGTCCTGGGGCATCGGGAGCCCCCAGACCTGGCTCGAGGCCTGAAGTCCGAATTGAGAGACACAGGTCCGAGTGAGAGTGGCCGCACACGTCCCCGTGTCTGCTGTGCTCAGCGAGGACTTCAAACCCGACCTCCCAAAGGGCCCTGCGGCAGCCTCGTGAGGGGGTGCTGTTTCACCCCCCAAAGGTCGTGGCTCTGAGAAGCCCCTGCTGCCCAGGGCACCCTCCCCCCGACCTGGTCTGGAGCCAGGCCTGTCCCTCTGCAAGGTGGGGTCCTGCCCGGGAAAGGGGAGGATGACGCGGGGGTGTGAAGGGGCGTCCGCCCTGCCCGGCCCCCGGGGATGCCGAAGGAGGCCGGAGGCCGGAGGAGGGCGGAGGAGGGCGGAGGAGGCCGGAGGCCGGAGGCCGGAGGAGGGCGGAGGCCGGAGGAGGCCGGAGGAGGCCGGAGGAGGCCGGAGGAGGGCGGAGGCCGGAGGAGGCCGGAGGAGGGCGGAGGCCGGAGGAGGGCGGAGGAGGCCGGAGGAGGGCGGAGGCCGGAGGAGGCCGGAGGCCGGCCTTCCCAAAGCACCCACGCTCCTTCTTCCCTCCTCGCAGAGCCAGCCGCCCTCCGGGCTGGGTGCGGAAAAGATGTCCCAGCCCACCCCCGCGGACGAGGGGGCCACGTTCGAGCATCTCTGGAGCTCCCTGTGAGTACTTCCCCGGCCGCCGGGCCACACTGGGGCGAGGGGAGGGGGAGGCGGGGCTGCTGGCCTGGGCTTTCTCCTGGGGTGTAGGGCCCAGAGTCTGGGCCGGGAGAGGTCCAGGGACAGAGGTCAGGTGGGACCACGCCTCCCCGGTGGCCTAGCCCTGGACAGGCCGGCAGAGGAGACAGACGGTGGGCTGAAGGGCAGGCCCCCCAGGAGCGGAGGGCCGGCCCCGAGCACTGGGCCTGGTGGCCCGGGGCTGATGGCTCCATTCCCGCCTTCCCAGGGAGCCAGACAGCACCTACTTTGACCTTCCCCAGTCCAACCAGGGAAACAACGAGGTGGTGGGTGGCGCGGAGGCCGGCATGGACGTCTTCCACCTGCAGGGCATGACCACGCCAGTCATGGTGAGTGGGGCTGCTGTCTGTGGAGGTCTCGGGGGGGGGGGGGCGTGGTAAGCGTGGACCCTGCAGAGCCAGGAAACAGGCGCTTGGGGTTGGTCAGGAGGTTTCAGTGGCAAGGTAGAAAATGTACCAGCTCCTGAAACCGTTCATCCAAGGGTAGGAATGGATTCAGGCATGGCTGGATCCAGGTGTAGGAATAGATTCAGGTATGGCTGGATCTAGGTGATCCGGCCGCTGCCTCTGTGTCTTGACCTGCTTCCTCCACGGTGGCTTTGCGCTTAGGCAGCCTCTAGTCTCTGTGGAAGGGTACCAGGCCCCACCAGCCTCACCCTCCCTACGGGGAGGACCCCTCTTTGGTGGGAGGCCAACAGGCCTGCCTCTCACCGGTCTGAACATGGTTTGGGGGCCAGCTCTGAGTCAGCCTCGTGCCTCTGGTGAGCTTGGGTCCTGTGGGACAGGGACAGGACAAGATGGAGTGGAGTGGGAAGAGGGCCCCGAAGGAAGAGTAAGCTGCTGTTTCCGAAGGAGGGACTGGCTGGGGGCGTGCAGGGACCTCCGAGCCCTTGACACCTTTGCCGGGTCCCAGGTCCTACTGCCCCCGGCCTTCCTCTTGGCAAGCAGGCAGGGCTGTGGGAGCCGGGTGCACTGCCCGTCCAAGGCCCTGTGTGTCAGGCGGAGGTTGCTGTGGGCGGAGCATTGAGGGCCACTGGCCCCAGGGAGGCCTAGGGCCAACTGCTGTCCCCAGCATCCCCTGCTAGACCCCAGCTGCCCCGGCCCCCCGGGTTGTGGCTGTGCTGGGCCCAGCGTGTCTGTCTCAGGGCACCAGGCCAGGAGCCAGGGCGCAGGAAGTAGGCAGTGCCAGGAACCCTGGAGGCCGGGGGGCCTGGCCCCCTTTCCCTAAGGCAGTTGGAGCCCCCCACCCCGTCTGAGGAACCCTGAGCTGTTGGCAACCAGCAAGGGCCGTGGGGGCTCCAGGCGTGTGAATGAGCCACGGGTGGGGGCAGAAGGGTCCCCTGTGTCCTTGGTTGTGTCCGTCGAGGACACTGGGCCGGCCCCCACGGGCCCTGGGCTGCTGCCTCCCGGGGGTGCGGGTGTGGTGGGCAGGGAGCCCCGGGATGCGCATTCCTCTGAGGAGCCCCTCACACTGGGGCCGAGAAATCTGACTGCCCGGCCTCACTCAGGAGACCGTCACGGTGAACAGCTTGCGGCCTCCGCATCTCTTAATTCCCATTTCACAGGTGGGGAAGCTGAGGCAGACACGGGGGAAGGGTGGGCCTCAACGGGCCGGGGTGCTGCACCCTGTCCCTTCAGAACGTGCCCTGTCCTACCAGCTGCTCCCCAGGGGCCAAGGGTCCGGACCTCTCCCCGGGTCCCCCTCCTGGACGTCAGCGTCCTCCCCAGCGTGTCGGGGATGTCACTGGCGGCGTGCGGGGCGCGGGCCACTCACACAGCTCCCGGCGGAGCCAGAGCCCTGGCTGGGCCGGCCCTCGAGCTTCCAATGATGGCAGGACGCATGTCAGTGACTCAGAAAAGGCTCCTCACTCTCAGGGCTGGCGGGCACCTGGCGGGCCCCAGGCCACACAGCCGGGGTCCCGGGGGGAGCGCAGATGGGGGCCCTGCCTTTATTGTGGGTGGGGGCGGGGAGGAGGGCCTGGGGTTTGGGGGCTCCCTCTTTATCGGTGAATGTAAAGCCTACGCGTGGCTTGAGAGCCGGGACAGGAGAGCAGGGTCACTCGCCAGCCTGGTCTTTGTCCCCCAGGGCTTTCTACAAGGGAGCCGAACGCCAGTTATTGCAGAGGGTGTCTGCTCAGTGGCGCCCTCGATCGGCAGCGACTGCCGGGCACTCACGCCGGCGCCTCGGTGGAGGGGCAGGAGCTCCCGGGAGGGAGGACCCCGAGTGCGTCTCCTGAGTCGGGGAGCCGCGGCCCCCAGCCGCCCCCCTCCCCCCCTTGAGGGCAGAGGGCCCTGGACACCCCGCGGCCCCGGTGTCCAGAGGGGGTTCTGCGCTCTGGTAGGCAGAGGGGGCGGCCCTCGGTTCCCGCCGGGTGGGATGCGCTGGCCCACGTCCTCCCGGGAGGATGTGACTGGGCTGGGAATGGGGGCCGGGCTCTCAGCGGCTGTGGGGGAGCAGGGACGCAGCCTCCCACCTCTGCGAACAGAAAGAGGACCTAGTCCGTCAGGTGGGACCCGCCTTTTAGTAGAAGTCACGCAGGAACGACCCGTGGGCCAAGCTCCCTTCGCAAGGCTGGGGATTCCCTGGAGCCCCCGGGTTGGCCTCCTGCGGACCCCTGCGTGGCCCATCGAGGGCACCCTGAGCGGTCTAGGCGCCGTGACCCAGGGGACAGCGGGCGGGGAGCCCCCGCAGCGGTGTTGGTCCCGCCTGGGAGCCAGCAGCACGGCTCCCTCCCCACCCGGCAGCTCCGTGGGGGAGGCGGGGCAGCCCTGCTCCAGGTGACCTGGTGACCTTGGACCAGAGCTCCCCAGGCCAGACCCTGGGGCGAGACAGCGGTGGCAAAGGTGGTGGAGTCCTGTTTCCGCGGGCCGGCCAGCCCCGCGGCCGTGACTCAGCACACGGGCCGGTGTGAGGGCTGGCGCGTACACCGGGGGCCGGCCGTGCCCCGTGCTGCGGGGGCCTGGCCCCCCAGTCATGCCGGGCGCACGCAGCAAGGCGCAGCCAGCCCAGGCCTTGCGTGGGGGGACGTGGGCCCTCTGGGGTGGCACGTCCCGCTGTCTGGACCTTGGGTCTTCTCTGCTCTCTGGCCCTGCAGGCGATCGGGCAGATTCCTTCCCGCGGGATGGGCAGTTTCCCATAGTCAGACCGCCGTCCGAAGAGAGGCCACTGCAGGCCCACGGATGGCCCTCTCCGCCGCTTCCGTGGCCAGTGGCAGAGCGGTGATGGCCGGCCTGAGGGGCCTGTCTGTCCCGGGATCAGGTCCCCGCGACTAAGTCCTTGCTTGTGAAGCGGAGGTGTCGCGTGTGGGGCCCAGCGCGGGCTCCGTGCGGCTCTGCGGGGAGGACTGTCCCCGTCCGCGGACCACCCCCCCGGCCACACTGATGGGCCCAGGAGGCCAGCTGGCCCTTGGCAGGCCTTGGAGGGGTCCCAGAACACAGATTCCTGGGGGGACAGTGAGCTCCCTGAGGTCCCAGCCACCGGGGTCCCAGCACCCGGTACAGCTGAGGGGCACAGGGGGAGGCTCCGTGGGCACGGGGTGCTCCGAGAGCCATCCCATCCCTACCCCTTTTTCCCAGGTGAGGCATGGGGGTTACTTAACTCCCTGGCCTCAGTTTCCTTGTCTGGACATTGAGCTGTGCGAGCATCTAAGTCATCAGGATGGTGAGGACAAGGGTGGTGGTTGGCCCTCAGGGAGTGTGTGACAAAGCTAGACGTTGTGCAGGGCGAGGCAAGGGGAGGCGGGGGAAGGTGAGGGCGAGGCTCCGTGTTTAAGAGGAGCCAGGGGCCTGGGAGCAGCTGTGCCCGGGAAGGGCCCGACCCCCCAGGGCCTCTGTGGCCACCTGCCCACCTCGGGGTCCCTGTAGGAAGAGCCCTTGCCCTGGACGGTGGCCGCAGCAGCCGACCCCACGGGGCTCGCCGCCCAGCGCCAGCAGCTCTCCAGGGGCTCCCCGCCCCCGGCTCCCACAAGGGGAGAGGAGCCTGTGGGGTCCCCGGCATCCCTGGGGGCTCGGGAGGAGGCCCTGACACTGTGAGGAGGGCAGTCTTGTGGGGTCCGCCCTGGGGCTGAAGGGCCCCCACTGAAGGGGGGATCAAGCCCCCTGTCGTGAGTCCTCCGTCTGGAGCGTGCAGCGGGAATCCTGACTTCCACCGGACCCTGCTGAGGCCGGGCCTGGGCTAAGGGCCTACGTGTCCCCTCTGAGTTTCAGCGTCCCCGGGACAAAACGAGGACCAGGCTCCTGGGGGGGGTGGGGCAGATGGCAGGTGCCCTGCCGAGCCTGGCCGGCCTCCCTCCACCCGCTCCTCCAGCATCCCCCACAGAGTCTGTGGGGCTCCCCGCCCCTGCATGCCCTCCCTGCACCCCTTCCCGCCTCTCCCGGCGCTTTTCCGTCTTTCCGTGGTGACAGCTGGTGTGGGCAGGTGGGCCGCAGGGGGGCGGGCTGTGGCCGGCAGGGGCCCCACCGCCACCTGCTCAGGGTTCAGGTGCCCACAGAGCCGCACGGCCAGGCAGATGCTGGGGGCTCGAGACCCCCGTGGTCACCCAGGGCAGAGCTTCCTGGCCTGGGGAGGGGCCACTTCTGCAGAAGTGGCAGAAGGGAGGGCACAGGCCAGTGTGGCCCCCCGGGAGTAGGTTCTCAGGAAAGCGGGCTGGGTGGCAGAAGGGGACAGATGTGCAGGGGGAGGGAAAGGACACTCCCTCCTCAGGGAGGCTCTGCAGCCCCAAGGGAAGTGTGGAGAGGAGCTCGGGGTCAGGGAGGGGCTCGGCTCCCGTGGTCGGCCCCAGGACCCCCAGCTCACATCCTTCTACAGGTGGGAGTGCCTCTGGGGGGCACAGGGCCGAGCCCCCGCCAGCGCCAGGTCCTGGGGCCAGCTCCGGGACCTCCTCCGGGGGGGGGGGGGGCGCAGAGCCACCGGCCTGTGGCGGTCAGGATGGGGCGTGAGGAGTTCAGCCCTGAGCGGGCACATCCCTGGGGCCCTTCTGGTGAGTCGTGCGCCCGTGGGAGGAGGAAGACGCACCGCACCGCGTCTCTGCTGCCGTGAGCCCTGCGGGAGGGGCCGGGTGGGATCTCCAGGGAGTTAGAATCAGAAGCACAGGTGCCGCGGCCCAGGGGGGCCACCTGGGAGGCCACCTAGAGGAAGAAGCTGAGGACCGAGTGAGGAGGGGGCCAGTTCTCAGGACAGCGTCCCCTGGACAGTCAGGACTTGGGAGAAATGCACAGGGAGCGGGTGCTGCTCCGGCAGACCTGGGGCTCCGGCCGGCCTGGGCACCCACTCTCGGTCTGTCCGGGGCCGCAGCCGGGCCCGGGCTCGCCGTGCGGGGGCGCCCGAGCCTCCTCTGTGGTGCCTGCAGTGTGGGCGGGACCTGGACCCTCTGTGTCCCATGCTCCCACCCGGGCTCAAGGGAAGATGCCCTTCTGACCTGATGCCCTCTCTCTGCGTGGCCAGCGTCCCCTGGGCCCGGCCTGTGCCCCCTGGGCCCTCCCCGTGGCCTGAGCCCCCCCAGAGCCCTGGCTTCCTCTGCCCAAGGTCTCACCGCACACTTGGTGGCTTCAAACAGCACTCGTGGCCTCCCGGTCTCCGTGGGTCAGGAGTCCGGCCTGTCTCCCCTGGGTCCCCTGCTCAGGGTCTTCCAGGCTGCGGAGTGTCCTCCGGCCCGGGGCCTCTTCCAGACTCCGCTTGTTGGTGAAATTCAGTTCCTTGCAGCCGTCAAGCCCAGGTCACGGCTTCCTTGCTGGCTGTTGGCCGAGGGCTGCCGTTCTCAGCTCCTAGAGGCTGCCTGCCATCTGGTGCCCTGGGGCAACCCCACGACCTGGCCGTGTGCTCCTTGAGCCCAGCAGGAGGAGGTTGCCCCAACCTCTTCGAAGGGCTTACCTGATTAGGCGTGGCCCACCTGTATAGTCTCCCTGCTGATCGACTGGGAGTTGACTGGTTTGTAACCTGATCCCAGCGGCTATCCCCGCATTCACAGCACCACGGGCTGGGGGGGGGGGTGGTATGTAGGACACGGGCCCGGACTGCGGATCTTAGGGACACCTTGGGGTACAGTCCCCACACTGGGTCCCCTTGTGTGCCAGACTCCTGGGGTCTCTCAGATTCTTTTTTCCTTTGCCTCCCCCTTTCGGCCTTTATAAATCCAGCCGATTCAGAAGACAGCTGAGCTCCCCCAGCCCCAGGGGCAGATGTTGTCCTGACCGTCGGGGACACCCCCCGTGAGAGGCAGGGGAGGGGCCCAACTTCACGCGGCGCCCTGTGGGAGCGGGGGTCTGGACCCTCCTGCTCCTACCTGCTCTGTGTCCCTCCCCCTGCCCACCTGCCCAGCCCACGAGGCACCTCTGCCTCCTGCCTCTCCAAAAGCGTGACGTCACTGAAGGACAGGACCCCCCGGCGGGGTGGTGACAGGGCTCCCGCCCAGGCCTTCCCATCTTCAAGCGTTCGGGTGGAGAAGGCTCTCCGCCGCTGCCTCCCGCCAGAACTTCCAACCTGGGGCCCTCTGCGGACCCCCTCCTCCGTTGTCTCATGATGCGTGGGGGGCCCTGGTGTACCGGGTGCTGACAGCCACGGGGTCACAGGAGTGAGCTGTGTCTCTGCCGCCGGCTCTCCCTCTCTGGGGGGCTGGGTTGGAGCCCCCCCTGCCCTGAGCCCCTGCTCCCAGGCCCCCGGGAGCCAGGAGGTAGCTGGGGAGGTGGGGATAATGGGCCGGCCGGCCAGCACCTTGCAGGTCTGTAAGCTCCTATTGGGGGCTCAGAACTTGAGGGCGGCACGTCCAGGGTCACATATGTGATCTGTCTGTGTGCGACCGACGCCCTGCCCACTTCTGGCGAGGACTCAGGCCCCAGGAAGGGAGTCGCGGTGACCACGGCCAGCTCCCTGCCAGGGGGGCCGTAGGGGTGCAGGCCCAGGCCCGGACGTGCCGAGGGTCTCAGGGTCAGCACACTGTGGCCGGCGGGGCCCAGCTGTCCCCCTTCTGGGCCACATCACCGTCTGCGGGGGCTCAGCCCCTGTGGGGACACCGCCAGCGTCGGGGACTGGAGCACAAGGACTCCGCGTCCCCTGCTCGGCCCACGGCTTTGGGCCCTCGGCGGCTGCTTCCAGGAGCGAGGCTCCCTGCAGGTGGACCTGGGGAGCACTCTCCCAGGGTGCTTCTCCTCTCCGTTCGACTTCGGGGTGTCCCCGGGGACCACCGTGCTCCCAGCGCAGGGGGGAGATGTGCTCCGCCCAGGGCGCTGGGCCGCAGCACCGCCTCTTCCCTTGGGGGTGGCCGGGCCTCACCTGCAGCGGTCTCAGGGGCCCCCGGCCGGCCCCCGGTGCTCAGGGGCGGAGGCCCGTGGCCGCCCAGCCTCCCGAGGGCGGCGTCTCTGGGGGGAGCCGGGCGCGGCTGGACCGCGGAGCGGGCCCAGCCCGAGCGCTGCCCCTCCCCGCACGGCCCCGTGGTGCGGTCCGACACATCGGTGGGCAAGCCGGGGCCTGCCTGGACCGGGACGAATAGGCAGGAGGGACGAGGGGGCGGGCGCCGGTTTTGTTGTTAGATGCGGCTGCTTGACAGAACTGCGGGAGAAGGAGAATGCCAGCAAACAGCCCACATGTCCGGGAGCCTCCCGGGCTCCCGCCCCGCTAGCTGCGGAGCCTGCCCGCCTGGGTGCACCGGGCGTGCGGCCGGCACCACCGCCCTCGGCCCCCGGCCGCGCAGACCCATGCCTCGCCCCGCGGCACGCCAGCTCCCCGGTGTGCGCAGGCCCCCGCGCGCCCACCATGCTCTACGTCAGTGACCCCATGCAGCACTTCACCACGGTAAGGGGGACCCGCGCCGTCCTCCTGGGGGGCGCCGGCTGGGGCTTTCGCCGGGAGGGAGGGCGAGGAGGGGCGTCCTCTCGTCTGTCTCCTGTCAGGCACCTGCGGCCGTTGGGGGCCACAGTCCGGGATAAGCCGGGGCAGGGAGGATGCGCGGCGGGTTGGGGGCCGCTCCTGGGCCCGGGGACAGACGCCCGCCCAGCCTGGAGGAGTAAGGGACGGGCGCCCCCGGGCTGGGAGAGGAGGGCGGGTCGTTTTGGGTCAGCGCTGGGTGGCTGCCCTGAGATGCCGGGGTTTCTGAGGCTCCCCAGCTCCGGGCTGGGGGCTCTGTCCCAGGCTCAGGGGCCACAGGCTGTTCTGCCCAAGCCCCGGCTGCCAGGAGCTCAGGGGACCCTGGAGGTGTCGTCCTTCCCTCGGGGCTTGGGCTGAGAGTCTGCCCTCGCCTGTTCCCAGGTCAAGAGCATCCTCTCCCGGGAATCTTCTCCTTGGGTCTGGGCTCAAGGTCAAGGACTTGCGGCAAGCCGGCCTCGGGTGTCCTGCCGCCATCTCACGGAGGACAGCGGCCTGGCAGAGGGGAAGGAAGGGACCGCAGGTTTGCTTGGCCCCCGCAGCCTGGGCCCTGGGGACCTGGGCTCATCTCCAGACTTGCCGGGTCCCCAGGGCCGGGCAGGTGCAGGCGGCTAATTGAGCAGGTGGAGTGTGGCGCCGTTTTTCCTGCGAGGGAGGCAGGGAGCCCTCCCTGTGCCCTGCGGGAGACCCTGCAGCGGGCAGAGGACAGGAGCCGGGCCGCAGGGAGCCGGGTGCGCGGCCGCCTCTGGAGACACGTGTGCTCTCGGCAGCGTGTGTGAGCGCACGCGTGTGCTTGTGTGCGAGAGCGCGAGTGTGCACGCGTGTGGTGCCCGCTGTGTGCCGGGTAGGCGCGTGCGCGCCTGTGCCTGTGGGCGTGTGTCCCCCGGCAAGGCCGTGGGAAGAGTGGCGGGGGGTGCGGCCCAAGAGGGCTGAGGGCTGGGGTCACCCGACTCTGCAGCCTCGCTCCGGTCCCGGATCCGGGCACTCAGGTTTGGAAACTCCAGCGACATGAGCTTTCTGTCTGGAACCAGTGTGGGCAGCCGCTGGGCTGGGGAGGGGACGTCTTTCCTCTCCGTCCCCCCTCCTGTCACTCACTCTGTCAGTGACTCGTGTCCCCACGACACGCATCACGGGGCTCCCTCGGACCCCAGACTCTCCGTGCAGGCGGCGTGGGAGCCAGGAGGGGCCGTGTCCCTGCCACTACGGCCATGCCACTGGGGTGCTTGCACCCGCGGCCCGGGGACCCCGGGTTCTGCAGGCCAGCGAGAGGCCTGGGCACACGGGGACTCTGGCATGACCCTTTCTCTCGGAGGAGGCAGGGCTGAGCACGGCTGCCGCGGGGCCTCCTCCCCAGGGGGCGGGGGGGACAGGGCCGTCCTTGGCACCGTGGAGGGAGCCTCGCCCCCCCACGTGAGCAGCAGGCGGCGGAGGGCCACTGGCGTCCACTCTGCGGCTGGGGCCCAGGCCCTGGGGACCAGCACGGTTGCTTCTGGGTCGGCCGCGGACACCTCCGTCAGCGGGCATCCTCCCAGCAGCTGCTCCGGTGTGTCTGGGCCCCGGGCAGGTGGCCGCGCCCCCGGGGGAGGTGGGCTGGTCACGCTGGTTTGTAAAAGCATCTGCTTCCTGTTTCTGTCCCAGAGGGAGACACAAGCTTCCTGCTGCACCCGAACTTACTAAAAGAGGAAGGGGGTTTGCCCCGAACCAGCTGAAACCCCAACATGAACAAATAGGGTCGTGCGGGGAGCTGGTGTGGTTGGTCGCCTCCCGGCCCGGTTTCCCGGGAAGCCCCGTCCCTTGTCCTCGACCGCCCAGCTGCCCCTGCACCTGCTCGGCCAGTGCTGGGCGGCGGTCAGCGCGGGGCACTGGGGCACCCCCACGGTCCTGCTCGGCCGGTGGTGGACGGCGGTCAGCTCAGGGCGCTGGGGCACCCCCACGGTCCTGCTCGGCCGGTGGTGGACAGCGGTCAGCCCAGGGCGCTGGGGCACCCCCACGGTCCTGCTCGGCCGGTGCTGGGCGGCGGTCAGCTCGGGGCGCTGGGGCACCCCCACGGTCCTGCTCGGCCGGTGGTGGACGGCGGTCGGCCCGGGGCGCTGGGGCACCCCCACGGTCCTGCTCGGCCAGTGGTGGATGGCGGTCAGCTCGGGGCGCTGGGGCACCCCCCACGGTCCTGCTCGGCCGGTGCTGGGCGGCGGTCGGCTCGGGGCGCTGGGGCACCCCCACGGTCCTGCTCGGCCGGTGGTGGACGGCGGTCGGCTCGGGGCGCTGGGGCACCCCCACGGTCCTGCTCGGCCGGTGCTGGGCGGCGGTCGGCCCGGGGCGCTGGGGCACCCCCCACGGTCCTGCTCGGCCGGTGCTGGGCGGCGGTCGGCTCGGGGCGCTGGGGCACCCCTGCAGTCTTCCTGTGCTCGGGGTCTGCTTCTCCACTGAGGGCTGAACAACCCTGGCCTTTGGGGGCTCCTGGGTACTGGGGGTGCTTGGTGGGCACCGGGGGCTGGGGGATCTGTCTACAGCAGCTTCTCCCCTGTGGGCCCGCCAGCCGCCCCATTCGGGCCCTTCTCACCGGAGGCCACGCTGGACACGACCCCGAGCGCACACCTGCACGGACCCTTCCCAGTTGGGCGTCTCGAGATTTCCCATCGACCACTCTTTGGGGCTGTTTCACTATTTTCAAATCGGTCCGGGTGGATCCCACTGGCTCTCTCCGTGCCTGTGCGTGACTGGGGCCCAGGGCTGTCCAGGCTGCAGGATCAGCTTGAGCCGGGTCGTAGGCGTCGGCACCTTCCCCTGCCGATGGACCGCCAGTCTGTGGTGGGTGCTGGCGGGCGTGTGCGGTGAGAACGCCGGGTACCCGTGTCCTGGAGCCGCACGCGAGGCCTCCGTGCTTAGCATCCCCTGTGCCGCGGGGGGTCTGGTCACGCTCCCTTCCTGCAGACCGCGCCGCCTCTGGGCAGGAAGGGCCCCGTGGGAACCGCCCACCGCAGGCCCTGCATCGCGAAGCAGGTACTAAGGGTCTCCTGTATCCACCGCACTTGGAGAAGGAGGGAGATGGGGGGCGCGTTCTGGGAGGAGCCCCTGCTGCAGTGCTCGGGGCGGCCACAGGAGGGCAGGGCCGAGGCCGCGGGATGGTCCCGCGGAGCCGGGGCACCTTGCCGGGTGGGAGCAGGGCAGGGGTCGAGACCGGATTTGCTGGGGGCTGGGTGGGGGGAGGGCAAAGGCGGCCCAGTTTGGACCCAGGAGGCTGGGTGAAGAGGGTCGCCCTCTGTTTATTCGGTTGGGAAACCGCGGGAGGGGGATCTGGGCTGAAGAGTGAGCCGCCTATGGCTGAGTAGCTGGGGGGAGGGAGAGTGCGCCAGGCTGCCCGAGGGCGACTGGAACCCTGGGGGCAGGTGGCAGGTGGGGAAGACTTGGGGGGAGTCCTGGCCGGGGTGCAGGGGGCTGAACAGAGGAAGAGTAACCAGATGGGAGACAAACAGACAGTCCTCCCAGGAGAGAAGAGGGGCCGCCTGGGAGCCAGGAGAGCGTGCTGAGGGGGACAGGAAGGGGGTGTCTCGGGCGGGCAGCGAGGACCAGGCGGGAGGGCTCCCGTGGCTGGACGGAGCTGAACCCGAGTGGCCGGGGTCTACAGGATGGGCAGGCGGCCCCTGGCACCCTCCCCCGGCCTGGGACAGGGGCGCCCGAGGCTCTGGGGGCCTGGGCAGGGATGGACTGTTCCAGAAGGGGAATCCCAGAGCGTGCCTGGGGGCAGAGGGATCACCCCCACTCGCCAGGGTCGCGGAGCTGACACTCGGCTGGCCCCGGCTCCTGCCCCGCGGCCGGCCTTTGGTCTGTCGGGCAGTTCCAGGGCTGGCCGCCCCTGTGCGGCCCGCACCCAGCCCCGCGTGCCCGGGGAGGACGTGTTCTGTCTCAGCGGGTGGAAACCCACTCTTCCTTGTCTTGGCCAAAGCCCAGGAGCTCTTCTCGACCCTGCTTTCTGCAACACCCAGAACACGGGCTTCATTAGGAGCCCGTCGCGTGCCCTCTGGACGTGCCAGCCCCTGCCCCCTCCGCGGCCGACGTCACGGCCTCGGACTCGGCCAGCCTGACGTCCTCGTCTGCACGGACCCCCTCACCCCTTCCTCCGGCTGCAGGCACTGCTCTCCGGCCTCCGGCCTGGAGGCTTCCCCGGGCCCTGCCCGTCTCCCCCTGCCTCTTGCCAGGCTGTGTTTGTGTCCAGCCCGGTCTGGAGTCCTGAGCTCCCTACACGCTGGCCGGTTTGCTGGCCGCTGTGGGAGGCCGTGGTCCAGTCTGCGAGGTGCCGCCGGCTCCCCGCACCCCGGAGGGCCCCCCGGGAAATGTGTGGGGAAGGGACGGGCTACCCTCACCCGCCGGTCGGGCAGCAGAGCTGGTGGGAGGGACTCAGGTCGGCCGGTGTGTCCACCCCAGAGCCCCTCGAATTGGGGAGGGAATGAGCAAACCAGCGGCCGAGAGCCTCACTGGGGGGTGCGTGTCTGTTTCTCCATCTCTGGGTCCCGGCCATCGAAGGGGCACACTCGTGACTCTCCCTCCCCATCCCTGTCATCTTCACAAGCGCTTGTCCCCCCCCTCCCCCAAGGAGAGCAGCGGCCCCGCCCCCAGGGGAGGTCTGGTGGGCGCCGCCTGATCAGCACCTGCAGACAGACGACAGGGAGACCTGGGTGAAGGATGTCAGGACAGACGCCTGGGTCAGGGTCAGGCTCCGGGGCGCCAGGCAGGGGGACGGGAAGGCCGATGGTCCCCAGCGATGCTCGGGCCCGAGGGGTACCCCACGAGTTGTGCCCCAGCTTTGCTACAGGCCCCGGGCATCCCGGGAGGTAGGCTGTGGCCTGTGTGTTCGTGTGTCCACGGGCCACCGCCTGTGTGTCACAGGCAGCCCTGCAGAGGCTGGCAGGGCACAGCCCAGAGACCCCTGCGGGGGGGCCCCCCCGCTGCAGACTGCTGCCCCTGGGTCTCAGCAGGGCCGTCTGCAGGGGGAGGCGGTCGGGAGCATCCTGCATGCGCCCGGCAGCTGCAGGAGCGGGCTTCTGGGGGCACGTTTCTCCGGCGCGAGGTGTGGAAAGTTCCACAGCGCCCTGGCAGAGGACGGGGCGAGGACTTGCCTCAGCCCCGGTGAGGAGAGAGGGCTCACGCATGTTTTCAGGAGGAGAGAGCGCCTCCCCGGCACGAGCCCGGTCTTGTTGGCATTTCCACCCGTTTAATCACAGACTCCGGGAGATGCTGTGGGAAGCACCGCGGGACGGAGGTCCTGCTCCGAGCGGAAAGGGTGGTCTCCCCCTGAAGCCCAGCTGAAGTGCCCGTCACTCCCCCTGGGCGAGGTCGCGCCCGAGCCCAGATGTGCCTGCCGCACAAGAGCGGGGGCTTCGGCGTTCCACACTCTACAAAAGAAGTCTCAGTATTCTCCGGGGAGACCCATGCTCAGCCCCAGCCCCAGCCCCTACCCCCCCGCCCCCTCCCCCGCCCAGAGGGGCAGCAGGGCTGGAGGCTTCCCAGGGAGGTGGGCTCTCTGTGGGGCCTGGAGGCTGGAGGCCCTGGGGAGCCCCACCGCAGCTGGGGTCCAGGGCTGCTCTCTGCCCGGGGCTGCGGGGTGTGGCCTTGTTCTGGGAATGTGGGGTGCACAGGAGCTGACCTTGGGGGGACTCACAAAGACCCTTCCTCCGGACTGTTCCCTTGGGGCTGTGAAGGGAGGAGGGTTTGCGAGGCCCTAGGGCTGCAGGGACGGACGGGACGCATGGCACTACAGGCTTGGGGGGCAGTGGGGGGGAAGGAGGGGCGCCCCCGGGGCGGGGCCTGGCGTGGAGCCAGTTCCCAGCAAGGCCCGGTGGGGAGGGAGGTGGAGGGAGGAACCAGTGATGCCTCAGGCCAGCTGTGCCACCACCTTCCATGTCGGGGAAGGCCGGGGGGATTTTGCTCAGAGTGGCATTTAAGCCTCTCTGCTGTCTTGGGAAGGATTTTGGAAATGTCCTCACTCCCCGTTGTCGTGAGCCTTAGGGGACTGATAGTCCCCACCCGCCAGCCGCGCCTCCCTTTCTGGGCACTGGTGGGCCGGGGGTCCCCTGCATGATCCCTGTGCGCCCGGCCAAGGTCCCGCAGGAGAAGAGCCGGGCGGGGCTGCAGGCCAGCCGCCCCCGCTGGCTCTCTGCACAGGGAGGGGCTGGGCTTCAGCGTCCAGGAGGAACTTCCTGGGGGGCCGAGCTCAGCCGGTGGGCTGGGGAAGCCCTCCGCTGCAGGTTCTTAAACTGACGGACCTGACCCCCGCCGGCCTGACCTGCTCCCGCCCGCTCGTACGCGGACTCGTGTTTTATAAAGAGGGTGCGCCCCGAAACGGGTCTCCTCTTCTTGGGACTCTCCTAACGGGATTTCCCTCGCGCCGCTTCCTTCGTTGGGAGAACGTGGTCTGTAAGCGGTGTCCGGCGTCTGCGGTACCTGACCTGGTGATGTCCATAAGGCTTCCGGGCGGCCGGTTATCGGTAGTTCAGTCTGGGGGCTCGCAGACTGCACTTCTGACCACCTGCGGTGTCGGCGCCCCTGACCCCGCATTGCTCAAGGCTCAGCTGCGCTTGGAGGCTTGGCGCCGGGGACAGCGGGCAGCCCGTGGGATGTGAGCCCACACGGGCGTGCCTACCAAGGTCTGCTAGTCTACCCAGAGACGTGGGAGAGAAAGCCCCAGAACACAGAACTCAGGCGGGTGGAGAGCCCGGAAGCCTCTAGAAGGAGGTGAGCCTTCAAACGCTCTACAGGTGGGAGGAGACCGTGTTCCGGGAGGGGACCAGTAGGAGCAAAAGCCCTGTGGTACGGACAGCAGTGTGCGAAGGAGGCTAGGAACGGGGGGCCCCTTGGGGGACCCCATGTCACCACCCGAAGGCACAGGAGCTCTGTCTTTGGAATCTGCGTGTCCTTGTGGCAGGGACAAGCGGTGCTTCCTGAACCGGGGTTCGCGCCCAGTGCCCCGGCTGCCCTGCGTGGCCCCGTGCAGGGAGGAGGCTGGAGGTGGCCCCCCTCGCCCCCCAGTCCCCTCCACTAGTGAGCGAGTCAGCCGGGAACGGAGCCTTTGGGGACATACTAAGTCGTAAATTTTACTGACAAGGTTCTCTGTGCCTTCCCAAGAGAGCACCTGTGTCACAGGTGCGAACACACCTGCTGTGGCCGCCGCGAGGTCACAGCCCCCCTGTGCTCTTGCTCTTCCCGTCTCAGTCGCCTGGAGTCCACCAAGGTGGCCTCGGACGCTGGGAAGTGAGGGGGGCGTGAGGAGGGCATCGGGGCACCCGGTTCTAGAAACAATTTGTTTTCCGTCGATATCCCAAAACACTCTTTGAGCTGGTTTATCAGTTTTAAATAAATAAACATATAAAGTAGGAATCTCATGCAACTGCAAAGCACTGCTCCCAGGGAAGGAGGGGCTGCCCCGTGCAGGGGGGGAGGAAGCGGGGGGAAGCGGGGGGGGGCCTGTTTCTCCAGAAATCCGGCAGCTGAGGACGCGGGACGGGGCAAAAGAGGGCGCAGGTGCAGAGAGGTGGCTGGCCCCGGGCAGGGCAGGCTGGCCGCGCGCTGTGGCCAGTCCTGTCAGGTGCCCCAGGAAGGGCTGGGGCACCGCGTTCAACCCCACAGACGCCCGGAGCAGGGGCGGGCGCCGTGGCCCGCGGGTGCCTCGGGGCTCCGTGAGTTCCGGGCTCTGTTTCTTTCAGCCCAGAGTTTCTGAGCACGCCCTCTGGGGCCCGGGGGACGTGGCCTTTCTGGGGCACAGGGGTCTCCCGCTCGCCCCTTACCTGTGCCTCGGGCTCAGCCCTGGCCTCTGAGCGAGCGGATGGGGGTCTGGGGCGGGCCGGGTCTGCCTCGTCGTCTGCAGCCCTGTCCTTGTTGGGCTTTTGTGCGGACGAGGGGAGATGAGCGCTTCGTGCACGGGGGGCTCCCTGGATCTGGGGAGTCTCCTGGGCAGGCGTCCTTCCTCCTGATGGGAAGTCACAGGCCATAGCCTTTCTGACCCTCCTGACGCCCAGAGCCGACGTATGGCCTCACCCGTGCTTTACCGGTGGGAAAGCTAAGGCTGAAGGAGGCAGGGTGCCAGGCTGGGTCACGCAGGTGGGAGCCCGGCTCTGCCCTGCTGGACTCTGCAAGTCCCTTCTGTCCCTGTCCTTTTGCCCCAGGACGTGGTCCTCGTGGGTGGCACTCATCTCCGACCTGGACACGCAGACAGGCCTGTAGGTGGGCAGTGGGCTGGCCGGGAGACCCCGTTGTTCCGGGATAGCCAAGCCCGTCACCGTCTCCTGCCTGGCTGTGGGGACCCCCACCCTGGCTTGGCCGGCAAAGGGCGCTGGGAGCTTGGGCCGGCACGTCTAGCCCGTGGGCCAGGCTGTCGGGCGGGGCTGAGCTGAGGTTCCTGGGTGGGAGGACCCGTGGGCAAGGGGTGGGGGGTGCAAGGGAAATGAGGCCTCTGACCCCCCCACCGAGCCCCCACCATTGCCACCCAGCAGCCAGGTTGAGGGCTGAGACGGGCCGGAGTGTCCCCCGCGTGTGTGCGAATGCCGCAGCTCTCCCCAGCCCACGGTCCCCAGCTTGGGAGCTCTCTCTGCTGCAGCCGCATTAGGCTGGGAAGGCCCCCTGCAGATCCGCAGGGGAGGGGAGGACCCTCGGCTGGAGATGAGGTGACAGGGCGGGGTGGGCTGGAAGCGGGGACGACTCCACCCAGGGGGGTCCCTTGGTCCTCTCCCTGCCGGTCCTCGGGCAGCCCCCTCCTTGCCAGGGACTCCGAGGGCCTGGCAGCCCAGCGCCTTTCCCAGAGGAGGGCAGGTGCTCAGACATAGGGGGTCATCCACCCAGGGGCGGGGCCTCCGCTTGCCCTCATCCCACCTGGCGGCCCCCTCCCTCCGCAGCCTGAGCTCTGAGCCCTCTGCCCCGTCCCTGCGTGGGTTTTGAGCCCTGGGTGTGAACACCCGTGAGCGTGTGGCACCCCTAGACCTCCGCACGCCCGACCCTGAGCAGAAATGGGCCCTCCTGGGTCCTGGTCTGACAGGCGCTGACCCTGGGAGCAAGGCCAGCTCCCTGCGGAGGCTGGACCCCCCGCGTGTGTCCCCTCTCTGCCCCCACCCAGCGTCCCCTGCAAGTCGGCAGAGAACAGCAGAAAACATGTTTATGGAGCAAGTGGGCAGAGAGTGCCTTGGGGAGCCTATGTCTCGGTGGAGGGAGCTCCCAGGCCACCGGCCACCGACCCTCCAGCAAGGCTTGCGGGGACCTGGGAGGAGGGCGCCCTCCTGCCCCAGCCCCCTACCCCCCAGAGCCTGGCCAGCCCCCCAGTCTCCTAGGCAGGCCCGGCACATGTGCCCGGGGCCTGGAGGGGAGGCCACCGGCCCGCAGCCCCGCTCCCGCCTGCTATAGCTCGCAGCTCCTTGGGTCGGGCCCAGGAGCTCCGCACGCACATGTAGGCACATGTGGGCTGCCTGGGGCCGGGCATGTCCTAATTAGCCCACTCTCTCGGGAGTTCTGATTGAAAGCAAAACAAACCAAAAAAGTCCTGGTTTTGCCCGCGTTCCTCTTGCTGCCAAGTGGGTCTCACCCCAGCTTCCGGGGGCCTCTGGTCTGGACGAGCTGCACCCCGGGCTTCCGGGAGAGCTTTGTTGGGCCGGTTTGGGAAGCGATATTGGGGGCAAGGGGCCGGTCCCCCACAGCACTCCCCATCCCGACTTGGAAGGAATGCAGAGGTGGGGAGGGACGGGGAGCCTTGTGCACAAGTACATCTGACCAGCGGGGATCCCCCCAGAGCGGCACACAGCACCTGGGGGTGCAGGCAGGACCCCAGAAGGACTCGTAGGGACGGCTGTCACCCGTGCAGTGGCCCAACACGGTGCCACTGTCCCCTGCTCCCCTGGGGAGGAGGAGTTCCCCAGCCACCAGGACCACAAAGCTCTGGGGCCTGAGGGCAGCCCCGGCTCTTTCTGGGCGGAGGGAGGGAGGGAGGGAGGGAGGGAGGGAGGGAGGGAGCCCCGTCTGGGTGTCTGGGCCTTGTGTGCGGAGCTCTTCCCTGTCTCCCCGACGCCTGCTGGAAGCCTCCCGCTCCCTCCTGCCTCGTGCCTGCCGCAGAGATGCTATCTGCCGGCTCTTTCGGTTCAGTGACTAACTCCCTGGCACCCGCCTCAGATCGGGAAAGAATGTGGACAAGTTAAAATCTGACCAACGTTGCTGTCGCGGGCCTGCCTCTCTTTTCTCCCCAACGGGGCCCTTTGCCCTGCTGGCCTGGGCTGTCCTCCGCGGGGATGGAGCAGGGAGGACAGTCCTGAGCCCGTGGGGCTCTCCTCACTGGGCCCTTGGCTGGCCCGGAAGCCACTCGCTCCAGGGCTTGTCCCTGGAAGAGAGAGGTCATGGGGTCTCTGGGTGCGGAGCAGGCTGGCACCCCCGTCCTCCGCACCCCACGACTCCCGGGGCTCTCAGCCTGGTTGAGCCCCATCCTCCTCCCCCCTCCCCCTCCCTCCCTCCTTCCCCCCTACCTTCCTCCCTCCCTCCGTCCTTCCTTCCCTCCTTCCTTCCTTCCCTCCTTCCTCTGCTGGGCCCCTTGCAAGGCGAGGATCCCGGACCGCGAGCCCACAGCACCCCCAGGAGGTGCGGCCAGCAGCCTTGCCAGTGACGGTGTGGCTGGGAGCCGGGAGGAGGCACGCCAGGGGCAGACATTCAGGGTCCAGCGCGAGCCTCCAGGGTGATTTTGCATTTTCCAGCAGCCTCGTAGAAAGCCAGTAAAAGGAACCCCGTGAAAACAATGTAATAATCACACTACTCATCGAGAAAATGACGCATGTTTTGGTGCGTGTTCAGCATGAAACTGAGCATGAGGTCCTTCGCTGTTATGTCTGGAGTTGGGGAGCCCTGTGCCCCCAGCGCCGCCTCGCTCCCCGCGGCCATGCTCCACGTGCCCGCGTGGCCGGTGGCTGCGGACCGGACGGTCCTAGCATGGGGACGTGTGATGGCCCTTGTGGGGCCGCAGTCTGGTCGGGAGACAGAGGGGAGGGCAGGAGGGTGACGCAGCCTCAGGGGTGGGAGTGGGCGGGGGGGGGGTGTCCCCCAGCCTGGCCTAGGAGTGGGAGGCTGGTGGTTCCTCCGCCCCCTGTTTGTTTTAAATCACTTTATTGAGCCACGTTTTGCATAACACACACAACTCGACTACTCAAAGTGCGCATTTCTGCGGTTTTGGGTTTCGACGGTTTTGGGTTTTGACGTGGTCCCAGCTCTGTGCTCCCCTGGCCTCCGGACTCCGAGAGCACCACCCTCCCCTCCTCCTCCCCCAGCCCCACCCGCCCCTAGGGCCACTGCCCTGCCTCTGGGGGGACCCCCAGCAGGTCTCCACTGCAGGCCCACTTCTGTGGCTGGCTTTGTTCTCGGGCAAGGCTGTGGACCCTCTGGCTGTTTCCTTGCTCCCTAATGGGGGGGCCCATACCTTCGACCTGCGGACCCCCAGTCTGTCCACTTGCCCGTAATGGGGGGGCCTCCCCAAGGGACCTTGGTGAAGGCGCAGGAAGTTAGGGAGGCGGTGGGAAGGGGTTCTCAGCGGTGCTCTGCAGGAGTCTGCTATCCCAAAGGCGGCTTCAGCCAGGCCTCCTCCGGGGGTCGTCCCGGGCTGGGGGCTGGAGCCTCCAGGGAAAGTGCCAGCTGGCGCTCCAGGGGCCAGGCCAGGGCTCCAGTAACAACCTGTCACTCGGCTCCTCCACCCCCCGGGGGCATCCCTTGTGCCGGCAGACTCCGGGCCTGGCTGCGTTCAGTAGAGGCTCCAGGGACCCTTGTTGCGAACAGAGCAGACAGGTGGACGTGTGTCTTCCTGGGGCTCCTGAGCTGGAGGGGCCCGGGGGGAGGAGCCCCAGCCTCCTGATGGGGCAGGGGGCCGAGCAGCCGGCCCCTCCGGCCCTGAGGACGCACGCCTGTGCTTTGCGGTTTGCAGGAGGCAGGCCGTGAAGGGGGGCTGCAGGGCAAACCCCCCCATCCCGTTCTGGCTGCTGGTCTGCCTCTGCCCCCCAGGGGGACCCCGGGCTCTCCGCCCCTGGTTCACCGTCCCTGCTGTCCCCTCTCAGGGTGGCTGCCTCGAGGGTGGCTGGAGCCACGATCTCACTCCGGGCGTCTCTCCCCCTCCTGCCTCAGTGTTCTCGTCCTCATCTGCAAAATGGGATAATAGCAGCGTCCGCCTCAGGCCCGCGGAGAGGATTAAAATAAACCTCCTGGCCGTCTGGGCACAGAGGGAGGGCGGCTCACACGTTTGTGCCGAGAAGTCCGTCGGGCCAGTACCAGCAGTTCTGTACCCTGGCCCAGCCCACCTCCCGCTGGAAGCCTCCAGATTGGGAAAGGGGTCTGCCCTGCCGGCCCTCCGGGAGCCCTCTGATCCCTCCCCTTCCTCCTTTGCTGGGGCCTCCTTAAGCTCCCGGCAGGGACCGACCCCAGGAGGGCGGCCTGGGGACCCACACCTGTGTTCCTTGCAGGTGTGGCCCTGGGGGAGGGGCTGGACTTCCAGGTTAGGGAGAGGCTGTGGGTGGCTGGAGGGGGCACAGGCCCCACACCCTGGGGGCACCCCCGCCCCGTCTGGCTCCCTGGACCCGGGGTCTCCCTACTTCGTGCTGTGCCAGGGGTGGGGGGACAGGGGACGGGGAGACTGCCCCCCAGGCCCGAGCCGTCCCCCTGCCAGGAGGTGCGGGGGCAGGGAGCCTCCCCCGCCAGCGGCTCCCCTCCAGGTGTGCTCTGGAACCTGATGGAGAGGGGAGGGCGAGGTGAATATGTCAGTTTATCCCGACACAAGCAGTGACCTGTCAGGTGGGGGGGGCGGGAAATATCTGGGATGACTGCGCGGCTGGCCCTTTAAGGCGCCTTGTAACAGGACACCTCCGGCCTGACTGTGTGTCCCCCTCCCTCCCTTCCCACGCTAGTCCCAGTTCAGTCTGCTGAGCAGCACCATGGACCAGATGAGCCGGCGCGCGGCCTCGGCCAGCCCCTACCCCCCGGAGCACGCGGCCAGCGCGCCCACCCACTCGCCCTACGCACAGCCCAGCTCCACCTTCGACGCCGTGTCGCCCGCGCCCGCCATCCCCTCCAACGCCGACTACCCCGGCCCCCACCACTTCGACGTCACCTTCCAGCAGTCGAGCACGGCCAAGTCGGCCACCTGGACGGTGAGTGGGCGTCCGCAGCACGGGGAGTGGGAAGGGGCGACTGCCCCCCTGCCGGCCAGGGTCCGCTTGCCTGGCCCAGGGCCGCCGGGAGGAGCGTCGGGCAGGAGGCGGGTCTGGGGCTGGGCGCTCGGGGCGTGCCCACCCCTCGGACGTGCGGCCGGAGTGGCCAGCCTCCGCCAGGCCCCACGGGGGCAGACGCGGCCCCGCGGCGAGGTCCACGGGGCGCAGGCAGACCACCGGCATCCCTGCACTGCAGTGGGGCTTGATTCCCGTGCCGGGCGAGCGGGAGGCGACACTCCGCTGCCTCCTCCAGGGAGCGCCCTGGGCGGGTGGGATCCCTTGTCGGGGGGGCTGGCGGGCTGGGGCTTTGCCTGCCCGCCGGGTCTCTGGGCTGTTGTCTGGGACCACGGGTGTGAGACCGGGAGATCAGGGCAGTGTCCCCGGGCGCTATGCACTCAGGTCTCACCTTGCTCCCTGCGCTCACCCTGCCGGGCAGTGTTCTCGCCCCTGGTGGGGATTCCGCCAGTTTGGACGCCCTGCACCCGCGGCCTCCCTGGGTGCCTCCCTGGGTGCGCTGAGGTTACAGCGACTCTTGAAAGGCCACAGGCAGTGGAGGGGAGGGCAAGTTACGCAGGTAGGAAGTGCTCCTCCCGGGGACTGGCTGGGCTTCCGGGTCGGGGGCTCTAGGTTCCGAACCAAGGTGCAGCTGGGAGAGGACAGGGCTGCCCAGCACGCCCACGGGGGCAGGGGCTCTGCGGGGACAGACCCAGGCTATCCTGAGACTAGGGCACACGGGGCATCGGTGGGAAAGGCAGCCCCGGGTAACCCCACCAGCCCCTGCGGCCATCTCTGGTTCTCGCTGTAGCTGAAGGGCCCCCCACCACTGACCCATTGCTGGATACGGGGCTTCGAGCAGGGCACCGGGTCTGGGGCCCCACCCCTCACCCTCCTTCGTCCTCCTCTTTGTTCACGTTTCCTGTGACACCCCTCATCGCTCCTTAGAGGGGATGTTGTCCCTACGGCTCGGGCTAGTGCAGTAGGAGCAGCTGTCACCATAGTGTTTCCTTAGCCGCGGGCTGGGGCCGGGGTGCCCTAGAGCTGGTCCTCCTGTGTGAGGTTGTTGGACAACAGCTGTGCCCCCTTGGGGATTCTCTTATTGCCTGTGGGGTCCGGGTCCCATAACCCCAAATTTGAGGTTTGGCTGTCAGGAGGTGCCTTACACACCTCTGGCGACAGGAGGCTCACTCCCTCTCCACTTCCACATTCATACTGTTCCCTAAGCCTTTTCTCTGGCCTCTCGGCAGAGGGTCCCAGTCCCTCCTGCCCTAATACTGTCCCCAAGGCCTGAGCTGCTGGTCCCCTAGGAATCTTGGCAAGCCTTGTTGGGGGAGGGGTTCTGGCTCTCTTTCTCTCTGCTGTTTGAGGATGCTGGTGGGGTCTCGGCAGGGTCTTGGGGGACTTGGAATGCCATAGGTGGTCTGAGCTGGCCCTCAGGGAGGGACAGGAGCTGCCCCTCTGCCGACTGTCCCCCCCCCCCACTGCCCACCTGGGGCCTCTGCTAACTGCCCCTCTAGTTCCTTCCACCTCCTTGTTGGAGGTTCAGCATCAGGACTGGAAGGCCCATGGTGGGTCAGAGGGTCAGAGTTGTCTGGCCCCACGTGGCCCCATGGAGTGGTCTGCCTTGGCCAGCCATGTCTGGGGGCAGGGGTATGCTCACCTGTGCCCAGGGGCTCTGCCCCCCAGCTCCGGCCACCCCTTACGCCACCCCCCGACCCCCCCACCCGGGCCCTCTGGTCTCTTGCAGCTGTGCTGGGGGGTGGGGAGCGAGCTGCTGGCTTGAATGGTTCCCCCTCCCCAGCCCCCATCAGTGCAGGGGTGGAGGTGGGACAGACATTGATAATGAGATTTTTGGCACCTTGGCTCTCTGGGAGCAGACCCCCCGCAGGCTCCTTCCCCTGCCCGAGGAGGGGGCCGGCAGCCTCACGGTGCAGGATGGGGACCTCCGGGCAGCCCGCCCGCTCCCAGCTCTGGGGGTCCGGCTGCGCGGGCGCTGCCCAGACTTGCTTCCCGGGCGTGCTGTCTGGGTCTCTGCACCGTGCCCCGCATGGCCCCCGCCAGGCCGACCGGCTGGTAACTGATAGATAATTCATATTTTTCTCAAGTACAATTCCAAATTGACTGTTGCCTTCACTCCTCTCCTCGCTCGGGAAAAACACCCGCACTGGTCCCCACGGGATCACAGCTGTTAATGGGGTCTTTGGCCTCTGCCCGGCCGAGGCCCTGGCGAGCGTCCCCCGCCCCAGGTGGTTCCTCTGCGCCCAGACCTCACACGTGGGCTCCCTAGACCCCGAGGGGAGCCCTCCGCTCGCAGGCCTGTGAGCTCACTGCACACACACGACGTTGACCTTGCGTGCATGTAAAGCCGTGCACACACACGAGACTACATACACGCACACAGACACACGTGCCCATGAGCCGGCCCCTTCTGGTCGCCACCCAGGGCTCGACAACGTCTCCTCCAGGGGGCCAAGACGGTCGGGTCACGGAGCACACAGAGGAGGGCTGTGTGTTCAGCCTCCGAGGTTCTAAACCAGGGACCGGGGACCGGACGCGGTGTGAGTGTGGCGCAGGGTCCAGGCCCCGGATCCATGCTGTGGGCCTGGGGCTGCGAGTGTGCTACAACCCGACGGGTCCCCGTGGACACGCGCGCTGGCTCCTGGGGCCACCGGGAACAGGGCCTGGGGCCTGGGAAGCGCCCCACGCGTGGCCGCTCTGGGTCGTCCTGTGTCAGCGGCTGGGCTGTCAGGGCTGCGGGCGAGGGCTGGTCCCCCCTCCCCTGGCACGGACGCTCTTTGGCCCGGTGGGCGGTGGAGCGCCACCAGGAATGGCAGTGTTCATGCCCTCGTCCCTGTCCCCAAGCCCAGCGCACTCCAGCCTGGCCTCAGGGCCCTGACGGCCACTCCCGTCCCGGGCCCCCCCAGGGATTGGCAATGACACAGACGGCCAGTCCCAGAAGTCCCGAGGAGCAACTCGATGATGGGGCGTCTGGATGCTGGCCAGCTCTGCTCCATCTCCTCTGGCTCCCAGGCTGGACCGCGACAGCGAGGGGACGTCCATGGGGTTGGGGAGGCTTGGGAGGGGGCCCCGAGGTCAGCCAAGAGGCTTGGGATGGCTGGAGCCCTGGCCCAGCTGGGCAGCGTGAGGCAGGCCAGTGAGGGTGGACACAGGGCTGCGGGCTTACTGAGTCCCTGGGGGGCCTCCCCACGCCCACCTGCCTGGACACAGCCCTCCGAGGGACCTCCAGCTGTCCCGCACACGACCGTGGGCGAGTGCCGGTCCATCTGTCCTGGGGCGGGCCAGCACGCGCGGCCCGAGCGCCACCCTCCTGGGAAGGGTCCCGTGGAAGGCAGGCGGGGAGGCTCAGAGGCTCTCCCCGGGGTTCCTGGCAGAATGTGGCTGAGTCAACACTAATGGATTCAGGAGAAAACTTTCCAGCCCCTCGGAGGTTTGCAAGCAGGAAAATAATAGTGGAGGTGTCCCAACACGATCACGGTATCAATTGCGTTATCCTAAAAGTTTATGGAATGCGTAAGTGGAATTAATACCATTTGCTGGCACCAGAAGCAATTACGCATATTTAAGGCCAGGGAAGAGCTCCGTCTGCCGCACCGATGGCGACGGGGTGAGGGGTGAGGGGACACTGCGCGGACGGCACCGTGGGAAGTGCCCCGGGCGGACCCGCGTCCTGCAGGCTGGCCGTGGTGCCTGGCCTCAGCCCGGCATCACCTCTTCTCTCTCCGTCCTCTGCAGCCTGATCCCTGGGGCCTGGAGGTCACAGAACTTGGGCTTGGAGGCCCCAGTGGGGCCGGGAAGCCCTGAGTCCCAGAGGCTGAGGGGTGTTCCCGGGGCAGCCTCCCTCCCCTCACCTGGGCTCCCGTAGGGGCCTCGAGGGAGAGCCCCCTGGGGGATAGGAGTTCATGCATTTGGATGCAATCAATGTTTTATGAAGAATCCTATTTCCTGGACTTGTTCCCCAAACGGGTAAAGCTCCATAGATTCTGGAATGTCTGTCTGGCGGTGCTGACTGTGGCAGTGCTGACCCCCGCCCTGCTAGATGGGAGAGGACCGCCCGCCCGGCAGCCATGGTGAGGCCACCCAGGCTCAGGAAAGGCAGGAGGAGTGGGGGTCCTGAGCCCTGGCTTTCATCAAGCAGCCTGTGGGGGAGGCCATGTGCCCCCCCAAGTGTAGGGGCACTCAAGTGAGCACTTATCCCTGCTCTGGGGGTGCCCTGGGAAGCCAGGCTGACCCTCAGAGCCCTGAGCACCCGGGGGCCCCAGGAGCCCGGGATTCCCGCTTGTCCGTGAGTGAGTGACAGCCCACGTGGCGGCAGGGCTGTGATGGGAGGGCTCCTGTTAGGGCAGGAGAGCCCCCTTGAAAGGTGGCCAGCACTCTAGGCTTCAGTGAAGTGGACGTTCAGAGGTTGTTGGGGGACCCGGCAGTGGCCATAAGCCCAGGGTTCCCCGAGGATCTCGCAGACCTGTCTCCTCCACCACGGCTATGGGTCCTGGGGCGCGGCGCCCTCTCCCCTGGGGGGGATGAAATGAAGCCACATGGGCCCATCCCCACCCGGCACCAGGAGCCACTGCCCTCTGCAGGGGACCAGACGTTCAGGGGCCAAAACTCTCCTTGCCCCACATACTTCGCTGGATATTTACAAGGTTCAGTGAAACTTGATTCCAGCCAACCATTGCCTCAAACGCTGGGAAATGACCCCCTCCAACGCCTCTAGGGTGTCCCGGGGCTCACTAGGGAAGCAGTGGGCTCCTCTCCTGCTGGCCGAGTGCAGTTTGGAAGGACGAAACTGCGCTCCCCGGCCGCAGGGCACATGGTGAACTGAGGTTCAGAGGGGGAGGCTTCACCTGTAGCTTCCGCGCAGGCAGGTCAGAGGCAGTCAGGCCTGTGCGCCCAGGACTCCCCACTGGAACCCACGCACAGCGGCCCTCGAGCCCCATCCTGAGCACCGGCGCCTGGCCGAAGCCTGGCCACCTCCCCCCTCCCGAGCCACCTGCCGCTGGGCCCGCTCCAGCCCCAGGCCACCGGGAAGCTTCAGGGCACTGGGGAAGGAGCCGGCCCTCGTGCCTGCGCTCGCCGGACCAGCGGTGTGTCCGGCACGTGTGCCTGCGGCAGAGGACCCCGGGACGAGCCCTTGAGCAGAAGATGCTGCAGACAAGGCCAAACCCACCCAAAAGGCCACAAGTCGGGCAGGGGTGACTCTCTCCCCTGGCAATCGAGGGGACCCTGTGGGGTGAGCAGAGCCCGCGGTTGGCCGGCCTCCCGGCTCCCTTTCCATGCCGCGTGGCTCTGTGGGCCGGCTCACGGCCCTGCTTGCTGGGTCCTTGCCCAGAGCGCTTTCCCTACCCGGCCAGCCCGTGGAGTGTCTGCCTTCTCCCGGAGGCCAGGACACGCGGGCATGGGCTCTCCAGCTGGCGAAGTTAGAAACCAAGTTCAGGGGCAGAGGAACCGGGGTTTGGGCCTGGCCCAGCCGATCTCAGTGCTGCAGGTGTGGCCACCATTTGTGGTCTTGGAGCAGGAGCGTGGCTGCTGGTGGGGGTGCTGGGGCTCCCTGCAAGCCCAGCTGTGTCCCCACAGACAGGTCCCACTTACCATCCCCAAGGTCCTCTCTGCAGGGCCCGGGGGAAACCGGATGGCACGCCTGGGTTACAGAATAAGGACTGGATGGAGGCCCAGAGTGTCCCACACTGCCCGGCCCGGGTCACTGAGGCCAAGGGCGGGGGCCCACCCGTTGGTCCCCTCGCCCCTGACCCCAGGCCAGCGGAAGAAGCACGTCACATCCGGACCCATATCCATGCTTTGTCCCCCTGCATGCCTCTTCGAGTCTTCCTGGACCCGGGTCAAGCCTGGTGCTCACGAAGGGGGCTTAGGGGTCTCCGTGCTGTCCACCCATGCTAGCGGAGCCAGCAGCTCTCTGGTGTCTGTGCTTGACCTTGAGGGTGGAGACCGTGTGCGTGTGGACCCGGTGGAGAGGAGGCGTCGGCGTGAGTGCTGGCCTCGAGGGGGACCGGGGAGCCCTATGGAGAAACAGGGTAACTGCACCCCGTCTCGGGGCTCACTGTATCCGGGGCTCTCCTGCAGCCCAGGCAGCGTCCCCAGACCCCTGGGGCCCTCCCCTCCCCTCTACCTCCCTCTGCACAGGCTGCTTCCTCCTGACCTGTCGGCCCCCCTGGGCCTTCTTTCCCTCCGCGCGGCAGACCTGGAGTCCGCCCGCCTCTTTCCTGGCTCAGCCCTGCACACACGGCTGCCCACCCTGATCTTAGCCCAGGATGGAAGCCACTGGAGAGTGTCCCTGCTGGCCTGCGGCCACGTGTGCAAGGAGGGACGGAGCCCTGTGGCCTGGGGGCGCAGCTGAGAGGGGGGCGCTCTGCAGCTGCTGGCGCTCTGTACTACCAGATCCCGAGAGTCCTGGGCTCCTGCTCTCTTGTTTGGGACCTGCCTCTAGGGTGTGGCAGGGCAGGCTGTCTGGCTCCTGAGGGGTGTCCCCGCCAGTGCCAGGCCCACCTCTCCAGGTAGCAGCTTCTGGGGACGCCCCGGGACAGTGGTCAGGGGCACTCGGCACCTGCAAAGCCTGTTTCTGCCTCCAGTTTATCCTTCTCCGGGCGCCCATTGAGTCGGCAGATGCATCTGTCCCCTCCCTGAGCCAGGAGCCCTTGGAGGATCAGGGCAGCCTTCTCCATCACACACGTCTGCAGGCATTGGCTGTGGCTCAGCGGCCCGGAGCCTCCAACCAGCAGGCCCGAGGCCAAGGTGGGGTGTTGGCCGTGGGTTTCCTTGTGCCCAGACCTCACTGCTTCCTGACCCTGGGGGCTCCGAAGTGGCCTGGGGTGATTGTTACAGGGCTGCCGGCTTCCCTTTCGTCTGCCCAGGCCTCCCTGATGTGTGTCAGAGCCCTCCCCATGCTCCCGCCTCCGCGGGACGGGAGCGGACACAGGACGGGGTGCAGCAAGGTAGCTCGGGATGCCCCTTCTTACCTGAAGGAGAAAGGGACCCAAGGGGTCTGTCAATGGGGGCTGTGGGCCCAGGCTCCCGGTGGGTCTTGGGGGTCGCCCTATGAGCCCACAGAGCTTCTCTGGTCTGTGGCCTTGGGTAGGTCCTCAGAGGAGCCCGTGAGCATAGAGAGGACAGAAATGTGCTCTGCACACTCGCATGCACGCACGGGAAGCAGATAAGAGTGGACTATAAAAAAAAAATCATTAAAAAAAATAAAAGCCCCCCCTGCCCACCCCCGCAGGCCCTGTCTTCCAGAATCTGTTGTAACAGATTCGCCCAAGCTGGTTAACGGTATTTGCGGTTTGCAAGATGCTACACGTCCCTGGAAAATGACAGACGACTTATTATCACCTCTCCACTCTCCTCCTGTCCAAACCTGCCCGAGCCGGGCACCCAGCTGCCGGGGAGCGGGTGCGAGGAAATTAACAGCCGCAGAGCCGCCCGCGCCTGCCACCCGCCACCCCCACGCCAGCCCTGCCAGGCCCTGGGCTCCCAGCCAGACCAGGCCCGTCACGGGCCCATCACGGACTGCGCTGGGGGAGGGAGGGGGAGGGTCCGAGTGCGGGAGGGCAGGGGTGGGCATACACCAGCATTTGGGCAAACCATCTCCTGCAGGCGCAGAGGAATACGCGCATCCCGGGGCAGGCAAGTCCAGACGGCTCCGTGTCAACCGCCGAAGATAAATAAGATTTTATCAGCTCAGAATCTGTTGAAACACATCCATCTAGCGGTTCTAGGGAAGAAGAGGCAAGAAGGAGGGAGGGAAAGGAAGCGTCTTCACGTGACCTTTTCTGTAGAATCAAGGGGACCCAGGAGTCTCTCTCCCCACCTGCCCAGGGACCCAGGAGTCCCCCACATGCCCAGGGCCAGGGCCCCGGAGCCATAGGGAGAGGAGGGACGGAACTAACGGAGGGGTGAGGGCTCACGCTCTCTCCAACACAGGCCTGGTTATCGGAGAAGGCTTTCATCTCCTACAGGCACCCACCCTGGCCCTACCCCAGGTTTGGCCATGCCAGACCCCCCTCCTGTCCCTGTAGCCCAGCCAGATGCTCCAGGTATAGGGAAAAGGAAAACTCGAATGGTGGGGCATCTGCGGGCTCAACCCCCTGAGAGGATGGGACTAGCCGGTGCACATTAGCAGCCAGCTGGGGTGGAGCGGGGCTGGGGACACCCCTGTGGGAGTGGGGCCAGTCCCAAGGTTAGGGGTGGCCTTGCCAGGGACGCAGAGGGAGGAAGCCGGGCGCACTCCCCTCTCCCGTCCCAGGCGGCCAGGAGCTCCCGGCCCAGTCGGGTCCCGCGCCGGTACCGCGGACAGCTCCCGGAGGCTCCTCCCCGGGGCGGAGCGTCCCCGGCGCGCCCGCCCACCGCCCGCCGGAGCAGCCGCGAGTCCCGCGGTTTTCCCGGGACCTCAAGCCCGAGTCCTGGAGCCCTGGCACTAAGAGCACCCCTGGGGCGCCGCCGCCCCGCTCGGCTGCAGGACCTCGAGAGGGGGCTCGGAGCCCGGGGGCTGCGACTGGAGTCCTGCTCCATCCCCGCTGGCCGGGGAGCCAAGGCGCCTGGCCCTTGTGGGGCTTACAGACCCCTTCTCGGGCTGCGGACGGAGCGGGAGGTCGGGTGACTGACTGATGGGAGCCGCTGGGTGGTCGCTCCGCGGAGGAGACTGCAGGGTCTGCATGCCCCTGGGGGACTCTGCCCTGCCCGCAGAGGGGCCAGGAACCCTCTCACGTGGCAATGACCACCGCACACTAATGAGTCCACAGTGAACACCGGCCGAGGGTACTAAGTGTGGTCAGTCACCGCCCTTCCCCAAGCCTAGGAGAGGTTCCTCCAGTGGTTTACGGCACCCCAACAGCCAAGCACAAGAGCCAGACCTCACAGGCCATTCTCCTCCCGCTGCTCCCGACTATGACCTGCCCCTTCCAGGCCAGGCCTTTTCTCAGAGTGTCTGCCCACTCACCCCCTGCTCAGGGACAAAGCCAACCCTCCGTGATGGGGGCGGGAAGGGCACGTGCTGAATTCAGCACCACAGGGAAAGTTGAACAGGGTCCAACACCCCGAGGATGCCATTAGGGAGACCCCAGCCCACTTGTCCCCCCAGCCCCTCTTGGACTCCACTCTGGGAATGGGTGAGTATTTCCAGGAGGGAGCCCCAGCCAGCTCATCAGGGGAGGGATGGCTCACACTGTGGGGCCAAGGGCTTTGAGGGCCCCGAGAACCCCTTGTTCTCGGGCTGAGGCTCAGCCCCATTGCCCTGTGTTTGCCACCCCTCGCCTTTTGTATACTTGGAGTTGCTCGGGGTATGAGTCCCTGAGGGTCCATGGTGTCCCTTGATGGCCAGAGAGGGAGCTCTGGTGGCCAGTGGGGGTTTTACCTTTGCAGGACAAGGGTGTCAGGGCCCAGCTTCCCCCAGCTGAGACCAGCTCTGGCTCCGCTAGCAACTCCGGCACCCAGCCTCAGTTGCTGTGGTTCATGCTGTGAACCCTAAGCCCCAGTCTGTGGTCCCCACTCAGCTGCGATCCACCACATGGCGGTGGCCAGACCCCAGCCGGACTCCTCTCTAGCGGTGTCTCCTGGTTCAGTGTGCTTTCCCTGGCTGTACTGCGGTGGGGTGTGACGGGGCTCCCTCGGGGCTTTGTGGCTGGGGCACCTCCAGATCACTGGGGCTTTGTGGAGGGGGCATAGGGATTATGGGGCGGGGACAGGAAGTGTCTTGCAAGTCTGAGGATAGGAACACGTGCCTCAGGGAAGGAGGCATGAGGAGCCCGGATGGGTCCCCAGAAGCCAGTCTGCTTGGAAACCAGTGGGCACCCCTGGGACCACGATCAGGGTCACCTTTGAACTCACGAGAGCTGGCCAGGGTCTTAGGTGGGTGACGTGGTCCCCTGGGTGCTGATCCCCCCTGGAATAGGGTCCCAAGCTGCGGGGACTTGAGCTTTGAGGTCAGAGGACCCCCACGCCCCACCCTGCCAAGGTGCAGAGCTCAGCCGCTCAGCCTCGCCGTCCTAGGGGGCTCCTTCCTGAAGCCCCGGTGCAGAGGAGCACCCAGCCTGTCTCACAATTACACGTTTCTCATCAAAATGCCAGAAAAGCCTAACCCCGGGGTTTTAAAAATGGAGATGCAGTTCTGAAATCCCCTCCTTCAAACCCTGCGGTCTGGGGGCTGAGGGTGACGGTGGGAAGAGCCAGGCTTGGCCGGGCACCCAGCCCCCGCTCTCCGGCTGCTCCTCGTTTCCCCGGCCTTTACTGTCCCCATCCCTAAGATGGACGCAATGGTGCTAACCTCTCCAGCCAGTGAGACCCAGACAGAAAGCCCCACTGCTCTCCCTGCGCCCAGACCGGCCAGGTGCCACCGAGTGGGTGAAGGGGTGCCCCGAGGAGGCAGCTGGAGGAAGGCCGGCGGAGGGCTGGGGGCGGGACGCGGACTCGGGGCGCCGAGCGGGGCTGACCCCGCCCCGCCCCCACCAGTACTCCCCACTGCTGAAGAAGCTCTACTGCCAAATCGCCAAGACCTGCCCCATCCAGATCAAGGTGTCCACCCCGCCGCCCCCGGGCACCGTCGTCCGCGCCATGCCCGTCTACAAGAAGGCAGAGCACGTGACCGAGGTCGTGAAGCGCTGCCCCAACCATGAGCTCGGACGGGACTTCAACGAAGGTGAGACCTCCAGCCCCTGTGCCCACCGCCGAGGGCGGGCCAGGCCCCCCGGCCGGGGGAGGGCTGGCCTCAGGCCTCCTGGGGGGGGGCAGCAGTGTGGGCTCAGCGTTCCCCCCCCCAGCCCCCTCGCGTCCCAGCGGCGCCTCGGGCCTCGGGCGCGGGTGCCCACAAGACGCGGGCTGCTGGGCCAGGCCCTCCGAGGACCTGACGGCTGGCAGCTGGCCCCGGGAGGCCGGGGGGCTAGGAGCCCCGTGGTCCCCAGCTGGCTGTGACGCGCCTGCCGCAGGCGTGGCCCGACCCCAGCCAGACGCCCCTCTGAAGCGCTGTCCTCCCCCGGCAGGACAGTCGGCCCCGGCCAGCCACCTCATCCGCGTGGAGGGCAACAACCTCTCGCAGTACGTGGACGACCCCGTCACGGGCAGGCAGAGCGTCATGGTCCCCTACGAGCCCCCGCAGGTAGGCCCGGCCCCAGGGTGGGGCCGGCAATCAGAGAGCACTCCTGTCACCCCCATCAACCTGCCCGGCGGCCCTGGCGTCTCCAGTCCCGCCAGGGGGCAAGTTCCTCGCCCTCGCCCGCCGCCCTGGCCCCCAGCACCCGTTTCCGACCGCGCGTGCGCAGATCTAGGTGGGACCCCCTCGGGCCCTCTCTGGCCGAGGGAGAGACGGGTAAGGCACAGGCAGGGTCCGGAGGTGAGGGATGAGGCCAGAGTGGGAGGTGGGCTGGATGGAGGCCCCCCCGCCCCCGCCCTGCCCCCAGGGCTCTGCTATGACCCGAAGGCAGCAGCAGGTTCTGGGGCTCCTGTGAGGGTCCAACTGGAGTGAAAAGCTGGGGGTGGAGTCCAGTGGAGGTGGGGGGCTGAGGAGGGATGGTGGGTTGGCGGGGGGGATGGGGGAGGGGGGCTGGGCTGTGCTTCCCGGCGTGAGTGGGGCATAGGGAGCCCCGCCTTTCTTCTACCTGGCTCTGGCCCCCGGCCTGCACTCAGACCCCATCCCTGTACCTGGCCCCTAGGGTCCCCAGGTCGCTCCTTCCCCAGCCGCCCCGGCCCCCGCCAGAGCCCGCCAGGAAAGCAGGGCTCTCCTGCCCCCTGGTGGCTGCCGCGTGCCAGCAGTTTTGTGAAAGGCCAGGTTTGTCTACGCTGCGACTGAGTTTTACCTCCTGACCCAGGGAGACCATGACAACTGCCCATTTTGTGGTCCTGGGACGCCCAGGGGTCAAAAGTCCTGGGTACATGCTTCAGCTGTCCACAGACTCCCTGGGAAATGGCACATGAGCTGGAGATGGGGGCCCACTCAGATGGCTGTGGTCCATCCCTCTGCGGAGCAGGGCCGTGCCCCGCTCTGCCCAGGGGAGCCCCCAGCGAGGAGGACACACACTTGTGCCCCCAGAAACCTGTGCGCCTGCCCACCCACACCCAGCTTCCAGGGCTTGCCCTCTAGTCTGTGCCAGGGGACATGGCTGGAGCAACCGGACCACGGGCTCTGTCCCGAGAGCCCACATGGCACACGGCGCTCGTGTACTGCATGGATGGGTGGGCGCACGGGCGGGCGGGCGGGTGAATGGGTGGATGGGTAGGTGGGCGGATGGTGGAAGCGGGTAATTTGGATGGACGGGTGGATGGATGGACGGATGGACAGAAGGTGGATGGATGGACGGATGGACAGAAGGTGGATGGATGGACGGATGGACAGAAGGTGGATGGATGGACGGATGGACAGAGGTGGATGAGTGCGTGCAGAGACTGGGTTGGATGAATGGAGGTGGATGGACGGATGGATGGATGGATGGACGGATGGATGGGCGGATGGACGGATGGATGGACGGATGGACGGATGGAATGTAGATGGATGAAGGCAGATGGGTGGGTGGGTGGGTGGAGGGAGGTAGGAGGACACAAGGTAGATACATGCAGGTGGATGCGTGGGGGTCAGAGGACCACAGTGCAGGGGCCGCTTCCACCCCGTGCCTACCCAGTCAGGACCCAGCCCAGGAGCCCACACCTCTGTGGTTTGAGGCCCACACGCTGACCGCACAGCCCTGCCCCCCCCCACTCCTGTGTGTAGGTGGGGACAGAATTCACCACCATCCTGTACAACTTCATGTGCAACAGCAGCTGCGTGGGGGGCATGAACCGGCGGCCCATCCTCATCATCATCACCCTGGAGACCCGGGAGTGAGTCCGCTGGGCTCTCGTGTGGGGCGAGGGCAGCTGGAGCGGGGGCTTGGGCCAGTGCTGCTGGGGGCGGTGCATGAATCCAGGGCATGGTAAGGGACAGACCCCCACCGCTCACCCCCGGCTGCAGGGTGTGTCTGAGCAGGAGCAGGGCTTTGGGGGGACGGCAGGGAGCCTGGTGTCCCAGAGGGGCTGGGGGCTCAGGCTTCCCCCCAACACCAGCTTATCAAGACCCCCTGTAGGAGGTGCTTGGGGAGGGCAAGCAGGGCTGGCAGGGCTGGGGGGGCCCTGAAGCTCATGGTTCTGGCTGTGCCCCCCCCCGGCCCCCCGCCAGCGGACAGGTGCTGGGCCGCCGGTCCTTTGAGGGCCGCATCTGCGCCTGCCCTGGCCGCGACCGCAAAGCGGACGAAGACCACTACCGGGAGCAGCAGGCCCTGAGCGAGAGCGCCGCAAAGAACGGGGCCGCCAGCAAGCGCGGTGAGCAGGCTGGGAGAGGGGCGTGGGGGCCGCCCAGGATGTCAGATGGAGCGGGACCTGCCTTGGGGTGTGAGCCACGGGGCCACCCTGGGTCGGCCCCTCTTGAGTGGGTTACTGGTCTCTGGGCCCCTCTCTGATCACAGCCACATGAGGGCCAGCTCGCACTGGGGGCAGGTATCCTGACCTGCGCATGGCCTGCCTCCCCTTGCAGCCTTCAAACAGAGCCCCCCTGCCGTCCCTGCCCTGGGCACCAACGTGAAGAAGAGGAGGCACGGGGACGAGGACGTGTACTACATGCACGTGAGTGGCCCCGCGTCCTCAGGGCTGAGACCCCCGCGTCCTCAGGGCTGAGACCCCTGCGTCCTCAGGGCTGAGACCCCCGCGTCCTCAGAGCTGAGATACATGCAGGTGGATGGGTCCTTAGGGTTGAGACCCCTGCGTCCTCAGAACTGAGACCCCATGTCCTCAGAGCTGAGACCCCGCATCCTCAGGGCTGAGACCCCCGGCGTTCTCAGAACTGAGACCCCATGTCCTCAGGGCTGAGACCCCCGCGTCCTCAGGGCTGAGACCCCCGGCGTTCTCAGAACTGAGACCCCGCGTCCTCAGGGCTGAGACCCCGCGTCCTCAGGGCTGAGACCCCCGCGTCCTCAGGGCTGAGACCCCCGCGTCCTCAGGGCTGAGACCCCCGCGTCCTCAGGGCTGAGACCCCCGCGTCCTCAGGGCTGAGACCCGGGGCTCTGCAGACGGCAGGTGGGGCGCCCGGGGAAGCTACTCCCAGGCAGCCAGACTGCAGGGAAGCGACTCTGCAGGCCGCCGCTCCCACACATGAGAAGTCCTGCTGAGACGGGGGCGGGGGGCTGCAGACCCCTCCAGGGGACCTCACATCAGCGATCCTGGAATCCTGAAGTCTGTGACGGCAGTTCATACAGCTGTCACGGGGGTCAGAGCACCGATGAGTTTTGCCAGGAGGCTCTTCCGTTATGGGAAGCTGATTCCGGAATGGGTCCCTGAATCTCCAAGCCTGCTCCTGGGGCAGAAGGGGGAAGGAGGGCTCCCAGGCCGCAGGGTGCTAGGGAGCTCGGTGAAAGGCCCCCGAGACCCCCACAGGCACCTGTGCCGAGGGTCCCCCCGTCTGTGCTCAGGTCCGGGGCCGAGAGAACTTTGAGATCCTGATGCGAGTCAAGGAGAGCCTGGAGCTGATGGAGCTGGTGCCTCAGCCGCTGGTCGACTCGTACCGGCAGCAGCAGCAGCAGCTCCTGCAGAGGCCGTGAGTGCGCCGCGCCCCGCCCCGCCCCCGCCCCGGACCCCGCCCCCGCCCCCGCCCCGGACCCCGCCCCCGCCCCCGCCCCGGACCCCGCCCCCGCCCCGGACCCCGCCCCCGCCCCGCCCCGCCCCGCCCCGCCCCCGCCCCGGACCCCCGCCCC
>CM052798.1:1887851-1905161 GCA_028533885.1 Nasua narica
CCCCGGACCCCCGCCCCCGCCCCGGACCCCCGCCCCCGCCCCGGACCCCCGCCCCGGGCCCCCGCCCTGCCGACAGCTGGCAGGAAGGGCGGGACTGCGCCCACCCGAGGCCCCTCCGCAAGGATGCCACCCCCACCGGGGCAGGTGCCCAGGGCCCCCACTTGGTGCCCCCCTCCTCCAGGGAGCCTTCCGTGCACCACGGCCGTCTGGGCCACCGCCCGTCTCCCACGGGGGCCTCCTGCGTGTCCACTGACTGGACGGTGGGGGGAGGGGGCCGTCGGGCCGGGGTCGGGGTGGGAACGCTGGGTGAGCAGGGGGGGCGCCCAGCACACGGGGCATCGTGCGGAAATGACCGGAGCTGTCGCTGTCTGAGCAGGAGCCACTTGCAGCCGGCGTCCTACGGGCCCATGCTGTCGCCCATGAACAAAGCGCACGGGGGCGTCAGCAAGCTGCCCTCCGTCAACCAGCTGGTGGGACAGCCGCCCCCGCACGGCTCGGCAGCCGGGCCCAACCTGGGGCCCGTGGGTGAGTGGCTCGGGCGGGGGCCCAGAGCGGGCCGGGAGGGGGGCACAGAGGGCAGGAACCTGGGGCCCGCGGGTGAGTGGCTCGGGTGGGGGGCCCAGAGTGGGCCGGGGGCGCAGAGGGCAGCTGGCTGCAGATCAGCCGCCCATCTCGGGGCCGTCAGTGACTGCGTCCCACTGGCAGCTCCTGTGCCTGGGCGGGAGGCACAGCGCGGACGGTCCCTCTGTCCACTCCCCACCACGGGGAGGTCGCACCATGCTCACTTCCCGGTCGTGCCGAGCCGGGGACGCCGGACCCGGCTGGCCCTGATAGTCCCACCTGCCACCTGCCTAGGCCCCGGGATCCTCAACAACCACGGCCATGCCCTGCCGACCAGCAGCGAGATGAATGGCAGCCACAGTGCCCAGTCCATGGTCTCGGGGTCCCATTGCACCCCACCACCCCCCTACCACGCCGACCCCAGCCTGGTCAGGTACGTGGGCTGCCGCTGGGCCCTGCCACGAAGCCGCTGACCTCAGCGCCTCTCCTGCCTGTCCTCATGCCCGTCCACTGTGCCACCTGGAGCTCGGACAGCGGCGGGGGAGGGGTCGGGGGTTGCCTGACAGGTGCTCGGGAGAGAGCACGAAACGCAGGGGTTCGTGGAGCGGCCGCGGGCGGGCAGCGGTGCCAGGCCTCACGGTCAAGTCTGTGCTTGGACGTTAGAACCGCTCCCCCCTCGCCTTCTCCCCGCAGTTTTCTGACGGGCCTGGGGTGTCCGAACTGCATCGAGTACTTCACGTCCCAGGGCCTACAGAACATCTACCACCTGCAGAACCTGACCCTAGAGGTAGGAGCCCCGCCCACAGACCGGAGCGTTGGGCCCAGGGCCCAGCCGTCCTCTGCTTCCCGGGCTCTGTTTCCTGCTCTCGCCAAGGGAGGGAGGTGGGGACACCCGGGGAAACCCTTCTTCCCGCCTGTCTGACATCTGGCTTCCTCGAGAGTCAGCCCGGGAGGCGGGGGCGGGGTTGGCTGGCTGAGCGGGCAGTGGCTGGATGGGACCCCCGCCCCCCAGGCCCCCGCAGGGGGCTGCTCTCAGGGGAGGTGAAGCCGGGAGAGCCAGCGGCCCGGCTGCCTTTGACTGGGGGACGGGCTGCTCCCCGCGCACAGAGTTACCGAGTTACCAAGGCTGGTCTTGGAGCTGGTGCAGCTCAGTGCCGCCTACATGGGGAGAAACTGAGGCCCACAGGAGGCCAGACGCGTCCTTGCCGTACGCCCACAACCGCAGAGGGTCCCGGGTTCTGATCGTGCCGGGCCAGAAGCACATGGCCACGGCCCGTCTCCGGGTCGGCCCAGAGTACCCGCAGGGGCCCCTCCTGAGCCGTGAAGGCGTCACTGGCTCACGGCCTAGGGCTGCCTCCAGCTGTAACGCGCGGTTAGCGAGAGAAGTGCAAGCCTCGGGAGCCCCGAGATGCAGGGGCAGCCCCAGGCCCCGGCGGGCCCAGCTCAGCCGCCGGGAGCCTCCCGAGCCCCTGCTCCCCAGCCTCGTGCCCGGCTCCCCCCAGGGCTGCGGGCCACTCACTCGGTGAAAGTCCTCCCGGTCCGGTCCCCCTGTCCGGGCTAGTTCCTCGTGTCTGGCGTGGCGGGGAGGGCGCGGGGGCTCCGGGATCTGCTCTGGCCCCCACGGGGCCAGCTGTGGAGGGGCTCCACCGGCGGTCAGGGCGGCGGGCCGCAGAGCCCAGCAACGGCTTCACCCTATACGCACACGCCCCTCTCGGCTTTGCGGTCACGGAAGGCCCCTGCCTCGTGGCCCCGTCCACCACTGGGGGGCGAGGGGGCTCCTGGGCCGGGGCGGGGGCGGGCCCGCTAACGGCGGCCGCCCGCGGCTCCCGCAGGACCTGGGCGCCCTGAAGATCCCGGACCAGTACCGCATGACCATCTGGAGGGGCCTGCAGGACCTGAAGCAGAGCCACGACTACGGCGCCCAGCAGCTGATCCGCTCCAGCAGCAACGCCTCGACCATCTCCATCGGCAGCTCGGGGGAGCTGCAGCGCCAGCGGGTCATGGAGGCCGTGCACTTCCGCGTGCGCCACACCATCACCATCCCCAACCGCGGGGGCCCGGGCGGGGGCGCGGGGCCCGACGAGTGGGCCGACTTCGGCTTCGACCTCCCGGACTGCAAGTCCCGAAAACAGTCCATCAAAGAGGAGTTCACGGAGAGCGAGATCCACTGAGTGGCCGGGGTTCGCGGGAGCGTGGGTGCCGAGGGCACAGCCCCGTGGCCCGGGCCCCGGGAAGCCCAGTTTTATCTCCTCTTCCTTCTTGTCAAAGTCGGCCCTCGGAGGCCGGGCCCGCAGGGAAAAGGCGAGGTCCACCCCGCAGCATCTGGGGCCTGGGGCTGTGCCCGGGGGTGCTGCCGAGGGCCGCCGTCACCTGCCACGGGCCTCGTCCTCCTCAGGGCTCTGCTGCTTCCCAGCGAGAGCCTTCGGAATACAAGGCTCACCTCTGCTGACGGACTGCCAAAAAGTATTTTTCGATGTCTTTAGATTCCTGGCAATGAGAGGCTCCGGGATTGTATCCAAAATACCTTTATTTTGGGGTCGATGCTTCAGACCCCGTCTCTGCCCAAGGCTGGGTCCCTCTGCTGGACTTGAGGGTCAGTCTGTCCCTCACTCTTCAAAGTGCTGCAGCTACCTTCCACTTCCTGCCCGAAGAGGAAAACCGGAGCCTCCCTGGAACTGGAGGGGCCTAGGGAGCGCCGCATCTGCCACACGTGCAGTCCCTCCCGGGAGGCAAGGAAACCTCTGGTCGGTTGCCGCCGGCAGACACGCACACCGACGCCGCCGGCCGCAGCCGCCTCCCTGCGGCCCCCTTCTTGGCACAGACATGGACAGCGTGCTCATCAGGCTACTGGAAACTGTCAATATTTGATAAAATGATACCCTTTGTACTCGGTGGGTCAGCTTTTATTTTATTTTTTGCTTTCATCCTTAATGTTCCCTCCGAGGTTCAGCCCGTCGGCACGCCTGATTTCCCAGGTCTATAGGAACAAGCTGCACTAGGGGAGCAGGGGAAGCCAGGCAAGGGTCAGTTTCTCACTCCCAGACGCTGGACGGGGCCGTGGGGGGCTGTGGGGGGCCTGCCTGCTCTTTGGCTGCAAAGCTCCGCACGTGGGACAGCTCCGCTCCCTTGGCTGCCCTGGCAAACTGGGGCAGGGCGATGGGTCACCTTTCTCAGGCCGCAGGGAGAGCCCCTCCCAGGGGGAGGGAGCAGTCGGCAGGAAGGTGCACCTGCTGGGGCTCGGAGGAAGGGCTGGGGCTGGGAGGGTCCTCCTGTCCTCCCAGGGATGGCCCTGAGGCAGGGAGTGGGGCTGCAGGCCTTCATGAGGACCCCCGGGGTCAGCAGGCTGGGGGCAGGTGTGGGGCCATTTTCATTTGCAAGGAACCTCATGAGCCTTTGAGGCGAGCACACCGACAGACAGAGCGCACTGTCCGGGGCGGGACACGGGGCCACAGAGAAACCGCCTCACTCCAGCAGGCGGGAAGAAGGGAGGCCGGCCGCATATGTGAGCGGAGACTCGCCCTGGGTGCCCTTGGGTGCGGGCGTGTGGCTCTCCCAGGCTCAGTGGCTCCCTCGCGCCCTGCCGAACGTGTGGGTGAGCCCTTCTCTCGTGGGTTCCCTGCTGACGCCCCCACGGAAGCAGGTAAGCCTCCAGGCCAGGGGAAGGCGTAGACGCAGCCCTCAGCACCCTTCAGGTGTGTTCTTGTTGCCGTAGGCCCCCCAGGAGATGCCCTCCTGTCTGGGGAAGGGGGGACAGACTCTTGGGGACGCGTGTTCAGAGGCGTCCACCCAGGACTCCAGCTCTGTCCCTCCCCACGCTGGACGAAGAGTGGGCACTAAAACGCCAGCTTCCTTCCCCCATGTCCGGGCTGGGAAGAGGGAGGGGGGTTCCTGCTGCCTGGTAGCTCAGAGACTGGCCAGCAGGGGAAGGGAGCCCCAGAACGGAACCGAGCCAGCCCGGCCCCTAGCCCGCCCCGGGGGGCTGTCTCCAGACCAGAACCTCAGCTTGGAAAGTCCTGCCCCATCACGTCGCCAGTCAACACTGACCGGAAGCATCGCTTGTGCTGACGTGAGCGGCTGCGTCTGGGCTGGCGCCCACGTCCCTCGCCCTCCACTGAGCCCTCGCCGGGGACCACCTCCCGGGGCTGTCAGGGCACCCAGGAGGCTCTGAGCCCCCGGCGGGGCCAACCGCAGCGACAGAAGCAGCTCACTCCGACGGGCAGCAGGCTCTGCTCCCTAGCCCAGAGGGGCTCCGCGCACGGGGATCTGCAGTCTCCCCAGGGGGTTCGCGCCGCACTAGAGGACCACAGTCACCGGCCGCAGACTCAGGGCTACTGGGGGCCGGGTGCGGCTGCCCGTGCCCGTCTTCTCATGTCACGCCCCCCACCGCGAGGAGGGGGAAAGAAGTACGCGGCTCATGGCGTCTCGTCTTGGGCATCAAGGGGGGGCTAGAGTCTGGCACTTGCTCCTGCGGCCACACCCTGGGACCCCCCCAGTGGTGCCCAACGTTCCACCTCAGGCGCTGGGGACCCATCCCCAACTCCCTGGGGTCCACGAACCCGGCTGGACCCTGGCTAGACGCAGGCAAGCCCAGGCCTCTGTGGCTTTGTTCCCGAGGCGCGCTCCTGTGGGCCCGAGTCCCGCGGGAAATGCCACGGGGCCCCACCCTGGAAAGGGCTGGTGCGGGCCGGCAGAGCCCTGAACATCGAGGGGCGAGGGAGAAGGTCGTCCTCCGTGGGGAGCACTGGGGGGCCAGGGAGCACCGGCGTCCTGGAGCCTGTCTCCCACTGTGCCGGAGGGCGAGCGCCTTGGGGGAGAACGTGCCACGAGAATCAATTGCGTAGAAACTTGGCCCGACTTAGGAGAGCGTGCAAATGGACAGGAGCGACAGCACGCAGATTTGAAACTCTGGCTCCACAGAACTCAAAACCCAAGAACGAATAAACCCCGAGGGTGTGGGGCTTTTCCGGCAGTGAAGGGGCAGGAGGGAGCTCTGGCTGGGAGACAGCCCGGAGGGTGAGGTGGGCCGCGTGTCCCCACCGACACCGGCGGCCTGGGCTCGGGCCAGAAAGCACGCCGCTGCCGGGGCCCCGCGCCCCTCACGCCCCCCACAGGCGCGGCGGCGGCAAAGCCGCGTCAGCAGGGCCAGGCCGCTGGGGGCCGGTCATTTCCGAGGCCCAGGCCCCGCGTGCAGGGATCAGGGGCGCGTCCGCTCCTCAGATGCAGGCGCTGCTTCTCTGCTTCCACAGGGCAAAGCACTTTACCGCTCTAAGGTTAGAGAACAGCACCACCCGTGTTTTTAATGTAACTGATGCTTCTTCAAGCAGTATTAATGGATCTACTCCAATGATATTAACTTTTTTTGGTCATGTAATCTTGAGAAAACGTGTTATTTTTTTAGCTGTGTTTTGTGGGAAATTTTGTTTTTGTAACATAATAAAGAGCACGTTCCGAAGGCGGTCTCTGAGTAACTCAGAAGAGAACGGCACGCACGTGCCCGCGGCCCCCGGCAGGGGGGACCTGCGGCCTCCAGCAGCCCTCCGGGGCTCCTCCCGGGTTTTCGGGGGCACGAGGCTGTGGGCACCGCAGAGCTGCGAGCTCAGGGCGGCCTGGGGTCATAAGAGAGACGGCGGGCGCACACGGCAGGCTCTGTCGGCGCAAAGCCGCCTGAGCGCACAGGCCTAACTTCGGCCTCGGCTTCCCGACCCCTCATCCAAGGGGGGGCCGGAGGTCTCGACTTCAGAAAGCTCACGCAGGGCGCGGGGAGACCACACGTACCCTCCCAGCTGCCTGGAGGCGAGCACATTCACAGGTCTCTGCAAACCCTAGAACACAGAAGACAGCAGAGAGCGGGCATCTGCCCCACCCAGGCCGGGAGCCACGTGGGCTTCCCTTCCGCTCTCCCAGCTCTCAGCTTTCTGGATTCCCGGGCTGTAGGAGACAGAGGCGATGCCCCAGCAAAACAGGGCTCTTGAGGCTGCTCAGCGTGGGGGGGCCCAAGCCTTTTAGACAATGGGCTAAAACTAGCAGAAGAGAAATCACACAAAGGCCAGATGGAACCATGCCCGTATTCCTCTGGCACTCACAGAGGCAGGGACAGCTCCCCGGGGACACCACAGGCAGGCCAAGGAAGCCAGGAGAGGTCAGGAGGGGCCAGGAGAGGTCAGGCGGGGCCAGGAGAGGTCAGGAGGGGCCAGGAGAGGTCAGGCGGGGCCAGGAGAGGTCAGGAGGGGCCAGGAGAGGTCAGGCGGGGCCAGGAGAGGTCAGGAGGGGCCAGGAGAGGTCAAGCGAGGTCAGCAGAGGTCAGAAAGGGTCAAAAAGGGCCAGGACAGGTCAGGAAGGGCCAGGAGAGGTCAGGCGGGGCCAGGAGAGGTCAGGCAGGGCCAGGGGAGGTCAGGAAGGGTCAGGAGAGGTCAGGAAGGGTCAGGAGGGGCCAGGAGAGGTCTGGAGAAGTCAGGCGGGGCCAGGAGAGGTCAGACGGGGCCAAAAGAGGTCAAGAGGGGCCTGGAGGGGCCAGGAGAGGTCAGTCGGGGCCAGGAGAGGTCAGGTGGGGTCTGGAGAGGTCAGGAGGGGCCAGGAGAGGTCAGGAAGGGTCAGAAGAGGTCAGGAAGGGTCAGGAAGGGTCAGGAGAGGTCAGGTGGGGCCAGGAGAGGTCAGGAGGAGCCAGGAGAGGTCAGGAGGAGCCAGGAGAGGTCAGGAGAGGCCAGGAGAGGTCAGGAGGGGCTAGGAGAGGTCAGGAGGGGCCAGAGAGGTCAGGAGGGGCCAGTAGAGGTCAGGAGGGGCCAGGAGAGGTCAGGAGGGGCCAGGAGAGGTCATGAGAGGCCAGGAGAGGTCAGGCGGGGCCAGGAGAGGTCAGGAGGGGCCAGGAGAGGCCAGGAGGGGCCAGGAGAGGTCAGGTGGGGTCTGGAGAGTCGAGTCGGGGCCAGGAGAGGTCAGGAGAGGTCAGGAGGGGCTAGGTGTACCAACTGAGGCACAGCCACAGCTTTCTGGTTGGGCGCATTCATTCACATGCACTCTGAGCATAACCTGCTCATCCCCTTCCCCAGAGTTAGGACTAGTGTTATCTACTCCAGGCCCACTGTGGAGGGCTGAGCAGAGCGGGCCCTCACCCCATCACTGAGACAGGAATCCCAATCGCCAGCACATCGACACCTCTGAACTGGACGGGAAACAAGGAAAGGCAGCCTCTGAGAAATGAGCATGGTAACGCTTACAGCACAAGAGTGCTTTTCATATCTTTGTTCAGAAACAGGTTTTTTTAAGAAGCATATGAGCAAATAGCCAATCACTTCAAATACATAAAAACACGTCCCATCTGTCCGCTGTATAAGACAAAACGTTGATCTGAGTCCCAGGCAGACCTGCTACTTTGTAAGGCGTGCTTGTTCTGGGCGCTTCCCGGCAACCAGGGCGTAGCTGCTGAAAGGAAAAGAGGAGGCTTGGCGGCACGTTCCCCGAACCTCGGGAGGAGAAGGCCGTCCACGCATCTGCCCACCGACCTCCGAAGACCAAGTCTGCATGCCGGCAAGAACAGGATGGGCTTTGATGGCGCGCCGGTAAGAAAGATGCTGTACCCGCGCCTGCCTCTTGCGCAGGTTCTTCCAGACTGCCTGGGTCTAAGTACCGCTGAGACTGCCCCAAACGCCCAGGGAACCCTGCGACCTGCCTCGTGCACATGACCTTTAGTTTCCAGTGTGCCCCAGCCACCTCCAGCTCTGCCCCTCCCCCAGAGACAGCCTGCAGGTCGCACGCGCTGAGCCCACCTGGCCAATCCTGCCCGGATCCCCGGGCCCCACGCTGCGGGGGCTCCTGCCAAAAGTGCCTCCCTCACGCATATCCAAGTTCCTCCTGTGAACTTCCTTGGCCTTGAAGGGTTCTGAGACCGTGTCCAAAGAGCTCTCGGTGCCCGTCCCGGTGGCGCCCAGCCTGGGTCTAAGAGGGCGGGGAGAGGCCAGTGCCCCAGCTGGAGATGCCCAGGGGGTCCTTCCGGAAGGTGCCCAGAGAACCGCGCACCCGAGGACGTGGGGGTCAGACCCGCCTGGAACGTGCAAACGACGAAGAGGCACCGTCTGTGCGCAGTGAGCGGTAGTCAGTGCTGGACCAAGGCAGGGCTGGGCACTAAGCACGCAGGGCAGGGATGAGTGGAGCAGAGCGCTAGGTCAGGGTCAGCCAGAGTCCTGTGGGGTGACATCTGAGGAAAGCCCCAGCAGGACGCAGGAGCCCAGGACAAAGCCCAGGACGGACGCATCCAGGCAAAGGAGAGGGTACGGAGGAAGCCCCGGGGGGTGGGGGTCCATCAGTAGGCAATAGATAAGCCACCCACTTCTTTGTTCTCTTCTGCTGAGCCAGAGTGCACCCCCGTCCTCACTGTCCCGTGCTGCTGACAGGTGACCACTGCCCTGCGCGCGCCCTTCTGGCTGGGATTCCCTCCGCTCTGCAACTCAGAGAACGGAAAAGGGCCTGTCACCAGGGAGGCCTTAGTGTGTATTAAAATAATGAATCTGAAAGTCCACTAAACTCGAAATGCTTCCCGCGTGATGCCCTCTAGCCCCTTTGTCGCAGCTGAGGGATTCAGTAACGCTAGTCGTCTTGAATATAACTCCTCACAGACATTTTTGATACGTGTCTCACCTTCCTGTACTTGCTCCTCAAACTGCGGTGGGGGGCGCGTCCTGAACAGGACCCCCGGCCCCTGGACAGTGGTAGGAGAGCCCGGAAAGGAACACCGCGGTCTTACCTGCACAGAGGGCGCTCCCCAGGGCAAACGCCATGTCTGGAGCGCGTCCCCCCAGCGACGCGCCAATGGCACCCGTGTGGCGCGCGGCCGCGTTAGAGTCCCCGCTGGGCACACAGGCGAGCCAACACGGGCAGCTGGCCTGGAGGGCTGCTGCTGGAGTACCACCGCGGGGCGCTCCGGTCAGAAGGGAAGCGGGGTGCACGTCCACCATGCGGGTCCTCCCCTGACTCCCTCCGGAGACCCCAGCAAGCTGCCGGGTACAGACCGCTGAAGGCAGAGCCGATGGACCTTCCCCAGGGCACCCCCTGGCAGCCGGCTCGAAGCGCCTAGGAGGGAACCGACCCTGGGCACGTCTGCGTGAGAAGCACATCTGGTCAGCCGAGCCCTGGGGCCAAACTCTGCACCACAGTGTCTTCGGGACCACACCCCTCCGCGCCCTCCTGAAGCAGGTAAATCCCGACGTCGGCGGCCACCACGGCTCGCTGGGCACGAGCCGGGCCGAGCCCCCCGCGCTGTCGTCTGGATGCTGAACCCCAGGCGCGGTGCGAGTTCTGTAATGAAATACCTGGCTGCTCACCTGCTCGGCTTCCCAGATCCTAAGCTCGGGAGCGCAGCGAGCCTCCCAGCAACCTGGGGCCCCTCAGGACACTGCTCAACACACAGTAATGGGGCCCGCGCTCCCTGCGCCTCAGAGAAAACAAAAGAGGTTCGGAGAGGCTGGGCCCAAAGCCACGAAGCCGGTGAGGGGCCGAACCCGGCTGGACTGAGCCTGAAGCCTGCGCGGCGCTCTCCCCTCGGGACCCGCCGCAAGCGGGTGTCTTTAGGACAAATAACATGCAGACAGAAAAAACCAGTTATCTCTCACTTCTGGAAATGAGAATCTCTAGTGTTGATATCTATACAGAGCAGCTTTTTTTAAAAAAGACCCTGAGGATGATACATCATCGTACCTGAAGCCTAAAGGACGAAAGTCACCAGGAGGCTGCTCGTGTAGCGCCCATGGACCGAGGGCCGAGGGCTCGCCACTGCCCATGTCACCCGGGCAGGACGGCGCTCCGCGCGTCCCATCTAGGTCTCCCCCGGGTCCGCCTGATTTCCTCTACGATCACAGAGCGCCCGCAGGCCTGGCAGCTGCCGCCCAGAGCCTCATTCCCAGTGACGAAAGGGGTCGGGCACACGCCTTTAACAGGACAGCACGAGGCCGGGAAAAAGCAGACCCACCTCCAAATCTGTAAATGCAGATGGACTCTCTATCAGTATTTCTCAAACTTGAATAAGATGCAAATACCTTCTGAAGGAAAAAAGTTCCCTGCATTTCCGGCACTGACTTAAATTATCCTGAATACAGCCTGCATAACATCTAACCAGGTATGAATTCCTCACGTAACTATTAAACCAGAACTATCTTGTAAACCAAATCTAAAAATCATAATACCACCAAATGCAGATAAACGTGCATTTGACGTGCGGACACTTTGCTGCAAGGAGCATCTCTGCAGAGTGAACACCACCTGCCTCCCAGCCGGCGGTTTCCCACAAGACGTGTTCCCAGTGCAACCCGCTCCCGGCTGAGGACTCCGAGCCTCGCCCCCACCCCGCCTTCTCCGCTCCCACTGCCGCAGGGCTCGCCCCACAGCACAGGGTCGGGGCCATCAGGGTCCACGTCTCGATGCTGGCGGGCACCACCGTTTGGTCACCGAAATTACAATGTTTTACTGGCTGCAGAGTGCTCACCCAGCGGGCGGGAGCAGCGACAAGACTGCCATTTGTGACCGAGCGCGGACTCTGAATGGGGCGCTGCAAACCAGCATGAGCTCCCATTTCTGTAACACGGCAGGGTCACGCGGCTCCAAGTGGCCGAGCCACAGCAGGACCCCAGGAGAGTGGCTGCAGTCTATGTGGCCCCTACGAACGACCAAATGTGGTCGTTCTCATTCTCAGATCACCAAAACGTAACATTCTCAGATCACCAAAACGTAAATGCCGAGTTATGAAATGTTTGCAGAAAAACCTCCGGTCTCAAACCTCAGCTTGAGATGCACGGTGGCCCCTTCTGCAGTTGAGCCTTCCTGTCCCCGACTGGCCAGGAGACCAGTCCCTCGGGGAGGTGGCCGTCTGTGAGAAGCACCGTCCGCATTCTTCAGAAACAGTCCCAGGGGCGTTTCCAGAATTCTTTCCCATAAGTAACAGTCAGCCCACAGTTTCCGAATAAAAAGGTTATGACTTAAGAGCCTATGCCCCCCTTACGGAATACTGAAAAGGCCGCTTCAGATAAAAGTTAGTGACCGCGCTTCCACCGTCAGAGGCGAGCGCTGGCAAATGAGTGTTCTAGGTCTGTGTCGACTCACCTACGGAGCTCAAAATGGCTTTTTATATGTTTAGAAATTAGTGCCTGTTCTATCATTTCCAGGAAACTGAAGGGGCTGGAGGTGGGGAACACGCCCCGCTCACTCAGTGAGGCAAACATTACCCTGAAACCAAAACCATATAAAGACATTATACAAAAGCTATAGGCAAACCTCTGTCATCAACACAGAAACATTCCGAACAGGAATTTAGCAAATGGAACCCAACAATATATAAAAAAGGGTAATACAGCACGATCAAGTGGGCTTCTCCCAGGAAGGCAAGGCTAGTTGGATATTAGAAGATCAATCATTCATCGTCTCAACTGATGCAGAAAATGCATTTCATAAAGTCCAACATCCACTCATCATAAAAACTCTCAGCGAAGTAGAAACAGAAGGCAAATTTCCCAACCCGACAGAACTCACCGCTGGCACCATACTCGTGGTAAAAGACGAAGGCCTCCACCCCAAGACTGGGCACAAGACAAAGCTCTTCTCATTCCTACTCCTCATCACAGGACAGGTCCCTGCCAGCGCAATTAGCAAGAAAAAGAAAAGCATACCAGCTAGAAAGAAAGGAAAGAAGAAAGTCATCTCTGTAGAGAATCAACAACAAAGCTAATGAACCGAACACTGGACTTTACCGAGGTCACAGAATACAATTTCTTACACGAAAATCACTCATATTTTTATATACTAGCAATGAAATTATGAAAATAGAAAATTTAAAAAAGTGTTAACCTTAAAACTAAAACCCAGTTATTTTACCAGCAAAGGATGGGGTTTTGGGGAACAGTAGAGAACTGCCATCTGGGACAAGCAGGTGGCGGGGAAACCACAGGTAGGACTGGAGAAGAGAGGACAGGTACGGGGAGTGGGGAGGGCTGTAGTAAAGGAAAAGTCCCCTGGAGCAAACTGGGAGCTCGGAGTGTAGGGGCTTCTCGCTGTCTGCACTGTGCCAGTCTCTCACCGGCTGGACTTCTGGGGAGGGGGCGAGGAGACCCTTCTTCCTTCTGCCGGGGCCGTAAAGCAGTATCCACGTGCAGGAGCGGTAGGGGGTGAAACTCCGTTTCAGTGAGGTTTCCCTTTATGAATCTCCATGAAGTAACAGTTACAATGGCTCCCAAAACATCTGACAAGACACACAGAGATCCAGACACGGGAGAGTACAGACGGTAATGAAGGAAATCCAGGAAGACTGCAACAAATGCAGAGATGGGCTGTGACCCTACCGTCGGGGTGTCAGTTCTCCCCCAGCCGATCCACGGACTCAACGCCATTCCTGTCACCAGTCCCGGCAGGATGTTTGCTGGAGGCGCAGATGAGATTCTGAATGTGTATGGTGAGGCACGCGACCTAGGACAACCAAAACAACGTGGAAACAAACTGGAGGACTCGCGCTGCTGCATTTCACTTCACCTTCCTGGACACCCCAGGAATCAGGACGCAGTAGGTACTGCTGAAAGGGTCAGGAAACCCATCGGAGCAGTGGGAGATGGGCTTCTGACTGGGTCACCTCAACAGCATCCCAGTGTTTGCCCTCAAGGAAACGACTGGCCACTGGATTTAACTTACCGCCGGCCTCTGGGGAAGCGCTCAGAGCAGCCCAGGAGGCCGCGTGCCCAACACTAGTAAGTGTCAGAGTAACAATGTGCTGAGCTCCTTCCGCAGCCACCAGACCCTTGGGTCTGAACTGGCAGGGGGCCCGAGGGCATCTTGGGGACAGGGGACAGGGCTGGCCAGACAGGTTGTTCAGTTCGCTAAAATGCGTGGAGATCAGGCCCTTGTCCGTGTAAGGGTCATGTACGGATGTGTTTATCCTACGGACGTTAGGCTTCAATTAAAAGGGTGCAAACTCTCCGTCAAGAAGGGAGGTACCAGGAAGATAGCATCATATATAATCTAAAACTACAATTTGCCGGCTTTCCAAAAACATGCAAATTTAAACATTCAAGAATGTGCTTAGGTGATAAAAAGACTATTATTGGACACCATTCAGCTGAACATTTTCAGAATGGTTTATGTGCGTTGTCGGGATTAACCCTCTTGACGTGGTAATTAGGAACGATTTCACGGGGTCCTTATGGCTTCGGGGGACCGAGTCCCCGGTGGACAGGAGCCATCAGTGTGACAGTACAGGCTGGGAGGGGGCCCGCCCTGCTCCCCTGCTCCCCTGGGCCGGCTGGGCTGCCCCTGACGCCCATCCTGCCACACGTCCAGAACACTGCGGGCTCCCGGCGTTCGGCTCTGCTGCAGGCCAGCCCTACCTGAAAGGGGCTCAGGTCCCACTCAGCTGTGCGCCTTCGGGGGCAGGTCTCGAAGGCTCTGCCTTCAGAACACCCCAAATCCAACTATGCTGCCACTCTGCCCCCGCCCCCACCCCGGTCTCCCTGCCTCCTTCTGGCCCCACAAGGGTGGGCTCTTCCAAAGTTGTGCAAGGACGCCCTGGGGCAGTGGTTGCACAACTCCAGCCTTCCACCCACGGCCCGGGGGCTCCTCAAGGCGCACTGACCACAACCCGGAGGTCTGGGCCCACCACTCCGACCTCGCTTCCGCCCCTCCCCACCAGCTCCTTGCCCTCCTGCCAGCCGGGCTGCGTGGTTCTTCCTGGAACAAGCCCCGCAGGGCCTCCCCCGGGCCAGGCTTCCTCTCCGTGCAGAGTCCGCCTCCTCCGCAGATACGGGCCCGGCCGGCTCACCCGCCCTGGTCCGGGCCTCTCCACCCCCGCGCTCCCGCCCCCGCCCGACCCCTCGGCCGGCACCCAGGGCCGCCGGCGGTTCGCGGGTCAGCTGTTTGTCCGTCCCCCGGGCCCCGGCGGCTCGCTCTCCGTCGGCAAGCCCACCAAGAACGTAAGGCGAGCGGCCCGGGCCGGCATGCACTCCACGCTCCCCAGCCCAAGGACGGCCGAGGGGCCCGGGGCTCCGGTGACACCGCCGGGCGACCAGGCGCCAGAGGCTTCTCAGGGACCGATGGCCGTGTCCTCTGGAGAGCCGGGAACACCGCGGGTGGCCGACGGCGCGGGGGAGGCGGGGGCGGACACGCACGCGGCCCGCAGGAGGACAGGGGCCCGGGGCCGGGGGGGGCCCAGGAACGAGCGCAGGCTGAGGGCCAGGCGGGGAGTACCCCCTGCCGCTGCCCCGGCGTTTAAAACCCCCGCGACGCCGCACCCACCCGGAACCGGAAGCGCGGGGGCGTGATCCTGGGTGCGGGGCGGGGCCGGAACGGCACTTCGAGGGGAGGAGCAGTCTAGGCGGGGCGTGGTCGGAGCGGGGCGGGGCCGGATCTCTTCTAAGAAGGGCTAAGTTCTGAACGAGGGGCGGGGCAGGGGCGGGGCGGGGGCGGGGCGTGGAGTGACGGCCACAGTCTCCAGGTTCCCGCCTACCGCACCTTTGCGGGGTAGCTCAGCATCTATTTGCAGAGCCCTCCCGCCCCCCGCACAGGTTTCCCTGATCGCGAAGAGTGCTTTTCCATGTATTAATGTCTGTAGTTTGCAATTAAAATTTGTAAAGAAAGTAACAATAATCAGGGGTGCCTGGGTGGCTCAGTCGGTTAAGTGTCTGCCTTCAGCTCGGGTCATGATCCCAGGATGCCCGGATCGAAACCCTCATCCGGCTCCCTGCTCCTCCCTGCTTCTCCGGAAAAGCTCCGAAGTCAGCTTCTCCCTCTCCCTCTGCTTGGGCACTCTTGCTCTCTCTTTGTCAAATAAGTAAATAAAATCTTTTTTTTTTTTAAGTAAGAAAATCATAGGCTTTGGGGGCATCTGAATTTCTCTAGGGTTTTGTGGAGGAGGGCCCTGAACCCGCCAGGGTGCTGGACTCAGGCACCTGCGCAGCCCGGGGTTGCGGGAGCAGCTGCAGGTGTGGTGCCCTGTCTCATCCCAGCGGAGCACGGCGCCCTGGGGAAATGTGGCTGCCAAAGGAGGTCCCGCCAGCCTCCACTCACTCCAAGATACATTTTCTGGGGCTACCCTGCCTTTATTTAAGCCAACTCCAAACATACCCTCCAAATGTGGAGAAAATCGAGTCCTTTTCTATCGAGGTGACAAGGCCAGAGAGGTGATTGTTTGTGTGATGGAGTGAAATGGAGTGACTGCCCCCAGATAAGTTTTGTATTTCATAACGACTTCTCTATTGATGGAACTTCACTGAATTTCCAGTAACCAAATATAATAGAATTTTTATTTTTTTATTTTCTTAAAGATTTACTATTTCAGAGAGAGAGAGTGACAAAGAGCACAGGGTGGGGGGGTGCAGAGGAAGAAGCAGACTCTACCCTGAGCTCGGAGCCCTACACAGGGCTGGATTCCAGGACCCTGAGATCATGACCTGAGCTGAAGGCAGAGGCTTAACCCACTGAGCCACCCAGGCGTCCCAATAATAGGCTTGTTTTACAATTTCCTATTTAGCTGCAAACATAATCTGAAACCATTTGGGGTGGTGAATTTATTTTTTTAATATAATTTTCTTGCAAGGGATCATATCACGAATTTCCTTCAGCCAGTAAGAAAAGAAGACCTTCCTACCTCCATTCCCACTCCACCGAAAGCTTGTTTGGGGTCTTGTTTCTGTGTCTTTAAGGATGTCCTGAGATAAGCATTTGAGGCCTGGGAGATTATCAGCAGGGAGCCAGGCTTCTCTTTCTTTTTTTGGTCTTTCTTAGCCAAATGGTTTCATTCTCAAGGTCAACTCCTGGACTGGAACTTTGGACATTGTTTTAAGATGGGAAAACAGAGAAGGTAAAAAGACCACAGCTCCAACCTAAGCAAGCCCCTCTCCAGTTAAAAACCTCTCTGGAGGGGCACCTGGGTGGCTCAGTGGGTTAGAGCCTCTGCTTTCGGCTCAGGTCATGATCCCAGGGTCTTGGGATCAAGCCCTGCATGGTGCTCTCTGCTCAGCAGGGAGCCTGCTTCCTCCTCTCTCTGCCTGCTTGTGATCTCTCCCTCTCTCTCTGTCAAATAAATAAATAAAATCTTTTTTAAAAAAACCTCTCTGGAAACCCAATGCCTTCCTTTCCACAGCCGAGGAATGTTGTCTTAGCTGGGTTAATTCCTGCCAGGCATGAAACCCGGGTTCTGTTTAAAGAGAGAACGGGGTACTAGGTAAGCAGCTCTCCACCCGTGATCTGGTCTCATTTCTGGATTTGGAACTCAGGATGCCTTCCTGAGTCACGGCTGAGTAACAAGAAAGGTAAAGCCAGTGTCTCCGCATGAACTGTAAGCTCATCAGGGTCAGAGACTTCACTGCGCTGTCCCCGGCACCTAAAACGAGGCTGACATTTCTACCCGCCTTAAAGATTTACCGACTCGAAGTATGAAAAGAAGTTGGAGTGCCCTCAGCGTTTATTGCATTTTTCTTCCAGGTCCTTGAAGCCAGAAATGGCATTTCGTTCCGCCCCGTATTGTTCAAGCACCTGTTGGGCGCCAGGCCTGTTTTCGGCGCCCTGAGGCTGCGGAATCAGGTCCGGAGAACCTCCTGCTGACTGAACTTAATATTGCTGACTGAGGGCGGTTCTTTTTTTTTTTTAATTTAAATTTAATTAATTAATATATAGTGTATTACTAATTTCAGAGACAGAGTTCAGCGATTCATTAGTTGCATATGACAGCCTGTCTCATTACATCACGTGCCGTCCGTCCCGCCCATCCCCCAGCCTCCTCATCCGACCACC
>CM052798.1:1905261-1940063 GCA_028533885.1 Nasua narica
CGCGCTTCACATGCTGTATTTTTCCTGGTCTGTGCAAGCCCTGAGCAGGCTTCCTGCCATCCTTCCTTTCCTCTCACAAATAGGTGTGCCTCCCATGTGCCGGCCTCGGCGCTCCCAGCCGGGAGAGGGTGAGAACTGCCATCTGCTGGGTCCCGTCTCTCAGGAGGCCTGCAACCCAGACCTCATATGAGAAGATAAACAAAGCAGTTGGCTCCCTGATAATGCAGAGTTCCAAATAGTATCGTAATCGCTCTGGTTGCAGATTAAAAAGTTAGAGAAGATATCTGCATGCCCATAGTCACGGCAGCATTGCTGGCAATTGCCAGAAGCGAGAGGTGACCCAACAGTCACTTGATGGGTGAATGGTTCCGCAAAATAGGGGTTGGCCACTGGGTGGAATATTACTAAGCCCTGAAAAGGAAGGGCATTCAGAAGCACGGAGGAACCTTGAGGCCATCACGCCAAGGGAAACCAGCCCGCCGGGAGAGGACAGACACGTTGGTTCCACACATATGCAGTGGCGAGAACAATGAAAGTCCCAGAGACGGAAGAAGGTGAGAGGGTGGGGGTGGGAGGTCTGGGAGGGGGAATGGGGGCTTAGTGTTGAGCGGGCAGAGCTTCGGTCTTGCAAGATGAGAAGCGTTCCGGAGGCGGATGAGACCCAACAAAGTGAACGTCCGTGTAGCCACCGAGCTGTATGCTTAAAATGGCCCATTTTGCGTTACTTCTATTTTGCCATGATTTTATTTAAGGAACAACTTTTTTAAAGGTGTCAAAGAGTCCTTTTCTTCTCCTCTGACCTTTCCCCCTTCTCTAGCAGATGGAGAGGTGACAGCATGAGAAGAGGTTGGAAAGGACCCAGAAGAACTCTCCGGGTTGTCACTGGCTGAATGCCAGCATTCCGTGTGTTCTAAGGTCCCCTCGGCACCTGTTGGAGGCAATCGCGCGGCTCCCCGCGTGGCTCCCCCTCCTGTGAGCCTGACCCTCTTCTGGGCGCTGAGATGGGAAGATGGTAGCCTGGTTCTTGCTCTTCTTACGTTCTAGCAGAGGCACCACAGAAGCGTAGGAGCGGACACAGTCGCATTTCGGCTCGTGGTAAAGGGCTCCAACGGAAAGAGACCCACGGGGGCCGTGGGGAACATAATGGCAGATTCTGGGGGCAGGCGGGGGAAGATGGGCTCTTGCGGTGATGTCAGGGCCCAGGGCTGATGCGGAGGAGTCCAGCCCCGGGAAATCCGGAAGAAGAGCATTGCTAGCCGAGATCTGCTCATCACCTGGGGGCGGGAGCGACCTTGGCTTGTTCAAAGAGCAGCAGGGGCCGGGTTCTTGGGACCTGGACCCCTCATGGTGGAGAATGGCTATGTGGGGAGTGTGAGAGCTTTGGGGAGTCCCTGAGGGCGACTTCTACTGTACTGGTTTCCTGGGGGCGGCAGACATAGCGCGGCAGAGCGAGCTCACGAGACACACCATTGTTCTCGTGCACTTCCGGAAGCCCAAGGTCAGATGTCGGCAGAGCTGTTTCCCTCTGAGGACTGCGAGGGAGACCGCGTTCCCAGCCTCTCCCCTAGCTGCTCGGGGTTTGCTGGAGATCGTTGGCAATCTTTGGCCATAGAAGCGTCTTCCCCACCTCTGCTTCCTCTTTGCACGGCTTTCTCCCTGCGTGCGCGTCTGTGTCCAAATTTCCCCTTTGTGTAAGGACGCTGGTCATACTGGATGGGGGTCCCCCTACTCCAGTAAACCTCATCTTAACTGAACCAGATCCGTCTGCGATGACCCTACTTCCTGATAAGGTCACATTCATGGGTTTTGGGGTTAGGACTTCGACATGTGAATTTTGGGGAGACACCGTTCAACCCATATGAACCTATAAAAATGAGAGAGTTTATCACTGCCTCATGTGAAAACGCCTCCACGGTTTCTCAAGAAATCCGAGGGTCATGTGTAGGAGAAGTCGACGTGGCGTGGATGAATCACATTTCTGGAAGCCCCTTCGGGGGGGGGGACCGGCAGCCCTTCTCTCTGGAGGCCGAACAGGTGCAAGAGCCATGGACGGCTGCCGGGGGTCAGAGGTAGGCTTCGTGCAACACCCTGGTGCCCACCCTGGGGTACTCAGTGCCAGGCTGGAGAGAAAGCCCGCAGAGGTGAACTCCAGGCACACCGAGCCGCCCGGGACCAGGGAGGGGCCTCAGCTCCTGCAGGATTTCACCCCTTTCGCCTGAAAGTTCAGGCACCACGGGCCCAAGTCCACCAGACCTTCAGGACGCAGCTTCGGCGTACCTCCCAAAGGAAGCTTTCCAGGGTCCTCCTCGCCCTGCTCCCCTCCAAGCAGGGGATGCCCCTCTTAGGGGCCTGGCCTCGAGGCCCATCTCCAACTGGGCACTTGGCACACTTCGCGAGCTCCACGAACCCAGCCCTGGGGCGTGTCTCCTGTCGGAGGAGACCATCCAGCAGCACCCGAGACTTCTGCCCACATTCAGGGCGGCCACAGGGAGCCGCGGGGAGGGAGTCCTAGCTTCCGATGCTCTCATGGTTCCGGAGGCCAGAAGTTCAAAATCTCGGTGTCCGCAGAGTCGTGCTCCCTGGGAAACCTGCAGGGGAAGCAGGCCCCTTCCTCCCCGCCCCTCCTTCTGTGGCAATTCCTTGTCAAATAGGGGCCTCGCTCTGGTTCTCCACCCTTGAGAGACCCCTCCCTCGTGAGTGTCTGTGTCAGTTTCCCCTTTTTATAAGGACACCAGCCTTATGGACTAGAACCCACCCTAATGACCTCTGTATGGACCCTATTTCCAAATAAGGCCGCATGCTGAGGTCCTGGGGTTAGGATTTCAATATACCTTTTCAGGGTGGAGGGGGAGAGGTTATGGTGCAACCCCTCAGGGTCGGCCTGTGTCCCCCCGTTTGTAATGCTGCGTGCCAGGTGGTCTGCTTTGGGGGTCAGATGTGAGCGGAAGTGAGGGCCTCACTTCTGGCCAAAGCACCGCTAAGCAGGGCTCCGTCCTCCTGCCTCCGGGACCCTGACCCTCGTCAGCCTGGGTCCTTGACCATCTGCAGCTGGCACAGACTCTGTCCTTGACCAAACCTTCGTCAGGCCCCTCTGAGCCCTGCTCTCGCCAGGGCCGCCCTCGTGGCCTCCCCCCGGCCCCCTTGTCAAGCCTAGTTTCAGAGAGAATCCAGTTTCCAGAGAGTCCCTGGACCGCAGACACGTGGCCACATTCCTCGCGCGCACCCCCAGCGGCCAGCCTGTCCTTGCGAGACTCCCCAACCCTTGCCATCCCCTCTTAGCAATTTCCACCGACGCCCCTCTCGTGGTCCCCGGGCTGAAGTCCCACCGGCCTGCCGTATTCAGCGTTGAGTTTCGCTCTCTCTCCTGTTGCAATCCAGAGTGAAGTCTTCCTTTCCATTCTAACCTGGGTCAGAGCAATTCTTCCTGAATTCAGCCAGCAGCGGCCCTGTGAGGACAGGCCACGCGGTCAAGAAAAGCCTGGGTCACAGCGCCACACGGGCCGTCTGGCGGACTCCGTGGTGCCTGGGGCCTTGGGCAGGGCCTGGTGCCTGGCAGACTCTCCGTAAGTGAGAATTCGGTGAGAAACCAGAAGCACCAAAGCGACAGGAAGAAAGGCAAAGGCAGCAAGAATTTGCTTTATGGCCTCGGTGGGATCCAGATCGCTAACGATGCATATGGTGAGAGCAGGAGCTGGCACGATCTGTTTTTATCAGTCATCCCCTTTGTTCACATCCTTAGCTACCGGTCCCCAGGATGGGCGACGAGGTGATGCCGAAGGAGGGGTGAGGATTGGAGCAACGATCACAGCCAACAATGGGGGGCTTTATAGACTAGGTGCAGCTCTCTCTCTCTCTCTCTGTTTCCTAATTAAATCCTCACAGCGACTCTAGGAGGTGGGTGTCCCTTGTATCCCCATTGTAGAGACGAGCAAATTGGTGCAGAGTTGGGGAGGGACGAGACAAGGACACGCAGCTACTAGTACGTCGGAGCTGGGATCTGAACTCCAGCAGTAGGGCGCCGGCCACCTTCCGACCTCCCTGCCTCCGATCCGATCACCATCAGTGTGGTTTCACATCCGAGACAGGCTGGGCTTTGTGTGTGAATGTGTGCACAGGCAGGGGGTGGGGGATGTTTGCACAGACATGCGTGTGCACCCGTACACGTAAGGAGGACTGAGGGGAGATGCCTGGGACCACGTCTGCCCAGAGCACCAGGCGCATTTCACCGCAGGCCTGCAAATTCACAGGTGCTGGGCGGGACACGGTGGGTTGCACAGGTGTTGTTTGCAAGGTCCCCGCAGTGCGGAGGTGCGGAGCGTTAGACTGTGAGGGGGTGAGGACAGTGGTGCCCATGCCGGGGGTCTTCCCCGGGAACCCAGGGGTCACCTCAATCCTCACTCAATCCAGGGTACCTAGCACGCCCCCCGTTCCAGGCGGCGATAACCGAGCCCAGCTTTGGGACAAGGGGAAGTGCAGCTGAGGGAGCGGGCCGCTGCTGGGCACGGGGCGGGGACGGATGTAGAGGGAGTGAACGTAAATTAGGACTGTGTCCCGAAAACTCGGGGGAGAGATTACTGCAAGGGAAAGGTGACAAAGTTGAGCGGCGACTATTGCATCAGGGATACAGATGGAGAAACAAGGTGGAGAAGTACTTAGAAGACAAAAGTCCCAAGACGTGGACGGCTGACCCCGAGGGGAGCCAGCGGTGCAGGTGTGGGCTGTGCACTGCCCCAGAGGGAAGAGCCACCTCACACGGTCAAAAGGCTGGGATCCACAGTTTTGCCCAGTGAAGACAAATCACAGCAGATTAAGACGAATGACCCGCTGGGTTGCTATGGAGACATCTGTGATGCCATAGATGCTCCCAGGATCCTGCGGGACGAGGAGCTTCCGAAGCTGGTTGTGTCCAGGGCTGAGCCTGGCAGCAGGTCCACGCTCAAGCCCCTGCTCCCCTCGACACCTTGCTCCAGGCAGAGAGGCGCACAGGGGCCGTCCGTCCAAGGCATCCTCCAGTCCTCCCGCCCCGCCCCGAGGATGTTGCCCATCAGTGGAGCCAGCTCACCCAAGAAGCAGAGCATGGTGCCCAACCTGATGGAAAAGGGCCTGATGCTTCTCCAGTGCATGGCCGGCCGGGACAACCTTGTCCCGGAATGGAAACTGCGCCGGAGACAGCACTCCCTCAGCAAGTCGGCTCAGGCCATTAGCCGCTTCTACAGGAAGAAGGTGTGGGGTCTGGGAAGGGGGACAGCCGGGCCACAGCACAGCTAATGCAGGGGGATGGCCTGCTTCTCCCACTTGATGGAAGGCCTCAGGGCCTGGGCACCGACCACAGCCTTTCAAATATGCTTCGGGGACAGACGAAGATGGGCTGATTCTGGGAGTGCAAAGGACTGGCAGTCTGGAAGCCTGGAAGAGAAGATGGCCGTCCACCCTGAGCCTTCCTGAGGGGGGGGGTCTCGAAAAGGAGCAAAATGGGGGGAAGAGAGGCGGAGGAAGGGATAGCACAGCTGGGAGGCTCCTGAATCTACCATGGGCTCGGGGAGACCAGAGAGCCACTGGCGGCCCCCCAGGTGGATGCCAGTGGTTTCTCCGGTGGGAGCCTGTGCCTGTTCTGAAGTCTGCGGTTCTCGGGGGACGGGGGCAGATGGCTGCGGTCAGTGTACATGGCTTCCAGGGGTTCTCCTCCCAGTGCCTTGCTGTTCCCACTCCACCAGAGCGAATTCAAGCAAGCCCCCAGCCCCAAGGACACCAGCTTCATGGCCGAACTGGAGGAGCTGAGAAAGGCATTTCTCGAGCGCCCTGGCTGCCCTCAGTTCAGCACCAAGGCCACGTCCATGTCTCATTACGGTGAGAGCCACCCACGAGGCCCCCCCCCCCCCCGCCGTGTGGAAACGACCTCCCTCCCTGGAGGAGTGGGACGACCTTCCTGGCACTCGTCAGCCAGAGTGGTGGCCAGTGGTGGGAACTCACTGAGTGGGCAGAAGCACCAGCTGGAGCACGCTGCATGGCCGGCTGCAGGGGGGTGGGGGAAGGAAAAGCCTTCTTGCTTTTCTCTTGTCTCATTCACCAGACTCAGTAGGATTGAGGGCAGGGGCGAGGGAGAAGCTTCAGAATTCTAGAAGCTGCAGGAAACAGGTCATGAGGCCAAAGATAGGAAACAACCCTGGTAAGGAGCCCAGCCACCATCGGGTGTGACCGCACGCGGTTCTGATCCAGGAGAACAGGAGGCTTTGAGAGAGCAACCAGGCACTCAGCAGTACCGGGGGGCAGTGGCCAGGCCGGGCAGTGCCCCACACCTGCCAGTTCCTGGGCCTGCACTGCTTCCATGTCCCCACATATGGCATTGTCCTTAGGGACAGGGAAATGGAGGCTTAGCGCCTGTGGCCAGTGATGGGGGCCTTGTTCATGTCAGAAGCAGGAGCCCTGACCCGTGCAGGCCCTACGCTCCCCTTTCTCAGGGCTAAAACCTCAGAGAGCAGCCAGTGCTCCAGGCCCATGAATTCTGAGCAGGGCTGGGATGGGGCGAGGGACCACACCGTGTCCTGCGTGCTGTCCACAGGGTGTCTGCCATTGGTGTGATTCCTGATGGCGAGGAGAAATGGGGTCGGCCCCTCTGGCTAGAGGGGTCTCTTGGAGACTTAGAGGATGAGCTATTTTTCAGAAGGGAGCACGGGGTCCTTCCAGCAGGACCTCCAGTTTGCAGAGATTAAGTTGCACGTGGTCTGTTTCGGGTGGGCACACAAATGGCTGGTGGGAGGACAGAATCGCGGTTCAATTTAGTCCCAGGGTTCGATCCCGTACATCCACCGAGAAAAGTCACCTTTAACCCTACCCGAAGTTTAAAAAGAAAGGAAATCGTAGTCCCTGTCTGGGAGGCCTTGGGAAGACGTGGCCTTAGCTCATCAGCTGGCGTTTCCGACGTCCTGCAGGTTCATTCACCGCGGCCCCAGTGGCCGAGGAGTTGTGCACGGCCTCTGATTCCTGGAAGGTGACCCAGGACCCATTCTGCAGTCAGCGGGCCTCGGACACGAAGGTGGACGGTGAGGGCAGGGCCTGCTGCCACTGGGACGAGCATGCCCCTGGGGTCCTCCCCTTGGCACACCAGCTCTGAGGCCTCTACCTGCACTTGCAGGGGCTGCTGCTCCCCCCAGGGCTCCCTGATCATGCCCCATGGGACTCCCTTCCCAGGACCCCCTGCCGACCCTATGCCCCCCTACACAGGATGCATCCCTCCTTGACTAGAACATGATGTTCCCATGCATGAATATACCTGCTTTGGTCTATCCAAAGATAATCTCCGCACACAGAGGTCTCCCTCATCCGAATGCGAGGAAACCCCTCACAAATGTCTGGACCATCAGCGTGACCCCTGGTGTCCTGACTCCCAGGCTCTGGGGGTCTCCAAGGGCTGTTTCGACGATCTCCCTCCATTTCTTCAACACACGCAGGGGCAGCAGGGGAGGGATGGGCGGAGGCAGTCAGCACAAGGAGGCATGGAGGAGCCCAGCCGGGCAGTGAAGGGTTTCCTGGGGGGAGGGGGGCGTCTTGCGAGGAGGACACCACTGTGGAAGGCCCCAGGGCGGCTCAGCCCGAGAAGAGTCTGACCCCCTTGGCTTCTCCACAGGGCGCCTCCTTCCCTTTAGTAAGAGTGCCTGTGAGTTCAACTACTTGCGGAAGAGGAGTGAATCCCAGACCATGAGCCCAGTCTCCAGCAGCCCGGTCCTGGCGCGGAGCTACCCGAAGAAGCGGCTACCCTGGTACATCTCGGTCATCCACGAGAAGGTACGGCCATGGGCGCGGAGCCTGAGCAGAGAGCCTGCCCTAGTGCCCCCGCTGCGTGTCCGGCTCCAGAGGGGGGCCCGGCCAGCCCCCAGGCTCTTGTTCGGGTATCTGCTTAGCTGTCCAAGCAGGTCCCCAGACGCGGCCAAAAATGACCCCCAGGACCCTCCTTAGGCTCCCATGACGCGGCTCTTTCCCAGAGCTTCTGGCCTTCTGGCGGGGTGAGCTGGCATGGATCTTGTCCCCCTGGCAAGCAGGGGGCCACACGTGCCATCCACACACCTTTTGACCCACTATTTCCACTTAAGACGATATGTTCTTGCAAACAGTAATAATCAGCTTGGTGAGCAAAGACCTACCTGTGAGTGCACATGTTGTGAGCTTCTACTCGGCCTCGTCTGTGACCGCCGGGCCCACAGTTCACCCGTCTGTGATTCCCTTGTTTGCCTTTGGTGTCGGAGTAATTCTGGTCTCAAAACAAACAACCAAAAAGTTGGGAGGTGTCTTCTCTTTCCTATTTTATTCTCTGGAAGACTCTGCCTGACACTGGTGAAGAATTCGTCTCTAAAGCTGTGTGAGCCTGGAGCGTCCTCACGGGGCAGGTTTTCCAAAAAATGAACTCATTTCCTTGAAAGATACTCAGGCTTGCTTCTCCCTCTTGCTCCAGTTTGGATACGCTTTGTTTTTTGAGGAATGTGTCTGTTTCGTGTAAATTCAGATTTATTAGCCCAATCCCGTGTGTGATGGTCTCTTAACACCCCCCTACTTCCTGCAGGGGAGAGGGCCACTTTTCCATTCCTGACGGTGCTAACTTGAGCCTTGTCTCTCCCTTTTCTTAGAATCACCTTCTGTCGGTGGTGGTGGTTTTAAGGTGGTGAGGCTTTAATGACAGTTAGGGAAATGAGCACCGCACAATGTGGGGCAGCTGCTGGGTACGCGGTGCCCGGATGGCGTGGCTCCACCAGCCTTCACCTTTACTTCCGACGCTCTGCATGTTCTGAGAGACGTCACCGTTTTAGAAATGCCCGTATCTCGTGACCACTTTCAGGAGAGCAGTTCCACGTGGGGGAAAGCCTGCGGCTAGAGTGAGGTGGAGCCACGCAGGTCTATGTAAACCGATGTTCTTTGCAAACCAAGGGAAGGAGAAAGCTCACGTGTGCGAAGTGGCCACGGGAGGGGCTGCAGGCTTGGCTGCATCCAGGAGCTTGGAAGGTGTCCTTAGGGTTCTCTTTGTCTCATCTCCACCTGGTCTGAGCTGGCAGAGGTGGTGCGTCTCCCCTGGAGGCAAGGTAGCCACCTGCAGCATCACGCTGGAATGGTGCCCACTCAGCGGCCCCAGTGGACACGTGTGTTCCCTTTCCAGCAAGCGCTGTCTGGTGCGAGACAGGTGCATGGGTCTGAATCACCACGGCCCCGGGGGAAGAAGTGTGATTTCTGTCGAGTTATACATACTTAATTCCATGTACATAATTCCACGTACCCTTGAGATCCCCCCCGTCTGGCCGCGCCTGCCCCTTCCCCTGCCCCGCCCCCGCTGGGTCCTCCGCACTCCCCTCCTTGCTGCTCCCTCCCTTCCACCGTAGCCCACAGCTCTTCCCTGGGTCCCTCCGACGGACGCCCAGGTGCCGGTTTCCTTGCCTGCCCCGGCCGATGGCGGGGCTGTGATTCTGTCCTCTCCGCGGCTCAGCCTCACCACACGAGTCTCGATATGTCTTGATCATGTTCATAATCATTCTGTTCAAGTCGTTTTCTCCCTTCTTCTGTGCCTTCCGCTTCTTTGACTCACGGGCCACGTAGGAACCTAGCACTTAAATCCCAGACATTTGGAGGACTTCGAGTTCCTTTCCTTTCCCTCCTGGGACTGTGCGGGCTCCACCGCCGGCCCCAGGGTCTTCCTTTGCTGCAGCTCTGGGCTCAGAGCTGCCGATGGCTAGTCCTTCCGCGTCCTTGTCTCCAAACACGTCGGTACCATTTCTCCACAGGTGCGGAACTGAGGGCACTGAGATTTGGAGCACGGAAGGGGGGGCAGAGGGTCTGATTCCCTCCCTGCCCTGCCCCAGGGGGTGGCTCTTGGAAGGCGCTGCTGGCTCGGTGTGGGGCCGCGCGAAGAACGGTGTCCCCTGCAGGGACATGGGGGGGGCTGGCCAGCCCCAGGCCTGAGAGGGAGGCGCCGGAGCCTCCCCAGGCGAGGATTTGGGCCCTGCCTTTGGGCAGGAGCAGCGGGGATTTCAGGGTCTGCTCTTCACGGGCTCGGGGATGCGGCTGGGCCGGAGCCCGGAAAGGGCAGGGGACTGGAGGAGAGCCCATGCTTTTGTGCGCAGGACCACTGCCTGCTCACGCTGGAGGAGGAAGTGCAGCGCCTGTCCGAGATGGAGGTGCAGCTTCAGAAGAAAGATGAGGAGGTCCTGGCCCTCCGGGAGGAGAGGGAGGCCTTGAAGAAACAGCTGAAATGCCTCCTCAAAAGCAAAGGCCAGGAGACGTGGGTATGCCAGTGCGTGAAGGTAAGCGGGGGCCCGAGCCGCAGGCTCTGCACCAAAGCGTTCAAAGCCTCTGGTGGCCCGCAGGCCCCTGGCTAGTGCCCCATCATCCCAGAAGGTTGCCACGTCCTCGTGGGAGCTCAGTATGGCCCAAGAGCCGTGAGCTGGACATCCGACCCCTGTGCTAGGCTGCCGGCTTGCACTCCCGCCTGGGACAGTCGTGTTGCCCCCTGGACTCAGTCTCCTTATCTGTAAGATGAGGGCCGGCCCCTCTGAGGTCCCGGAGGACGCAAGCCCCCAGCACGTGAAGTGTCCGGCCCTGGCTTAGCCAGGGGCTCGGTGGGGATTGTGGCCCGGATTCGCCCGATATGTTCCGGCTGCCGGATGCTCAGGGTCCTTGCCTATGAAGCAGGGAGGGGGCACCGCCCCTCCCAGGTCTGGGCAGAGGACTGAATGAGGCAGGTCCGGGGCGGGCGGCGGGGGGGGGGGGGGGGGTCGGAGTCACGTGGTCTTTCTAAAACCTGATTTCTTTCACCCCTGAGGCTACAGCTGGCATTATGCTATTATGGCTATGCTAGGGGCACACGTGAGGTGGGGTGGGGGCCTCAGACCATCACCAAATCCCCGAGATGCCCCCCGAGAAAGCTGTCTGGACACGGACGGTGTGATAGCAGCAGGGACAGGCAGCATGCGTCTGGAGAGGCCTGGGAGCATCGGCTTGCCTTCCCTGTTCCCCGGCCCCCGGGGGCTGTTAGAGAGGCCTGAGCCCCAGCCGGGCCTGTGGGGGCAGCCAACAGGGGCGCAGCAGGCTGGCCCCCTGCTCTTGGAACAAAGCGGGGATGCCCACTGCTGCAAGGCCGTTCCTGGGGCTGATCCAGAGAAGCCAGAACCCACACTGTTTCCAGGGCTGCCCCTCTGCCCGTCACTGGCCCCTTTCTCACCAACACAGTGCCCTTGGTAGGAAGACACCGGGTCCCCCTCTCCCTGGCACGTGGAGAGGCTGTGGTCCCCTTGCAGAAGGACAGGTCCCAGCACGTCCCCTGGGGGAGCTGAGGGTGCACTTTGGAACCCTGAGGCTCATGTGGACCTCTTCCAGGACACCGTTCCAAAGCCCACTGGGAGGCTGAGCATCCTGAAGACCTTCTTCCAAGATGAGGAGGAGGTGCAGCTCTGGAGGCAGGTGCGGGCTGGCCGGGACCCTGAGCGGGCAGGCTTGGCCCCGGGCTACCTGTCCGGGGCTGCCGGGCGATGCTGGCGTGCTCCCTGCAGCTCCGACCTTCGGCCCTCAGGCACACCTGTGGGGGCCAGGTGCAGGGTGGCAGGGCAGCTCCCGGAAAAGGGACTCTGGCGCCCCTGCTCCAGGGGGGCTGGGCCGTGGTAGGCTCCTGAGACTGTCCCGCAGCGGGCGGTGTGCTCCCTCCCCCCTGCGCTCCTGCCCAGGACCCTCTCCCTCTCCCGGCATCAGGAGGAGTGTGCCCTGATCTGCCGAGGCAAGGACCTGGACGTCGCTGGCGGCCAAGAGGAAGAGGCTGCAGGCGCGGAGGCAGAGGAGGCAGAGGACGGGGAAGGGAAGGGCCCAGCAGGCAGGAAGGGGGCTGCACCCAAGGAGGGGGGTGAGGAGCAGGAGCAGCTGGAGGAGGAGGAGGAGGAGGTGCAGGAGGAGGAGGAGGAGGTGGAGCAGGAGGAGGAGAAGGAGGTGCAGGAGGAGGAGGACCAGTGCAGGAGGAGTTCCCGCTTCCTGGAGGAGGCTTTTGAGCAGGAGCTGATAGCCCAGCTGGAACAGTACGAGCAGGTGATCCAGGAGTTCCAGGCCGAGCTGGAGGTCACCAGGACCAGATACTCACTCGCAACAGGTGGGGTGCCGGGGCCCGGGAGCCCCCGGAGGGTGGGAGAGGCCCAGGGGTCTGAGGCACACAGGGCAAGAGGTGGCCACCCTCAGCCTGGGGCCACGGAGCCCGTCTCTCGGCTTCCCAGCCCCCTGCCCTCTCTGCCCTCTTCCCGCGGCTCACGCAGGGGCCATCACATCTCTACAACGCCAAGTGGATTTCCAGGAATCCCAACTGCAGACGTTGAACATGGAGAATGACATCCTGCGGAAGGAGCTCCGGGAGCGGAAGGACCAGTTACAAGCCATGTCCAACAAGGTGGCTGTGCCCCTGCCGTGCAGCAGGCACCAGTAGCTGGCCCATCCTGGGTCGCACCTCGCCCCCAGCCCTGCACTGCACACCGGCCCGCACCATCCTCCCTGGGCTGCTAGGCCCCCGGCCGCTTCTCCAGCGTCCCCTCGTGCTCAGGTCCCAGGGTTGAGCACACACACACTTACAGAGGCCGCCAGTGCACCGAGCCCAGCCCTAGCTAGGCATTTTGTTTTATCAAAGTTATTCATGCCACAGCCTAAAGAATGAAATAGTCCCACAGGCTTATCATGCAACACGGCCGTGTCCCCTCCCCCATCCTGTCCCCTCTCATGTGCCCGTCCCCCCGGGGGCGGCAGCTCTCAACTTTTCTTTAGGAACCACTTTGCAGGTCTCCAGATGGCAGGCTTCTAACGCCCATTCTGGGATTTTCTCCATCCTCGCATTATCTAGCGCTTCCCTCTTTCCTTCCCTGCCTTGGGCGCCCAGCACAGGGAGGTTGGCCTCCCGCAGGTGCCGTCCCACCACGATGATGGGGTGCTCGGGATATGGTGGTCCTCAGCGCATGCCCTTCTGGGACTCAAATACAGGTTTTGCTGAACAGGATTAAGGTTTCTTCTCTTTTCTGATCTACTCCTGTGTTTTCACTGGAGCACACCCTGCAGTAGTCTTCTGAGAAAAGAATGAGTGGGTGTAAATTTGGGGGGCACCATATTCTGTGAATGTCCTTATTCTACATGTCAACGGAATGTGGTGGGGTACCAAACCACAGCCGGGAGAGTGCTTTGCGTCCGCAGTGAAGGCATTGCCCTTGGGCCCTTGTGGCCGAGGCTGCTGGGGGGAGCCCTGAGCATTCTCAGCTCTCACTTGCCTGGGACCGCACTCTGGGTCTGTAAAACCGCTGGCTCTGTCTTTGTCCCGGGTGTCCTGAAACTCCGCTCTGGAAGTTTACATTTGTTTATATTGTTTCTTCCCTCCGTCTTGTTTCTTGAATGCTCCTCCTGGCGTCCTGGGACCCCCGTTCCTCCTCCTCCTCTTGCCATCTGCTCCCTCCTGCTCCCCATCTCCTGGTCATCTGCTCTACTGCCCACGTTCCCACAGTCGCCTCCTGTGCTCTGCTTTGTCCCACGGGTGGCCTCTGAGATCTCCCTTGTTCTCCGAATGTCCTTCTTTTATTTCACAATTCAGTGTCTTGTCTATCCCCCACGGAACACTCATGATTGCCGGCCTCAACTTCCCGAGGCTTTTTCATCCCCTGCAGCTGCCCTGGGCCCTTGTCTTGGTGTCTGTCCCTGAGACAGCCTCACTTGTGCCAGAGCTGAGCAGGGTCTCTGAGCACGTGGTGGTAAGTGCTGCACATGGACGGGCACTTGTGGGCGTTTCAGCTGAACGTTCGAAAGGTTATCTCGTTAGTTCTCCTGGGAACCTGGAAATTTCTTGCCTGGAATGAGAAGGCCTAGCTGCCGGTGTTCTGGGAGCCAAGACGGGAAGACAGCGGGGGCGTCCACATTCGGCACCCACATCACCCCCCTGGAGCCTGGGGTCCACCCTCCCCTGCACCTGGCACCACCCCAGCCAGAGACCCTCTGCTGTGCCCACAACATCCAGCCTCCTGCCAGGTGGCCACGGCCAGGCTCCCAGTCCCTTGAGGGCAGGGACCGGTCTGCAGCTCTTAGTTTCTGGAAAAGTACCCACCGATCCTCCCCACATTAGGCTCCAGATCCAGAAGAATCTGGATTTCTGAGATTTGGGGACCAGAAGAGTGAGCTGGGCTTGTTTTCAACTCCCCACCCCTGCTAGCTGAGGATCTGGCCTTGCGCCCCTGCCCCCCCAGCTCCCCACGTATTTGCTGTTTTCCCCCTCTTCTTGCCCTCGGCAGAAATCCCACGGCTTTCCTCGTACTGAGGCTCAGGGAGAAAAGCTGGACGCGAGTGTTCCATCTGTCCTCTTGCCCCCGAGTCCCCCTGAGCCAACCCCCCGTCTGCCTTCCAGTTCTCCAACCTCAGGGAAGACAAGAAGCATGAAGAGATGATGGGCATCATCGAGAAGGACAACCTTCTTCTCCGCCAGGTGAGCGCCAGGTGTGGCTAAACAGGCAGACGGCTGTTCTTGCTGTCAGTCCTGACAGTGCGGGCGAGATGGGCTGGAAAGCCCTTCGCAGCGACTCGGGCCCCCCAGCTTAGGCAGCACCCCACTGAGGGAATCGGGGCCAGCGTGAGCCACAGGCCCCTTGCCATTGCCGGCTCCAGATCTGACTCAGGCTCCGTGAGGGTCGGCTGTCCTTTGCGGGAAGGACGGGCGGGGAACACAGGTGACCCCTACTCCCCTGTCCTCCCCGGCTCCCCTGCAGCAAGTGTTGGAGCTGCAGAGCAAACTGGAAAAGCAGGAGCACGCCATCTCGGAGTACGAGGCCAAGGTCGGCCAGCTGCAGGCCCAGGTGAGCCAGAACCAGAACCACCTGCAGAGACGGAAGTGGCTGCAGGAGGAGATGTTGAGCAAGAACGAAATGATCCAGCAGGCGGAGCAGCAGGCCCGCGTGGCCCTGGAGAGCGCCCAGTCCCGGGTAGGGCCCCAGGTGCAGCGGGAGGCGGGCCCCGCCCGGAGTGGGCGGGGCCGTGCGGGAGTGGGCGGGGCGTAGGCTCCCGCCCCCTCGTAGCCACGCCCCCGAAATCCGCACTCCGGAAATGGAGGCAGAGAGGGCAAAGGTGTGATGGGGCTTGCACACTTTGGCGGGGGTGGCGGGAGGGAGCCCCGAGGGCCGGGCGGACCGTGTCGGGCTTGCGCTGTGAAGGGGCACGAGGGTTTGGACAGCCGGCGGTGAAGGAGCGCTCCGGGGCCGGGCCGGGGCGGGGGGGGGTGGGGTATGATAGTAACAACGCCAAGTATTTACAGTTTTCGGGGTGCGTGCATGGGTCTCGCGCCCTTCTAAGCAGCTCAGGGAAGTTTCCTAACGTGGTGAACAAAGCTGGGGAGCTGGTGTTCTTAGCGTCCTCGCGGCTCACATGCAGCTAGAGGGGCGAAATAAGCCCCCGGGAGCCCCCCGAGCTGCGCGGGGGTGGTGCTGGGACGTGAAGAGCTGGACCCCGGACCCGAGCCCCGTTACTCCACGTGAGCAGAGGCACAGAGAGAGGCCCAAGTGCCCTCTGCTGAGGGCCCCAGGCCAAAAAGGAAATCAGCCGACCTGATTTGGAATCCCAAAACCAGCAAAGGGACAATCCTGTGCCTGGAGGCTTTTGAAAGAACTCTCCGCCCATGGCCTGCGGGAGTGGGGTGTGACTCCCCCACCTCCGCGGGGGTCGGCCTCCGGGCGGATGGCATCATCATCGAGGGCCATCCACCTGCGCTCTCTCCTAAAACTGTTTCCCATCATCCAGCGGTCCTCCCAGCTAGAGTGTGGGCGGGGATGGTGGTCCCGTGTGGTTCTCCCTGTTAGTTTGGTAGTGCCTGGAATGCTGTGCTGAGAAAGTTTGTGGGGGTAGGTCTGGGGTCTGCAGGAGGTAGTGCCGAGACCCGTGAGTGACACCTGAGACAGCCCGGGCGTGGGCGCTGGGGCTGGCCATCCAGGTGGCCACCACCCCCTACCCAGCAGGAGTCACCTCCAGCATGGGGGGCAAGCCCCCCATTCCCTCGGTATCCCCCACACCCCATACGGTATGGGGCACAGAGCTGGCCTCAACCCACATTGGAAAGAAAGGAAGCTCCCTCCCCACCCAAGGTCCAGGGGCTCCTAACACGCCCTCGCTGTTCCGGGGGCAAAGCGGACCCGCCTGCAGCCCTTCGGAGGCGTTGCAGACGCCCTGGGGGCTGGCTCCCACGGGGCATTTCTGCATCGTCAGGAGGTTGGGGGGCCCATCTGAGTGTTTCTGGGGTACAGATTGGAGGAGATGTGCTGGGGCGCGGGGGCGCTGCACTTCCACAATGATGCTGATGGCAGGAAGACTAGACAGCCTTAGGTCTGTCCTGTTCCTGGCTGGTTAATGCAAACAACACGGACTGCCTCGCCCTCCCGAGAACAGGACGAAGGGCCGAAGGGCCGGGAGGACAACAGGAGGGACTGTAGGCGTTCCCTGCAGTGCTAACAGTGAGGGGCTCCTACGCCCACAGGGTATCCCCAGGGGGAATCGCAAAGTCTCCCCTTGGGGACAGGATGGCCTGGGGGATGCTTTGGAGACCTTGTACTGTTTTTTCTTTTTTCGTGCAGATTTTACTTTTTCAATTAAAAAAAGAAAAAAAAAATAGAAAGTCTTAAAGACGGAGTGCCGGGCCGCCCGGGGTCTGGGTTCTGAGGGGGCACCTTTGAGCTCACAGGCAGACCGGCTGACCTCTCCAGACATTTCCAGTCCCTAAAGCTGCAAAGAGTGAGGCCAGATCTGCCTTCTGGAAAGCTCCCCTCGGGGTGGGTGTGATGGGCTCCCCCCTTCCCTTTGCTCACAGCTCGAGAGACTGAGAAACAAGATCATCCAGGCCACCTTCAGCACCTCCGGGGCCAAGTCCCTTCCTATAGAGATCTCTGACAATGACATTCTGGAAGCTTTGCAGGTACACCCAGCGCTGGGCTGCCTCCTGGTCCCCGAGGCTGCGTCTCCAGGGTGACCCTTGCTGATCTCTGCCCGGGGGCTGAGGGGACCCCCCCGCTCTTGTCCTGGCTGTGTCCCCGTTTCCTGTGCCCCTGGGATCCTGCGTGCTCTCTGCTGCGCGGAGGGGACCAGACCTCCCCCTGGCGAGACGAGGCTGCTCTCAGCGTTGGTGCAGTGGGGAGGGGGCCAAGCTGCTGGGGTCCTGGGATTCTCCAGCAGCAGAAGCAGCCCCCACCAGGTTCTGTCAAGTTTGGCCTCTTTGGGGGTGCTTCTTAGCAACTCGGCAGCTGGAGTCCTGTGTGCTCAGCCAGGACCTGGGCGCGGTCCCCCTCCTGGCCTTGATACAGGCTGTCATCTCACTGACCCCAAGCACAGGCCTCGCGGGGGCAGGTGGCACGGAGAAACAGTGCAGGCTTTGGGGCTGGCAGGGGCAAGGTCCCCCCACCCCGGGGGCCCTGGTTGACAAGCTGTGGGCTGGCTTTTCAGTTCACCGAGCCCTAGAACCTCCCTCTGCACCTGGGAGAGAGCCTGTCCGCCTTCTGGGTGTCGTGGTGGGGCGGGGAGGGGGGCTCTGGGAGAAGAGCCCCTGTCACGTGCTTTGTGCAGGGCCATATGGATTCTCACTAAGGCTGCTTCTGTCCCCGCGCCCCAAGCCTCCCGTGGCGTGGCCCTTTGCCCCAGCGGGTGCCTATGACCTTCCAGCACCCACATTTCCCTGAGCGCTGATTTCCTTCCTCTCTGTCAGTGGGGTGGGGCCCTGTCGGGTGGCGACAGCTTCGGGGGAGGGGGACCTGCAAGAGGACCTGGGGAGAGGTCTCTGCAGCCTGGCTCCCTGCTTGGTGTGGGGGAGAGGGAAGAGAGAGGGAAGGGGCGAGGGATGGGAGGGGTCATCAGGACCCCAGTAGCCAGGAAAGAAGCCCTTTCCTCTGCTGGGCATCAAACAGTGATGGGCCAAAGCAGGAGGGGTGAGGGAGGGGGCCGGCCATCTCCCTGTGCGCGGGACAGACTCGATGGCCTCTGAGGTCTCACGGTCTGGGCCGCTCGACATTCTCGGAGGATATGAGTGGAGCTAGCACTGCTTCGGGGGAGAAGTGACTCCCGCCCAGCGGGCCTCTCTTCCAGACTCTGAATTCTGTGGCTTCGTCTCCGGGGCGGGCTGAGCCCTGGTGGGGGTGTTTCCAGCCCACAAGTTAGCAAATGCTACAGACCAGAGCTTTCCCGGCGAGAGAGCAGAGCCCCAGTCAGGGCACAGCCTGCGGTGGGCGGGTCGCCCTTCTGGAGGGAGAGGCGGGGTTCCGCAGCCGTGGCCCCGTTTCCATTCCAGAGGATCATCACTGAGAGAGCCGACTACTACAATCAGCTCAAACAGAAGGGCATCAGAGTGCCTCCCCTGCAGCAGACAGAGGCCCTGTCCTCCCAGAACAAGTCCAAGAAGACGACCTCCAAGTAGACGCAGCCAGGGCCCCCAGACGCAGCCGCCCGGGGGCGGGGACCGGACCCAGCTCAGGGAGCCACCCCCATGTGGCCCGGCCTTTTCGCTTTAGAATTAAATTCTGTCCTTGGCCATGGACTCAGCTCTTCCTTCTCCGGGAACTCACGGGGGCTTGGGGAACAACCACAGCCCCCATCCGCCCCCGGGGCTCCTTCCTGGGGAGGTCCCCACACTGAGCCAGGGCCCACCCCCAGAGCCCAGGCTTGGGAGGCCGGAGACCCGCCGCCTATCTGCTCCTTCCGTCCCCATGCTGCACAACCCCGTAAGGTGGGGGCTCCCCTGGCTGGGGCACAGGTCGGTTGCCGCGACCCCTTTGGAAGATGGCGGCGGGTTTCTACTCCTGTTCCCAACACTGCTGCGGGACTGAAAGCTCCAGGAGGCCAGGCACCCTGATCTGCGCGTTCTCCCCGTCTGCGTCCCGCACCTCGCAGGCTCTGGGCCCCGCAACGCCCTGAACGCAGGCACCGGTCCGCGGCGTCTGGTCTTGCCCTCCACCTCCCCCACCGGTGCACGCACGCAGCCGGCCTTTCCCGCTTGGAACCCGAGGAACTCCGCGCGGGCACCGCGGGGGCGCCCCGGCCAGGCCACCTCTCCTGTCGGAGCAGGCCCCGGGGCACCCGGAGGCCAGGGCCCGCTTCTGCCCGGCACCTGCGCGGTCTGGGGGTGGACCTGGCTCCCTCACCCCTGGGACCCCTGAGGGTCCTGCTGCCCGGGCAGCCCCTCTCCCCTGCAGACCCTAGCCCAGGACGCCCCCTCTCCTCTGCCGACCCCTCGCCCCTGCGGCACCCTCTCTCTCGTGGACCCCATCTCCTCTCTCTCATGCGGCCCCTTCCCCCCGGCAGCCTCGTCTCTCCCCTGCGGCCCCTACAGCCTCCCCCCCCCTTCCCGCACCACACACTCCCTCCCGCAGCGCTGCCCGGAACCCCCTAGGGCCTGCGGTCGGCTCCGGGTGCTGGCTTCACCCCCCGCCCCGCCCCCGGCCGCCCGCCCCCGGCCGCCCCGCCCCGCCCCCGGCCCCGCCCCCTCCCGCCGGGACACGTCTGCGCGGCGCGGAGGGCAGGAGGCGGAGGTGCCGGTGGGACGCGCGTCGGGGGTCAGCTTCCTCGTGCCGGCGGACGGAGGAGGTGGGCCTGGCCGTGGCCTCCCTGCCCTGCGAGCGGCCGCCCGGGGTCCCGGAGCTGCGGGGTGGGTGGTGGGGGGGGGCGCTGACCCGGCCGGGCGGCTACGTGCGGGAAATGTCCCCCCGGCTCCTGCTGGCCGCTCGGGGACACCCCAAGTGGTTCTTTCCCCTCCTCGCTGCTCGGAGGGCCGCTCCTCTAAACCTTTTTTTAACATTTTCTGTTTTTTTGAGGCCTCAGGTAGCCGCCGCACCTCGGACCTTGACCTGGGGCCTGGGAGGAGGCGGGCGAGATCCACTGGTGGGGCTCTGACCACCTGACCACCTTCCCGGGCTCCGGAGTCCGGGCCCCCACGCCAGGACTCTCCCTTTGTAAGTTGTGGGCTCCTCCGAGGTGCTTTGGGGGCGAAGGGACCTAACATGCGGTAGTACCCCCAGAGGGTCCCCAGCTTGGCAGGTGTCTCCAGGTACCAGGGGTGACCCTGCAGGGAGTGGGGGTGGGTGGAGAGTGAGGCCCTCAGGATCCCAGCTCAGCAGCTTCTAGTGGCTTTGTGCAGCCGGAATGACTTGAGAGCTACCCTCTAGTCAGTTAGGAAGGCTTTCCCCTTTCCGCTGCCCACGACAGGAGCCCTGGCTTGAGCAGGTGGGATTGACTCTTCTCACCAGGAAGCCCAAGGGCGGGTGATTGGTGTGGGTTTGGAGACTGCACACGGTGAGGGCCGGGCTTGCATGGATGTCTGGGTTGCAGTGTGGCTGCTGCAGCTCCAGCCATCGCGCCAGGGCAGGAAGAAAGCAGTGGCTGCCATTTCTTGGGTGAAAGCGGAAAACCTCCAGCTCTGCTCCATCCCAGCACTTTGCCCTCCTCCGGGTGACACGGGAAGACGGGGGCCAAGGCATTAAGCTTGTCTTAGCCCCTGGCTGTCGTTTGGGGTGGCCCACTGCTGCTGGAACAGAATGGGGACCCTGCCCGCGGGCGGCAGGGGTGGACGTTAGGTAGGCAGCCAGCAGAGCCAGCCCGGAGCCCCTTTCCCAGACACAGCTGGGGAAGCACAGCCCACACTCTGCAGACACTTGGCCTCCCTCGGTCCTGAGGTGCCCCGACCTGAGAGGCTGGTGGCTGGGAGACAAACTCCCTTCCTTCCTCCCGCTGGCCTGGGAGGGGGGAAGGGCGGACACGGAGGCAGGTCAGGAGTGTAAGAACTGCCAGGTCTCCCTGAGTTTCTGGGTTAGCCTCTTGCCGGTCAGGGGCCCGCTGTGACTTTAAGCCACTCTCCAGGGTTCTGTGGGCGGGGGTCCCTAGCAGAGAGGCCCCTGCATCTCCAGCACTCCCAGGGAACCCCCTAGGCTCCGGCTTCTCCCGCAGGCGGTGTGGGGGGAGGGGCTGCGGCCAGAGGACACAGGACACAGCTGCTGGCGCTCCAGGCCTCCCCGACCGGTCTGGCCCATACCAGCCGCCGCCCCATCCCTTGCCTTCCCAGCCTCCGGAGACGCTCCCGGGCCTTATCTGTCAGGAATGGGATGGGAAGGAAGGCAGTTATGAGGTCAAGGACCCAGGATGGCCTCAGCTATGCCAGAGTCCCCACTCCCACCCCCTCGGGACTGGGCTGGGTGGGGACAGCCTCTCACATTCCTGAGGGAAGGGTTCGCAGCCTCCCTGGGTCGGAATTCCTGCTTGGCCTCCTCCCATGTGACCCCGGGCAAGTGGCCAGAGTCCTGGTCCCCTGGGAAGCCAGGTGAGAAAATCTGGGGGAGGGAGCCAGCCCACCCTCTCTCTCCCCGCCCCTGCCCCCACCCCTAGGCAGACCCTGGCCTTGACTGCGGCCCCACATGGAGCCCCAGCCACTGCGCCTACCCGGGCAGTGCCTTACGGGGAGTCGGGCCCCGCACGCCTGCCTCGGCCTCGCGGCCCCCGAGAGCCTTGCCCACCGTCTGCCCCTCTTGCCGTAGCCCCCGCAGCATGCAGCCCCAGGAGAGCGGCGTCCAGTACAGCCGGTGGGATGACCGCAGCCGGGAGGAGGTCCACGTGGCGGCGGGGTCCGGCACCGAGGCGGCCTGGAGCTGGGAGAGGTGAGGGCCCGCAGGCCCGCCGGAGGAGCCCTCCGCCTCCTCGCCCCTCCTGGCGGCTTGGCTTCCGTGCCTGCCGCAGGGTCCCCCACCCCAGCCCCAGCAGTCCTGGCCAACCTGGGTCCTGCACCTCCGTGGGCGGCTTCCCTCGCTGGGCTCCCTCCTGTCTCTGGAGTCAGCAGAGGGCACAGGCCACCTCCTTCGGGGTCCCCCCGCCCCAGGGCCCGCTCCCTTCCAGCCTAGCCCCCCAGTCCACTCAGGGAGGGGCTCACGTGCGGGCACTTCTCTCCCTAGGGTCTCCCGGAAGCTGTGCTCAGGCAAGTTGGGCATCGCCATGAAGGTGCTGGGCGGAGTGGCCCTCTTCTGGGTCGTCTTCATCCTCGGCTACGTCACCGGTTACTACGTGCACAAGTGCAAATGAGGCCACGCAGCATGCGCGCTCGGGGCCGGCTGCCGGCGTGCGGGGACGCGGGCTCGGGCGCACCCCTGTGTACCAGCACCCCGTGTATACACAGAACCCCATATGCACAGTCCTCGTGTACAGACTTGTCTCTCTGCGCAGACGCACGCCCTGCCCCCGGCACACAGACCCCACCGTGCCGTGGGCACACGGGTGCACACGCCGGTTGCACGTGGCCGGAAGCCGTGGGCCAGCTTGAGCTGGGACTGCAGGACACGCCCCCAGAGCCCCTGCCGGGAGAGGTCCTCCGGGGGTGGGCCCCTGCCCTTTCTGGGCCCTCTAACTCCCGCAGGGCAAGGAGGGCTTTGAGGGGGCCGAGTGTCCCTCTGCCCACCTTCCCAGGGCGGAGACCCTATCCCAGAAGACGATCCTGGGTTGGGGAGGAGTGGGGCCTCCACCCTTGTCTGGGACGCACCAGCAGGCCTTCCCTGCTGTGAACCGGGATGTCCCCTCGAGGGAGGGGGTCCAGCGGGAAGGCGCTCCCCCCGCCGGGCGCTGTGGGAGCCCGAGCGCCAAGGCAGCCATTGAAAGTCTGTTGAATGAAGGAGGGGCGAGGGTCTTCCGCTGAGCCCCAGGCGCCTGCACGGGGCAAGGCCAGCTGGAGGGCACGTGGACAACAGTGGGAGGCTCGTGGGAAGGGCCTGTCCTCCCTCCCACTTGGCTCTGGGCCTTGGAATGTGACTGCCTGGCTGGGCCCTCTGGCGGGATGTGAGCCCCTGGGGGCAGGCCTGGGGACTGGCCGCGGTGGGACCTGCCGACATGGCTCTCTGCTCAGGGCTTCGGTCCCGTCCCTCTGCCTTGTTCCCAGGAGGTGCCCTGCGTGCCCTGTTCACCCCACCTACGGACTACAAGCTCGTGTCTCAGGCCCCATAGACCTTTGCTAGAAACCCCTTAGCAGAGTGCTTCTTCCCAGAGGACTGAGGGCGGGAGATGCCGGAGGTCATCTAGCAAACCTATGTGTCACTGTCCCTGTCCTCGTGGGGAACCGAGACCAGAGGTCACATGGCAAACCTGCGTGTCAGGGGCCAAGCTGGCAGGGACGGGCAGAGACCCTTGAAGACTGGCCTGCGTGTTAGGCAGAGCTGCACCACCCAGGTGGTCCTCGGCTCTGCCCACAAGGAGGGAGGGGCACCTGGGGGGCCGGGCCTGGGCTGGGGTCTCCAAGCAGCGAGGCGGGTCTGCTGTGGGATGGGGACAAGGGAAGCTGGTTAAAGGGCTGAGGGTCTGGTCCAGCCAGCCCTAGTCTCTGGGCCTCAGCACCTGTCTCCAAGAAGACCCGCCTCCCAGCCCCGTGTGGCTACACTCGAGGAGGGAGGGCTGCCAACAGACCCGCAGGGAGCCGGCCTTACCCCGGAGCCACCGCGGGGGTCCCTAGGTGGGGGGCACGGCTGGGCTGCACGGTCTCCATGGGCTCCAGGACGTTGGCAGTCTGGCCCTGACAGGCGGGGGCCGGGTGCCCCCAAGACTGGGTGCAGCCTCTGCCTACGCCCAGGCCAGGGGCACTGGACAGAAAAGAGCGGGTCCCCTGGTGGCTGCCGGCCCAGCGCTGTTCTCAGGCCACTGTGGCCTCACCGATGTGGGAACGGGACAGCCCTGGGGCAGGACGCAGAGTCTGCGCACACAGGTCAGCCCGGAGGGGGTGGGGCGGGAGTGCAGCGAGGAGGGAGGACAGAGCAGGTGGGGGCAGCAAGTGCGTGGGGTCCACGCACGAGGGGTTAGGCTATGGGGGACCAGGCTGGGAGCAGTGTCCTCAGAGTCCCTCCGGCTCAGCCCGATACTGCCCAGCGATCCCCGAGGGTCCTCCCTGGCCTGGGGCAGGGGGCACGGCTACGGCAGATGGACTTCGTGCTCCGTGCGCCTCGAGGCCCAGCAAGTCTCGGAGGGAGAGCAGGGTGCACCCGCCGCCTCCTGGTGCACATGCGTGTCCCCTGCTTGCCGTGGGATCCACCGGCAGCCGGGCCTCCAAGCAGGGAGGCTGCAGGCAGAGGCCTCGGGCCACAAACCACCTCCTGGTGAGCTGCCTCCGCCAGATGCAGGCCCCGGGGCCCTGGCCAGGGAGGGGGCCGTCTCCCCTCCCACATACGACTCAGGAACGAGACCTGCCCGGGGCAGGTGCCCACGTGAGGGGGTCCACCTCCCGCTCCGGGCTGGGAGGGCCCAGCAGCCTCTCTGGGCAGAGCCCGCGTGATCTTTATGTGTCTCTTGCTTTTTGCTGGCAGGATCTGGGCTGGGAAGTGGGGAGTTTGGGTCCTCTGTTTCCCCATAGATGCTCCCCCAAAATACTGCCAAGAAAGGATTCGCCGGGGAGGAGGGCAGATGTTCTCATTAAATGACCTTTATTAGCAGGCGGACCGGTGGAGAGGAAGGACGTCTGGTTCGCGGTGTAAGCTCGACACGTCTGCGCGTCTCACACGGGCTCGAGCTGCGTCGGGAAGGCCACGGGCTGGCAGCTCTGCCCATGTCAGCGAGCTCATGGCTGAGAGGACGCAGGCCCCAGCCGCCCGCAGCAGCCGCCGACCCCCCGAGTGCCCAGGGCTCATGAGATGACAAGCCAGAGCCACCGGCACGGTCTGCCAGGCCTGGGGTTAATACAGGGAAAAGCCACCGTCCGGCACAGCCACATCCCCAGCCCGTGGACGAAGGGGGGCCCGGAGGTGTCCAAGAGCCGTGCCGGGTCCTACAGGGCGGGCTGGCCGAGCGCTGGGAGGGCCTCGTGCCTTCGTGATCCTACCCCCCCCCCCCCCGCGTCTGGTTTTGACGGCTAAACGCAGGGGTTCAGCGGGCCCCCTGCAAACCTCCCCACGCCGGCAGGACAAACGGCCTCTTGCGGGTCGCGGAACGTGACACCGACGGGGTCACTAAATACCAAGAGCCAGCGAGTCGGTGGGTGGGAACCCAGCCCAGCCACGGAGCAGGGAGGTCAGTAAAAGTGCCTACCCCGGGGCGGGCGGTGCCTGCGGCTGCGGGGAGGGGTGTGCGTGTATTTGCACACAGAAACACACGCACGCACACGCGCACCGTCGGCCTGGGGCCCGAGGCCTTCAGAACTGGGAACAACCTAAGACACCCCATGCTACGGAACCATTCGGCTGGCCGTGCTCTGCGGGGGCTGCGCTCTGGCTCCCAGCCTCACCTCCTGCAGCCGCCCCGGCCGTCCTCCAGCCGGCTGCCGGCAGAACGGCCCGTCCGCGGAGGCCGAGCCCGCGGCAGGGAACCGTGTGTGAGCCGCGTGCTCCCGGCGCACGCGGGGGCCCTGGGCCTCTACCCCTACTGCGGCCGACCGCAGGAGCAAAAGAGAACGCTGCCGCCAATTCCGAGGTCACCTAAAAAACATTGTTTTCATAAAAGATGACGATTTGAGGCCAGCTAGGGACCGAACGTCTCTCCACATCTTGGGGCTGCGCGGCCGGCACACTGCGGTTTTCAAAACTGCCACGTCACAGAAAACTCACGGCGCAGCCCACAGAAACGCGAGTCATTAAGGTTCCCAGTTTAAGCTGAATATCCAGACCAATCAGTCTTGTTTCCCCTGAATAAAGGTATTTGCTGTATTCACGTGATTTCAGATCGTTTTTGAACAGTTAATTCCGACATTTGAGAATGTTGTAAAGAGCGTCAGTAGAACAGCCTGGCGCTGGAAAGGCAAAACAATTCCAGTCCGTGGCAACGCGGCGCCACAGGACGGCACCGGCGGGACAACCGCACAGGAGCTGTGGGCCTTCACCACCACCGGGCGAGAACGAAGGGAAAAACTCAACGTCAGCACAAGCGGCAGAGCCGAGCACCTGCGCGGCGGGGCCGGCGGGCGCGCGGGGCTCAGCGGATCACGGTCACGTGGGGAGCGGCCAGGCCCAGGTCCGTCTTGGAGGGGTACACCACCTTCAGGTGCCCGTCCTCGTCCAGCACCCGGACCTGCTCCACCACCAGCGGGGCGCTCCCGGCCTTCTCGGCACCGGGGCTGGCGCTGGGACCCGGGGGCTGCCCGGAGACCGCATCGGCGTCAGGGTCTGAAAGGGGTCCGTCCTCTTTATTTTCTAGCGTGTACTTGTGGATTTCTGCCATTTTCTGCAAAGGAAAAATACCATTTCAGAGGTGACCAGGGCAGCCGTGCGGGCGAGCGGTGGCGGGGAGGCGGAGGGCGCACCATCTGGGCGGGAGGACGGACTCACCAGCACGAGGGCGTCCATGATCTCCTTACAGGTCTGCAGACTCGCGGCACTTGTCACTTCCAGAAACAGATCGGAAGTTGTTTTCTTAATCTTAAATCAGAAGAGTTTCAGAGAATAGTTACCAGAGACATCAGCACGTGCTCTGAAGAAAAACCTGTAAAACACGGTGCCACACACACCAGGCCTGTCCCCGTCCCACACAGAGGTAGAGGCGGGAACGCACGCACGGTGACACGGGCTCGGAGCCCACACACTCCGGCGGGCAGACGGACGGCCCGGTGGCGCAGCCCCGGACACACGGACGCGCACAGACCCTGCCCTACCTTCGTCTTCTCGCTGTTGGTTATCGGCGGGAAAGAAATCACGTCACCGTCCGCATCCACGAGGCAGGGGTAACTCTCCTTCCCGTCCAGTAAGTGCAGATACCTGCGGGGGCGGGGAGGGGAGACCACACAGAGGCCGTGTCACCGCGGGAACACACATCCCACCGGACAGAGGCAAGCTCTTGAGACAAATCCGCGGCAGAGCAGGGCTCCTGTGAGCCCGGGAGGGAGACGCGCTGAAGCCTGCGCCGCGGTCTAGCGCGGCGGGCCACGTGCACAGAACACTGTCGGCCTGATGGCCTTCCCGTCGTCGGCGGGACCGCACTTGCCCTCCCCTGTCCCTGTGCACGTGGCGTGGGCGGGAGGACCCTTGTCCCTCCGGATGAAGGGCCTGCACGCTCAAGAAAGCCCGTTCTCCCCAAAGCAGCGTCCGAACCCCAGCCCCACGAGAGGAGCGGCCTGTCGGCCGTGGCTCCTTTGACCCCACGCGAGAGGCCCTGACGGCGCGGGGATTTAGCGAACACCCGTAAGGGCAAGTCTATAGTTTCGGCGGCCGGCGGGCAGAGGTGCCCGCGGGGTGGGAGCGGGGCCGGGGGGAGGCTCGCCGACCTGTGCAGGCCCGACACGTTCTGCCTCTTCTTCTGCTTCCGGTGCTCCTCGGCCTCCAGCTGCAGCTGCCGCACCAGGTCCTTGGCCTTGACTTCTTTGCGCCCCAAGGGCACGATCTGTGGGGCGAACAGCTGGTGGTGAGCCCAGATGGAAACACGCTCCCCTTACAGCCGCCGCCGGCACAGCGTCCCCTCAGCCCCCCTCCATTCTCCCTGTGACGGGGGGGCGGTGAGCACATGGGGCCCAGAGGCGCCTCAGGGACCTGACGACCACAAGCGACGGTGTCTCCCAGGCCTGTGGCCCCTGGAAGGCCGAGGGGGGAGGGGCAGGGGCCAACGCCAGTCAAAAGCCAGGCGCGCGGCTGGGCACCAGGACCACGGCGGCCCCCGGGGACCCCGGTGCGCCCCAGGGAGGAACAGACCCCTGGCGGGATTGCGACAGACCAAGCTCGCGCAAGTCAGCTCCAAATGAGGGGTCCCGCCCTCAGTACATAAACCACCGTGGTTGGTGGAACTGAGCACACGAAGGAAACCCCTTCCCGAGCACTCCCTCCGATGAGCCGGCGTCCGAGCCAACTATAGACGCGGCCTGTGTGTGACTCGTGTGGCTCGCCAGGGGCGGCCACCCACCTGCCTCGGAGTGCAGGCACCACCACGACGCCGCCGTGTCCCTGAAAACCGCAAAGGAACAGGTGCAAACACAGGGGGCATGTGACGTCACCTTGAGGTCCTGCGGCGGGCGGGCGGTGTAGAGCAGGGGCCCGCGCACGGCCCGGAGGTCGTGGGTCGCGATGGTGGCCGCCGTCCTCTTCTCACAGATGTCCTCGTGGAGCTTGGTCTGCAATGCCGGACCCGCGGAGCTCAGCGCCCAACCGCCGCCCCCTGCCCGCCCCGCGCCCCCCTGCCCCCCCGTGTTCCCCCCAAACGCATCCTGTGGAACCCTCACTAGAAAACTCTCTTATCTGTTCAGAAATAGAATTTCTTTCTGTAACAGAGAATCTGAGACTTCGAGGAACCCTCCCTGGACTAATGTCTGAATAAGCAAAAATAGAGGACTTAAACTCCTGGCTGGGGGCGCACGAGACACAGACGTGAGGGGCTGCGTCATGCCCACAGGCCACGCGGGGTCTGAAACACCAAAGATGGGGCTTCTACTTTAAAGGTGGGCAAACTGCACAGGAAAACAAATCAGGATGTTCATCTAGCATGAGAACAGCTGACGAGACCCGACGCTTTCACACTGTCTTGCAGGAAACCGCGTAATCCCTCACGGAAACCAGAAGCCCCCCGACATCCAAGACCCGGGAAACACCGATCTCCCACGGCAACAAAGCCGACCTCGGAAACAAGGCAGGACTGGAAGGGTCTCCGGGGACGAGCAGGCGGCGCCCACTCCCACGACCAAGGCCCGGTCTGCCCTGCTCTGTGCACACACCGCGACACGGGGCCGCCTGCCCCACTGCCTCGCCTGCCCCTCGTGGGCCGTGCGCACCTACCTGGGAGGTGAGGAACCGTCTGAGCGCGTTCCCAGCCTGAAGGTCCATGCCTCTCACCACGGCCCCCACGAGGAACGGCCGGACGTCCTTGACCGTGGGGCTGACCCGCACGGTCAGCGGGGCGGGGTTCTCAGACACGTGCAGGACTCGGAGCAGCAGCCTGCCGGCGCTGTCCACCTCCTCCTCCTCCCCCTCGCCGCTCTCCCTTCTCCGCCGCTCGCGCCGCCGCCGGCGGGCCTCTTCCTTCTCGGGGCCGTCCGCCTTGCCCTTGCCCCGCCCGCCGCCGCGGCCTCCGCTGCGCAGGTACTCCAGGATGGACTTGGTCTGGCAGCCGTGGACCATCTTCTCCAGCCGCCGGTCCGTCAGCTTGTTCCCGCGGAAGTTGACCTCCTTGAGCCTGGGGCAGTCGGCCAGCTCCGCCGGGACCTCGCTGAGCTGGTTGTTGGAGAGGTCCAGCGTCTGGGAGGGAGGGGGAGGGCGTGCGGTCACACACTACCCCCCCCGGGGTGTCCCCCCCTGGCTGTCCCCAGCCCCGCGCCCAGACTGAGACCTGCTACCCCCCGCGAGACGCTTCCTGCTCCCCTGCACGGTTCCTGGTGGTGACGACTATCCCGACGGACCAAGGGACAGAGAAAAGAGCTCAGGACAAGGGAACGCACGGCTATGAACGGAGAAGCACCTGAGACGAGAAACAGGTTCCCCACAAAACAGTGCTCATGTTTTTAGAATTAAGCGAGTTAAAAGAATACAAAGCCCCCAGCAACACGCAGCGCGTCCAACTCCACCTGCGTGCAGCGCGGCGACCCGGCTCTGACGCCGGCCTGGGCTCTCCGACCCGCCCCCGACCCAGGAGCGGGTACAGTGCCCGCGCCGTGTGCGCCACGAAGAGGCCCGTGAAGCCCTATGGGCAGGAGAACCCTCATTGCTATTAGTGACTGGGCTCGGACAGAGACGCGCGGCCGGCGTCAGCCGCTGAGATGGTGGAAACCATCACGACAGCGGGGTCAGCTCGCCAGAGCCGGGCAGGGCAGGAGGGACACTAACGGGCCGTCTTCTAGTGGGGGGGGCGCTGGGGCACGGCCTCTGCCTCCCCTTCTGCAGCTGTGGTGGAGAGGACAGGGCCCCCAGGAAGAGGCCAGCCACCGTCTCTTCCCATCGGGCCAGTGGCAGTCGTGGCCCAGGTGGCGCGGGGCACTGCACACAGACTGCCGTCCTCATTCTCCCCCTGGGCCAGCGGGGAGCCCCCGACACGCAGTGGACACCAGACGGGTGGGGGGCAGCCTTGGAAGAGAGCCCGTCGGCCAGCTAGCTGCAAGGGCACAGGGAAAGTGCGGCGGCAAGGGGTGGCAGCCTGGGGACAGCTCTGGAGCAGAGGGGACCTGTCTGCGAGGGGCGGGGGCAGCCTCCCCGTCCCTCCGCCCACCCGCGCACACACAGCAAGTGCTCACGCTCGGTGGGCGAGGCCGGACCAGTCCTGGGCCTGACTGGGACCTAAGACGCCCCAACACAACTGGTGACGGATCTTGTCACGAAGTGAAAAGGAAGCAGGGGCTCGGCTGGCAGAGGGGACAAGTCCGACCCCGCTGTGACCGAGGCTATCCCGTAGCTGCTAAGACGCCAGGGGAGCCAGCACAGAGTGTCACAGCCCGGCCAGGGCCTGGTGTCGCGGAGGAGCCTCTGCCAGGGCTCAGGAGACAGCGAGCAGCTCAAACAGCTGCCGTGTGGCTCTCAGGCCCGGGGACGAGGACAGGAAGGAAGCACGGAAGCCAGACCTGGCTGTCGGTCACCCTGGGGGGACCAAGCGGCCCCGAGGGGCTGTGGGCAACACGATTTCCTACGGCTGTGGCCGCTCGGTGCCTCACCGGGCCTTTCCCTCGGCCAGGCGGGGCCGGGAAGGGTGGGGGAGGCGGATGGCGTCAGGGCCCTTCCAGGTCCCCACCATCGGGGCTCGTGAGCCGCAGCGAGGGGCTGGCGTCCCGAGCTCAGGTCTGGGGAAGCCTGTTCGTAGCCCCACCCGCACAGCCCAGCGCGGGGGTCCACCACACTGTCCGAAGGGCTTTGGACAGCCCGAGAGCTCCGTTGGGGTCACCGTCACTGCTGCACTGAACAGGCCAGCCCGGGGGGTACCGTGTGCAGGCAGCGGAGGAGGAGTGGCGGGGCAGGGAGCCTGGGGGGCTGGGCCTCACTGGCCGCCACCCCCACCGCAGTGGCCAACGCTGCCAGGGTCCTGGGTCGGCGGTCAGGCCCAGAGGGCAGCTCAGGCCCCGTGCCGGACCCCGGGGGAATGTGGACACCGCAGGGAGGAGCAGCAGACCCAGCGGGGTCTCCCGCCTGGAAGAGAGCACTAAGGGAGCAGGGGGGCCTCAGCAGCAGCCCTGGGAGGATGGGGAACGTCCGTGCAGAGCTCAGCTCCAGCAGGAAGGCAGGTCTCTGACTGGGACGCCCAGCTCGCACCAGCCCCCCAAGGCTATGAAACACAGGGCGGAATTAACTGCACACGACAGGCGCCCCGAACGCTGCCTGTCGCCGGGAGCCGACACACGAAGACGCCGTCTCCCCCTTCCTGCAGGCTGCACAAGTGTCTGAGCGGCGGGGCCGCTAAGTGCCTCTGGGAACATCACCGCTGCAGGGCTGTGTGCTGGGGAGGGGGTCCTAAACCCCAGCTGTGCGACCCTGAGACTAACGTGCCACCTCGGCCATCTCCAGAGGGGAGCCAGGAACCGTCTGTTCCAGCTTCCTTCCCGTGGGGGGAGGGGACCCAGACCCCACCCAGGCACCGAGCGGCCCATCACCTCTGCAGCCACAGGGTAGGGCTTCTAAACGTCAGTGTCCAGGCGCTGGACTAAGGTTTCATGATCCAAGTTTAACTTCTCTGTGACGCCTGACCACAGGCGTGACCTAGGTGGCCCTAAGGGGCGTGGGCACCAGCAGAGGGGGGGCGGACGCAGGAGAAGGGGGAAACCCTGGGGACATCTGTCAGCCCTGGCTGGGCAGGGCTCCAGCTGTCGCCTGTGGTGCAGGGAGAACTTACTTGACGGCTGCAATCCTTGGTGCATCATCAACCTGGCAGCTAAGCCCCACAGGTGGCAGAACCCCAATGCAACGACAGGTGCCCCGGGGGAGAAACCCCTCCCGATGCTCCCGGGCCTCCTGCGGGGTGCCCTGCTGAATGGTCAGACACCAGGACGACGACCGAACTGGGCTCAGTATAGGCGGCTAAGCAGCTGGTGAGGTCCGGCACGGTGAGTACTCGGCCTTCTCTTGGGCTCCCTTGTCACCGGTGGGCGGGGTGGGGAGGAGGGTCTGGGGCCACCCGCTGGGGCAGCTCCCCAGGGACGGCGGGCAGGGCTTCGCTCGTTTCACCTGCCGGGTGCGGTCGGGGTACAAGGCTGCCAGCTCTAAGCCTGCGCCTTAAGGACTCCTCCCAGAGTCGTGCTCTCAGGAGCCCTGAGCTGCCACGTAGGAAGTGGACTAGCCTGTTGGGCAGAGAGTGGTGCAGGACGTCCCAGATAGAGAGCAGCCACCACAGCGTCGCAGCTGAGCCCAGCCCTAACTCACAGCCCACTGAACACGGGCGAGCCAGCCCCGGGCGGAGACCCGGCAGCACACGAAACAACTGCTGCGGTTCTGGCCCAAGGTTCGGGCTCGGTCCTGTAGGCCTCCCCGTTCACCGCACCATGGCCGTCCCCGCAAGTCTCTCCGGGGCATGGCCACGAGATGCTGGGGGAGCCCACACTCCTGCCTCGGAGCTCAGTTTTCCGCACCTCAGGCTTCCCACAGCACGAGCAGGGACAAGACGTCCGTACACACAATCCTGGCGTGTGCGGCCACGCTGCCTCGCGCGGTTCCAGCGGCACTGCTCACGGGGGCGTCACTTGAGAAAACCCAAAAGGGATTCCAACCAGCACCACGCCCTCCGCGACACAGACAGGCCTCTTCAGGCGGAAGAGATCGACGGCAGCCTAGCACTAGTGGAGGGGGTTTCGGCAAGGGAGACATCCCCCGGACGGCGGCGGCGGGACACAGGAAGGGCCCAGACGTCACTGGTGGGCACACGTGGTAGAGAACATTCAAAACACACCTAACCACCGGGAAGACATTCTGGATCCAAAGAGAAGTAAAACAACTGATTCCGTGCTCACGAGACTTGTACTCAGCTGCGTATGTGCTACGCAGACCTCCTGGAAAACCGAGAGACCTGACCGAGGGGAGGAAGGAGTAGGCAAACGACGTCTGCGGTCTGTCACGCAGCGAAGCTCCAGCCCCGGGCGACCACAGAGCCGCGGGGGTCACCCTACAGCCTCGCTCTGCAAATGCCAGCGAGCACGCGGCACTCCTTCGTCTGAACTACAAACACACGTACGCACATGCACACGTGTACGCACAAGCACTTAGATCTGTACACGCACACAGACGTACTCGTGAGATCAGCAGACAATATCTCAAGAGGAATCTGCTGAAATAAATCAGTTGTTAAACCGTAGACACATTTTATTGCTTAAGAAAGTCTGCATTAAAAGGATGAAAAACAGGAGGAAGAAGAACCACAAATCCGCCTTTTTAAGGACGAAATGGGAAGACACAGGGGAGGCAGTGCCCTAAGGAGCCTCTGGACTGGATCTAGGCGTGGCCAGCGATTTCTACCCTCCCTACTCCTGCTGGGCCGGATTAATGGGCCCCTGTCACCCGGCATCGCGCTGAGGCCTGGGGAGGAGGAGGTGAGCAGCTCCTGCACCTGGAGTGTAGAGGAAAACCCAAAGCATTTGTTCTTGACTGTGGGCGGCCCCTTCCGGCCTTTGTTCAACAAGAATAATAAACCTCTTCCCTAGGAAGGCAGTCGGCGGCGGCGTTGAGGGAAATACCTTCCGGGAAATCACAGCGAATGCCTTGGGGCCGCCTCCCCGCCACGGTCACGAATGTCTGGAGCCAGAGACACTTGGACACGGGGCTCTGCTGCTGACCTGCTCCCCACGGCGCCCAGCGCCGAGCCCGCGAACCCGCCCCAGCAGCGGTGGCTGGAGGCCCCGGCACCCGAGGGCGGCCCAGCTCCCGGGGCAGCTCTCTCCCCGCCGCGCCTCCAGCGCCCCGGCCCGCCCCGCAGCTCCCCGCCGACCTTGAGCGAGGCCAGGTGCGCGATGTCCGGGCTGAGCTCCCGGAGGCAGTTGTCGGCGGCCGCCAGCTCGCTGAGCAGCGGCAGCGCGCCGGGGCGGAAGAGCTCGGCCGGGAAGGAGTCCAGGCGGTTGCCCGTGAGGTTGAGGGTCTGCAGGCGCGGGGCGCAGCGCGCCAGGTCGGCGGGCAGCTCGCGCAGCCGGTTGCCGCTGAGGTTGAGGCTCTGCAGCTGCGGGAGGCCCGGCGGCTCGGCGGGGCCCAGGCCCTGGCCCGGCGGCAGCGCCTCCAGCGCGTTGCCCGACAGGTCGAGCACGCGCAGCGCGGGCAGCGGGCCGAGCTCGGGGCTCAGGCCGGGCCCCAGCGCGTTGCGCCGCAGCACGAGGCTGTGCAGCTGCGGGAGGCCCTGCGCCAGGCCCGGGCCGGGCTCGCGGAGGCTCCCGCAGCCGCTCACCTCCAGGTAGTGCAGCAGCGGCAGCGTGAAGAGCCGCGGCGGCAGCCGCCCGCCCGCCGCGCGCACCCGCTGCTCCAGCCCGGGCCCGGTCAGCAGCAGCTCCCGCCGCCGCTCGCGCTCTGCCAGCTCCAGCTCCGGCCAGGCCTCGGGCGGGGGAGCCGCCGCCGCCGCCATCGCGCCGCCGCTTCCGCCGCCGCTCGGGGCGCTTCCGGGGCGCGGCGCGTCACTTCCGGCCCGGGCCGGAAGGGGAGACCCCCGCGGGGGCGGGGCGAGCCCCCGGCGCCTCCGGGAAAAGGCGGCGGGGGGGTACGTCGTTGAGCGGAAGGGTCTCCGCGGGCGTTTGGGGCTGCTCGGGGGGGGGGGGGGGCCGTGACCCGCAGCCCGACGGGGTCACCCCTCCCCCACCTGGTCCGACCCCGAGCGGTGATGACCGCCCCCAACTCGGCCCGACCCCGAGCAGTGATGAACACCCCCCGACCCTGCTCCGACCCCGAGCGGTGATGACCGCCCCCAACTCGGCCCGACCCCGAGCATGATGACCCCCC
>CM052798.1:1945745-1982469 GCA_028533885.1 Nasua narica
GAGGGCGCCAGGGACGCGGAGGGCGGCAGGGTCGCGGAGGGCGGCAGGGTCGCGGAGGGCGGCAGGGACACGGAGGGCGGCAGGGTCGCGGAGGGCGCCACGGACGCGGAGGGCGGCACGGACGCGGAGGGCGGCAGGGACGCGGAGGGCGGCAGGGACGTGGAGGGCGCCACGGACGCGGAGGGCGGCAGGGGCGCGGCGGGCGCCACGGACGCGGAGGGCACCGCCTGAGCCCACACTCACGGTTACACTCCTTGGTTTTTATGTGTCCGGGCAGCTCTTCCTTCAGAACGGCCTCGCTGCAGCGGTAACACTTTCCGAACGCGTCCTTCTTGTCGCATTCCGTCAGCAGGTGCTCCGTCAGGCTGGAGATCTCCACCACCTGCACCCCGGAAGGCAGGAGGAGGCCCGTGTCCGAGGACAGGGAGCGCGGCTGCCCCGCCGGCCTGCACCCTCCCGGCGCACACACCTTAGCTAAGTCCTCACCCCGCCAGCCCGCCTGGCTCCTGCCGTATTCACAGTACTTTGCTCAACACCCGCGTCCTCTCTTCGCGTTTCCGTGGTGGCACTAAGGCCACGGCTGGAGGTGAGGCGGGAGGAGCAGAGCTTAGGTCCCGTGGGACACGGGTAGTGAGCCGCAGGATGGCTTAGCCATGCGGCCTCTGGGTTCAAAATCCCAGCTCCCCGACGCACGTGAGGATGTGCTCGGGACCCCAAGGAGAGCGTCAGGAGAGTCCCTGGCCACGCTGGCACGTGTGGCAGGAGTGACTTAAAGCTCGAGGACTTCACGTGGCGGACTCGCCCCCCCTGCTGGAGAAGCCGAGCACCGCCCCCGGGGCCAGGGCGGGCCCAGGCTGCCTGAGCCCAAGGCTGGTCAGGCTCAACCCACGCGGGGGTCTCAAAAAGATTTCGTAAGCAAGGTACGCAGAGTGCCAACCGGGAGAACGACGGACGCGGTGGACAGCGTTCAACCCCGAGGACACGTCAGGATGACGGACGGGCCGGACCCCAAGTGGGAGAGGCTGGCCTCGGCCTCTGGATCTGGCGAAGGCCTGCGGTCTGGACGCATCCACAACGACCACGGACCAGACGGGCGAGCTAACTTAACCACGAACCAGAGGGCGCCTGGGGGGCTCAGCCATTACGTTTCTGCCTTCAGCCCAGGTCAGGATCCCAGGGTCCTGGGATGGAGCCCCACGTCAGGCTCCCTGCTCAGCAAACAGCCTCCCTCTCCCTCTGCCTCCTCCCCTCACTCTCGCCCTCTCTCTCCCTTGTAAACATAAATAACATGTTTAAAAAACCCCACAACCAGGAGACTAGAAGGTATTTTCTAGAAGAGGTCAGTTGTACGGCCAGCAGACGGCCAGATGCCACATCTCCCCAGCGGCAGGAAGCGCGGAGCGGGCCCGGCCGGGGCGTGGACGTGCGGCCCCTCTGAGCACCGCCTGCGTCAGCCCTGCAGCCCTGCAGCCCTGCGCGGGTGCGCCCCGCCTCCCACCCCCCGGGGTGCGCCCCAAACGGAGCCCTCACAGGCGCCCCGGGAGACGGGTATCAGACGTCTGGAGCAACACTATTCACAGAAGCCTCGAACGGACACAGCCCAGTTTCCCAAACCAGCAGGACGGAGGGATGAATCGTGGACTGTTCGAACAATGGCTGCGATAAAGCAGGAAGACTAGCAGGACACGAGGTAATTAGTCTGTAGGATTCTGTTTATACAAACTCAAAAACTGAGAAACACTGACTTGTGGCGTCAGGAATTGGGACAGTGGTGGCTCTGGGGGGAGAGGTGGTGGCTTCAAGGGCCGGGGAGCTGGGGGCAAGGCATGCCATTCTGTGGGGGTCCAGGGGCTCGAACCCTCCTGACGCATATACGGGCCCCGCGTAAATACGATGCTATTTACGGATGGAGGGTCTGTGGCAACTCGGCGCTGAGGACGGCGTGGACGTCATGTCTCCAAGAGCGCTTGCTCACCGTGTGTCTGTGTCACATTCTGGTCACCCTCACGGTGTTTCAAACTTGTTTTTATCACCTTGGTTACGGTGCCCGCGGTCGGTGACTAGGGCTGGCGGGAAGCCCAGACGGCGGCCAGCATTTCTTAGCAAGAAGGTATCTTTCAAATACTTACGCTGTTTTGGACGCAGCGCTGTCATGTGCCCAACAGACCCCCGTACGGGGGGACGTTACCTGCGTGCGCCGCGGGAGGCCCCCGACGGCACCGACTGGCTTCCCCGCAGGCCGCACAGCAGGACCCACAGCTGCCCCGAGCTGGGTCTGCACCTTACGTGCGTGTCCCGTCCTCCAGGGAGACCCGGGGAGCGGGCACGGCCAGCGCGCACACGGCGGGGAGCCCCCACCCCCGGCCCCCCGAGGCGGGCACTGACCTGCCTGCAGTGGGCGCACCTCGTCAGCATGAGGCAGTGCTTCCAGTAGTGCAGGTCCAGCCCCTCCTCCGTGAAGGACTCGCTCCTTTCCCCACAGAAGATGCACAGACTGGAAGGGAACAGAAGCCGCAGATGCGCGCGCACGTATGGCCTGGAAGCACGCACGGGGTCCCTGGCCGCGGGTGGGCGGCCCTCGCTGCGGGGTCCGCGGGGGGACAGCCCGCCAGCGCGCGGGGCGCGGAGCGGGTGTGGGGGCACAGCAGCTCCAGAGTCTGACGTGTGTCAGCGTCATCTAGCACAGACGCTACTGAGGACACGAGAACAAAGATACTTGACCCCAATTTGCGCAGACTGGCCGCGGTGGCCGCGTCTGGAAAGCGTCTGGGTCACAAATCTGGGCCTTTAGCAGCTCTTCTGACAAATAGGCTGCTGACTCTCTGTTGGGGGGCACCCGTCGGTCGGGGGCCACTGTCCTTCCTTTACGAAGGCGGAGACGCGCGGGGCCTGCCGAGCCCTAACCGTGCTCGCGGAAATATTCAGTCACTCTGCGGCCCGTGTGCGCGGCCGCTCCCTCGCTCGTCACAGCACAGGCGAAAGACACCTCTACTCACTTATCTAAATAGTGATTATCGGGGACTTCTGGAGCCGGAGGTGGGGCTGCTTTCCCTCCTTGGGGGTCTGAAATGAAAAAAGAAATCATTTAAATGAATTCCTGTAAAATTTTTCAAACTTTTAGTAACCCATTGGATGCGAAATACATTTGAAAGCTGCAAGTGGAGGGGCGCCTGGGTGGCTCCATTGGCTGAGGGTCTGACTCTCTATATCGGCGTGGGTCATGGTCTCGGGGTCGTGCGATCGAGCCCGTGTCGGGCTCTGCGCTTAGTGGGGAGTCTGCTTCTCCCTCTCCCCCCGCACGTGCTCCCGAGCGTGCTCTCTCTCTCTCACAAACCAATAAATCTTTAAAAAAAACCCCAAGCGTACTAGCCATTAAGGGTTGTATTAATCTTACGTTCCCTGGGGATCTGCTCAGGGGCCGAGGTGGCCACTGCAGGCCGTCCCCATGCCCGGTACCTACCCTGACTCTCCGCCTCCACCGAGGGGCCTCCTCTCCCCTAAGAACAAAGACAGGAAGATCAGAGACAGATGGCCGCACAGGAGAGCCTGTCCAGGAAAGGAAGTTCTTCTGTGTTCAGACCTCCTATAAACAAGTAGGACGTGAGCCGTCCATGACCAACGTGTGCCTTCCCGTCCCTGCTGCCACTTCCCAGCGGCTCACCCTCCTCAAGGCCCGTGGGCTCTGGGCACCATGTGGCCATCACCCTCGTCCCCGGATGCCCGGGGCGCCCTGCGAGCTCCATCTCCTTAACTGGGCAGCATGTGGCCGTCACCCTCGTCCCCGGATACCTGGGGGGCAGCATGTGGCCGTCACTCTTGTCCCCGGATGCCCAGGGTGCCCCGTGAGTCCCATCTCCTCAGCTGCCTCCCCATTCCCGGGTCCTCTCACTAGGCCTCCTTTTGCCAGTGCCCAGGCTCACCACCCTCAGTGCGATGACCGAGGGTTCAAGTCGCCGACCTGGTCCCCGACCAGGCTGAGCAGCGGCCCCGGCATGCCCGGCTGCAGATCAGGTACTGGAGCCCTGGGCGCACACTGGGAGAGACCGCGGACGTCCCCCCTTATCCCCACTCAGGCTGGGCCGCCTCTCGCCAGCTTGGGGGCCCTGCTTCTTGGGGCCCTCCCACTCAGGGGCTGGTGGGCCCGTGAAGGCCTCAGCAAGCTGACTGACTTTTGCCCGGGACTCTTAGCCGGCTTTCTAGGTCACCGGTCCCCTCATCTCGTGTCTGCAGTGCTCTCTGGACCCCGGCCCCAGGCTCCAGCCGCCCCTCCAAGGGCCCTGGCGCTCAAGCTCTGGCCCCCTCCTCCTCTGGCTCAGGCTTTCCCCGCTGAGGGGCCCCAAGAGCAGGGTGTCGGCCAGCAGCCCCTCCCCTCGAGTCCCTCCTCGGGCTGCCCCGCTCTCACGCACTCCCTCATGCATCCTGATCACCGTCTGACGCCGCCACCGAAAGACGCGAGGGTCCCTGAGGATGGAGACTTTGTCTACTGCGTCCTCGGGCACACACTGCCCCCAGCACGCTTGTGGACCCGGCGGGTAGCTGGGCACATGGTGTGCCAGGCTGAGGCCGCCGTCGGCCTGATGGGCCGGGCCTCTCTTCCCGCCAGGCCCCTTTCCTGGGTCAGACGCCCTGTGTCTGGGCTGCTACGCAGGCAGGGAGCCCCAAGACGAGGAGCAGCTGAGTGTCACTGCCGGAGCCAGCCACGCAGGGGCTCTGGCCTTCCCACTGTATCTCCTGGGCTGCCCCCATTGGCCCCCCGCCCCCCAGCTCTGGGAGCCACGTTAGCATGTCTCCTCCCCGCCTCTCTGCACACAGCTATCGTCCCTACAAAGACTGACCGTGTGGCGAGCGCCTCACAGCACCCTGGGGACCAACCAGCCTGGCTTTGGGGGGTGGTTGACAGCCTTCTCGGACTTTCAGTTTCAGAGAACAGGGACAGTGGGTGGCCCTGCCCGCAGCATTTAAGGGACGGGTTACAAACACGGGTACCATCAGCTGCATTTGCAGAGAATCAAGCTTCGCGTCATCGTAAGTGGGACTCAGGTCACAGCCAAGCCCAGAGTCCAACCCTAGGGCTGGAGAGGGACAGGAGATGACGTGAAGCTGGCACCTGGCTCACATGATTTCTACGTCTACAGAGAAAAAAAACTCAGTGGGACTGGATTTTAGGCACCCAAACCTCTTCTTAAGAGAGATGAGTTTGTGCATTTTGCAGGGAGACAATATAAACAATGCCAAAAGCTAAATTTTAGTTTCAAGTTTTACCTTATTAATACTTTGAATGGCTTAGGAAACTGATGAGTAACTTCTAAATCCTTTTTTTCTAAAACTCAGGAGCGGTCAGGCAATCTAAAAATACTGTCATCTACAGAGGTTTCGGAGCTGGATGGTGGGCACGGTGCTAACCCGGTGAAGGTACTTAGTGGCACAGGACTGTACACTTAGACATCATTAAAGTGGGAAATACGCTACGAATATTTCACCACGACAAAAACGACAGAGAAAGAGATCCCATCACCCTCAGCAATCATTCTGAGGGAGGAGGCGGATGTCCAGGGCCCTGCCGCGCGGTCTACCCTGTGTTGCTTTGTCTTTCGCTGTCTCCTCCTCTTGGAGCAGTGGCCCCGGGGCCGGGCGGGGGGCACGCCTTGGTTTTGCTCCCGGCTGGTTCCCAGAGCCCAGCCCGGTCTCTGGCGCCGAGCAGGTGCTCAGCAAACATGGAACGGACGGAGAGGAGCTGACGAAGGCGGTTCGGGAAAGCCTCAGGAGGAGCTCACCCGCGGCACCTGGCGCTGGGCTCGCTGCAGCTCGGTGCCGTGATGCGGAGGAGGGGGGTTGGCAGCACAGCCGGCTGTGTTGGCTTAACCACTGAGAGGTCTGTGCTCTAAGTCGCTTTAGTTTTAAAAGTTGGTGTCCCCGCTGGGGCGCCTGGGTGGCTCAGTGGGTTAAGCGTCTGACTCTTGATCTCAGCTCAGGTCATGATCTCAGGGTGGTGAGATCGAGCCCCGTGCTAGGCCCTGTGCTGGACGTGGAGCCTGCTTGAGATTCTCTCTCCCTCTGTCCCTTGCCCCGCTCGCGCTCTCTGTCTCTCCCTGTCTAAAGATAAATAAGTGAAATAAACATTTCTCCGTTTGTGTAACATTAGGGAAGTCACGAGCACCCGCTGGACCTGAGCAGGCGGCTGTGAGAATCGGACCAAACACGGGTCCTAAAGGATCGCCCTTGAGGGGTGTTTGGGGGGCTCAGTCGCTCCCCGCCTGCCTTCGACTCAGGTCACGCTCCCAGGGTCCTGGGATGGAGCCCCACATCGGGCTCCCCGCTCAGTGGTGGAAGCTGCTTCTCCCTCTCCCTCTGCCTGCCTTCTCTTGCTCAAAATAAATAAAATCTTAAAAAAAAAAAAAAAAAAGAACCCCCCTTGACTCCACGGTGTGAGGCCCCGTCCCCAGGAAGCCCCCTCCTCAGCGGCCCTTCCTCTCCCGTCGCACCCCTGCCAGCCGCCAGCGCCTCCCGAGCCGCCATGACTCCGGCCACAGCCCGTTCTCTGGCGCTGAGCCGTGGCAGGAAGCCCCCACGAGCTCTACCCTGCTGGCAGCCTGCGCGGGCACAGTGCCATCCCGTCAACGGGGGGGGCCGTGTGGTACACTCTGGAACCTTCTCTTCCTGCACCCCTGGAGCCTCATGCTCCCTCATGAGCTCCTCCCCACCTCCTCCCCTTTTCTTTCAACTTAAGGACCCGAATGACCAAATGAATGCTGTGAAGCTGGTGTAAATCCCAGAAACAAGGCAGTCGCTCTCTGACCCCCGGACGGCGTCTCCCGGAGGCTGAGGACCAGGGGCTTCCTGAGGGGGACGGTTCCCTGAAACCTGCCTTCTTCAGGGCATGGAAATCCTATCTTCACATACAAGCTCCTTTTCCTCCTCTGCCTCCGAGGGAGCCCAGGAGCTCCAGGAGGAACTCTGCCCTCCGCCTCCTCCCCTGAGCCCTGGAGTTGCCTCTCTGAGCATCGCCAGCAGCTCGCATCACTCCCTGGAATCAGTATCTAACTCAAACTAGCCGATGGGAGATTCCTTTTATGTAACCCAAAACTAGTTTTTGAAAAGCTGCAGAGCCTACAGATCTTATCTACAGAACGCCGTGAAAGGAAAGCAAGCATGCCGTGTATCTGTCTAGCGGGGCGAGCAGTCAGGGCGTCCACGAACGCGCAGGGGAGAAGGAGACGGTAGCCTTCCCAACCTGGGCTTCGGCCTCAATGCCCTTGAGTGCGGCCAACTGCCCTTGTAAAGCTTTAATTTCTTCTTTCTTTCGTTTTTCTGCTTCTTCTGTAGCTGCTTTCTTCTGTGCCTGTATGGAAATTATTTTTCCATTAGCAGAGCTATTTAGGGTAGGTTTAGAAATTGGTAGAACATCATGGCCCGTGACTTCCGTTTCTTCTACGTTACGACAGTCACCAAAGTCCCAATGTAAGTGGGGTCAAAGCGCTTTCAGCAGATTAATCTGATAAACGTTTACTGACAGATAAAACCTGTCCTCTCGGCTGTCACTGTTCCCATTCACAGATGGGGAAACTGAGCGTCTCATGGGCAGAACGTGGAGAAGCCACGATCTGAACTCAGGAGAAAGCGTCTCCCTGGTTTCCTGCTCCTGGAAAAGAGCTCCTGGAGTAGCCTGTCGATTTATTTGCGGACCAAGTAACTTCAACAGAGGACTGAGTCACGATTTCGTAAAAGTGGACTTACCCTAATTTCAGCATCTGTAGGTCTGCCATCTATTTTAGCAAATCCCTCGAAAATTGTTTTATAGAGCACATTCCTGCGCGTGGCGTGGTCGTCTGGAGGGAGGTACTCTCGGATGAACGCTCGGTGCTGTTTGTACATGTCCAAGATGACGCTCACCGCCGTCTCTCGAACCTCGTACACTCTGTGCTCCAGGGCGCTCACCGAAAACTGAACAGAAGGTTGGGAGGGGTCTTGTGGTTACCGAGGCTGACCGTAACAGCGTTTCTCTCTCCCCAGCGTAAAGGAAAGAGAGGCACATTATAAAAATTTGAAAAAGAAAAAAAGACCACCACCCACACAACTCTGGTAATTACGACACCGAGTTTGCGCACTGTGTGCCTTGAACACAGAGCTCGTGTTGGGTTCATAGCCACGCAGCTCTGGGCTTGGCTTTTCTCCACTTACCACACCAGCAAACATTTTTTATGTTCCATCCTCCCATAAACTTCAAATTAAATATTATAAAATCTTCCAATCATAGAGAAGAGAAAATATCAGAAACTTCACGCATCCACCACCCACATTAACCGATGTTATAATTTTGCCATGTTTGTTTCGGATCTTTAAGAAACGAAACACCATAGCAGAAGCCTCCGGGGCCCACCCAGACGTGGGTCCACGAGTGTGTGTGTGTGCGTGCGCGTGTGTGCGCACACGTGTGCTGGGTGCATACGTGAGGTTTTGTATGACGTTCTAAACAGTACCCTGTGCTTCTCCTTCCGGAACTTTCCTTCTCCCTACTCCACATTCCTCTGTCAAGGACGTTCGTCGGTCACAATCCATTCCAGCTGCTCTGCGGTGTGGCGCCACTAGGACTTGCCGTGGTGCCTTCGTCCCACCCCACTGGGTGGGGTAACAGCTGTCGTTACCATGTTCAGTAAACCCACATCTCCCCGTGGGGCTCTGGGCGCCGGCCTCCCCCTTCCCCCAGTCTCAGGCTGCCGCAGGCTCTTGGTTTTACCCCGGGCCCTCGCACCCCAACCGTGCCACTGCCTCTAGGAGTCCCACCCTCTGTCCTCACCTTCTACCTTTCCCACTTTTCTGTACTCCCTCCCCGGACAATGCCTCAGCCCCGTCGGGGCCACCACTGTCCTCTCCCGTCTGTCATCTCCTCCCTCAAGTCTTCCCTGCCCCACGCGTCCATTGCTGAGTCACTTCTGGGACCGTCTTCCTGCGCAGTCACAGGCCAAGCGGAATGGGCCTGCAGACCCGAGAAGCAAGCTGACTGGCCCCCGGCCGGACCTGCCTCGACAGGTGCCAGGACAGGTGCCCGGAGCCCCGGCAGCGCACGGGGCCCCAACCTGAGGCATTTCTGGTCGGTTCAGCTTCTCAGATGTCATGGGGCAGTGTCATACGTCCTCTGGTCTCTCAAACCTCCACTGTCCCGTCAGGTTCCGAGCGGACCCCGTCCGTGGAGGGGCTGCGTTGTCCCCGCTCTGCGTGCGGTCAGCCAGAGCCCAGCCCCGCGGGGCCACTCGGGGACTCCGCCCGCCAGAGCCGACCCCTCCTTCCAGGCTCCATTTCTCTCTTTCCTCTCTCCCTGCGTCTGGATCCATCCTTCCCGAGTGCAGGGGCCCAAAAACAGCCACGCGCTCGACCGGCCCGCACTCGCTTCCTGCATTCGGTGACCCCCAGGTTGCGTGAAGAGCTGGTGGCGTCCTACCGGAAGGAGGTGGAGGCTCAACAGCGCATGGGGCAGAGCGCCCGCTCTCCTGGCGGGCTGCCCGGGGCCGCAAGGGCGCGTGACCATTGTTTCCGGCGCCCGCCGCTGCCGCAGAGCTCGCCGGGACGGGCGCCGTGTAACGGGAATTCACGGGCGCGGGGCAGGCCTCGTGTTCTGGGCTGGGGAACAAGGAAGCTGCACTTGGAGGCAAGACAGAGGGTGGCCCACGTGACTGCAGCGCGAGTCAGGAGGGCAGGTCCGCTGCAGAGCTGGCGGCGGCCGGGCAGGCAAGCGATGCCGGGGCCGGGCCTGAGTGCAGCAGGGGAGCGGGGACGCCTGGCCCGCGTCCGCGTATATTCACGGGGAGAGCCCGCAGCACTTGTGGAGGAAAGAGAAGAACGGCATTGCCATTTACAGAACAGGGAAGGCTGAGACAGAGTGGGTCGGAGAGGAGGGCGGGCGCTCCATCTGGAGCGGGGTGGGCACGGCTTGCCGGGGAAGTCAGGCGTCCGGGGAGGGCAGGCGCAGAGACTGTGCCTTCCACGGGCGGGTGGGAAGGTGCAGGCGAGGTCGCCGAGGGAAGGTGTGTGCACAGAAGTGAGAAAAGTAGGCCTGGACACTCCAAAGTTACCGAGGTCAAGGGGGTGAGGAAAAACCGGAAGAGGGACCCAGACGACGAGGCCAAGCATGGGGTGAGGGGGGCGCAGAGCCCCAGAAGTCAGGGAGGGAGTGTTCCAGGCTTACGTACTCCCGTGTCTACATCACACTTCAGGAGAGGAAATGGCCCGACCTGATACTGCCTTGCCTGATGGTCCATCTGACGACATGAGGACCGGTCCAGGCTCCCGAGTCAACGCACACGTGGGATCCACAGACACCCACCCTTCCCGCATGGACAGGAGGGGACGCAGAGTGCTGACGCGCGGGCCGCCCGCGGACGAGCCTCCATGAGAGACCCCAGCTCGGTGTCTGGCCAAGCGCTGGCCGCATGCACGCTCCGAGCTCCCTTCTGGCACATCTGAAATTAGGGAGGAGGGACTCCTTGCTCTGGCAGTGTCTCTCCCAGAAGGTCTGAGCTTTCAGGGTGCCCATTCCCGCTGCACTACCCTTCCAGGTACTCGATGTCCTCAGGGACGCGGTGGTCCTCTCTCACAGACACGGGTTCTCTGTAGTCTATCCGCCACCGCGGACCAACGTCCACACGTATGTGCTGCCTCCCGACAGAACGAGGGGCAGGAAGCCTTCCGGTGCCCCCTTTGTTAGATGAAGTAGTGACTATTTCTCTGATGCATTCACTCACTCATTCATTCAACAAGCATTCACTGACTGGACGCCCATCATGCTCCAGACCCATCTCAAGGGCTGAGGCCTCGGCCGCACGGCCCTAGAGGTACACTTACCTTCATCACGTTATCGATGGTGAAGCCCGTGCCGCCAGTGCCCAGGTCTTTCAGAAGCCGGGCCAGGAGGCCTATCTGGCTCATTGCCAGATGATTCGATGAGTTGGCTTTTAATGGCTGCACCAAGTAAGAGGGAATAATTTGGAGAGACTTAACTTCCTTGAACAAGGCCATTTCCTATAAAAACCAACAAGACTGTGTTAATGTATACTGGAAAATGCTAGAGGCAGTATACTTCAGTTTAATCCTTGAAGTAAACGTCGAAGGAAAAAATAGGGAACAAAAAATGGCGGTAAAATAATTTATCTCAAATATGCTCATATTCCATTTAAGACATAATAATCAAAAACAAAAACCCAAATCACAAAAAATAAAGCATGATCACTCACAGATAAACGAAGACTTTACAAGAAAGTGTGATCTAAAACTTAAGATTTCACTTCTCAGGATTTCCCAACTTCAGGAAAAAGGTTTTCTAATTTCTAAAATTCTAAATCAAATGAGTATGGTGTTAGTATTTAGGAGCTGTCGGCTGAAAGGGTAGCAATGCAGAGTCTCTGGCTGGTGAGACTCCTTGTGGACTTACAGGGGCGTGTGAGGTCCCACTGCCAACGAGCAAGTCTTTCTGTAATTAAGGTATTTGGGTTTAAGCAGCCAGACACAGAAAGAGGAATGATGAAGTACTGAAGCATATGGGTTGCGATATAAAGAAATCAGTTTTGGGCGCCTGGGTGGCTCAGTGGGTTAAGCCTCTGCCTTCGGCTCAGGTCATGATCTCAGGGTCCTGAGATCGAGCCCCACATCGGGCTCTCTGCTCAGTGGGGAGCCTGCTTCCTCTTCTCTCTCTGCTTGCCTCTCTGCCTACTCGTGATCTCTCTCCTCTCTGTCAAATAAATAAATAAAATCTTTAAAAGAAAAATAAGTTTTGGTAGCCCCTGGGTGGCTCAGTCGGCCAAGGGTCCAACCCTTGATGCTCAGGTCATGATCTCAAGGTCGTGGGATGGAACCCTGCATTGGCTTCCAGCTCAGCAGGGAGCCTGCTAGGGATTCTCTCCCTCTGTCTCACCCCTCCTCTCCACTTCCTCTTCCTCTCTTAAAAATAAGTGACTCAATGAAGGACCGATACGCTCTCAGTTTTAGCCTTCCTTCTGAAAGGTGCCACCTCCCCCAGAGTCTGAACCACACAGAGAGGGAGTATCTCGTAGGATTTGGGCGTCACTTATTTTTACCTTCCTGTTAGTATAACCTACTTCTTCATTCTCCCCCAGAACTCGGGTTAAGGAAAATGAGATGAGTGGTTCTTCATACTGGAAAAACCACCCCTCTGAGAAACAGGGAAAGCTACGGAGCCCCTCCCAACAGAATGTTGTATACAATCTGAGGAGTCCATGGATTTGGGGAAGCCCATGCATGGGCCTCGCTCAGGGTAGGGACCCCCCAGAGCTCTCCCGGTCGGAGCCCTCTCGCCCTCGCTCAGGGTAGGGACCCCCATTACTCTCCCGATAACCCCGCAATACTGGGCCTGGAGGAATAGCATCTGTTGAGCGAATAAAACTATTTAGGTTGAGGTCACTACACATTTATTATCTCTTTACCCCCGGCTTTCGATCTGGTTGTTTTCCAGGTATTTTTACTAGAAGGCCCTAGTGTTCGCCGGAGAGCAGTATTAGACAGTCGGACTACACGTTCATCGGAGGCGAACTCCCGCTCTCGGAGCACCAGGCAAGTGCGCCAGGGAGTCACGAGGAGGATCGATGAGGCTCTTGGGAGGGACAGGACCCGGTAAGGGACTCGGAAAGCAAACAGCGCAGGAACGGGCTCATCGTTTACTGTTTCAACTTTTATGAGGATGTTCGTACCTGAATAAAGTTTGATGCTATGACTCGGAGGCGAGCAGAAGAGTCTCCAGTCCTGGTGAGCAGCACGGGGATGGTTCTTTCTACACAGTGAGCGGTCTCAAGCTTACTCAGTTTGTGTTTAGGAATATACTGCGTAATTATCATTTTCAACAATTTCAGAGAAGCCTGAAAAACCTAAGAAAAAAGTGGTAAAAACAGTGGAGTTCCCATAACTGCAATCCAACGAAGGAAACACATTTACCACCGGTAATAAATACGAACGTCATGTTGGAGGGTCCATGCTGCCCAAAGGGCTGGAGAGGGCGAACTGGAAACCACTTTCTAAATGCAGCGCCTTGCGTCCAGAAGGCGCGTGCTCTCATCTCGCATGTCCGAGAGGAGACTCAGCCTAGAGGCCCGGAGGCCGCACCCCGAACACTCCGAGCTGCGGCTGTGCAGGCAGTGTGCCCCTGGGGCGTGCTCACTCTCTCGGCCCCTTTCGAGTCAGGGAATCCAGGAATAATCCCAAGCTCCTCCGGTTCCAGGAAAAGTAAAAACGGGAACCGAGCGTTTCATCAGTGCCCGGGAGCTGGGCCCGCGCGGCCCCTGGCTTCCAGAGCGTGGGGAGGCCGACGGCTGGCAAGAGCAGGGCGCACAGCCAGGCGAGGACAGACGGCGCAGGCTCTGTGCTGACCACACTTCTTGCTGGAGAACCTCCATGCCTAGGGACATGCTGGGCTACCTCCCGGGCCACCCGGGCCCCTGGGGACCGCGGCCGGGGCCGCCGAGGGCGGAGGGCACTCACCGGGGTCACTATGTCTCTGATGGCTCTCCTCACGAGGAAGACGGCCGCGCGCAGCGTGCTCTTCAGCTCCTCCTTCGGGGCCCCGGCAGGCGTGTCCGTGAGCCGCCTGTACAGGGCGAGCAGCGCGTCTTCGCGGTACGACCACGTCCTGGAGTAGGCCCCCGCCACCTGCCACAGACCGAGGCCAGCCCGACTCAGCAGGCCCCAACCGGACATACCGCGGGAAGTGTCTGCGGCAGCGTAAGGACGCGTGTTTACGGGCGTGATTTCTCTGACACGGACTACTGAAGACCCGTTACAATACGGGAAGTAGGAGAAGTTCCGCCGAGAGAAGTTCTGGGAACCAGGGGAAAAGCCACTGGGCTCGTTTCCATACGGAGACACCTCCACCTTCCGGTTGCTTTGCCCTCAGTTCCCCCGGGATGGGCGGGTGTCGCGGAGGGGGCAGATTTTCAATCCCAGCCCTGTCAGTACTGACAGAACCCTCCCGTCTTAAGTGAACACGCATTCAGAAAATCTTACATTCTAGCTTCTGTGTCTGCTGTTCTGTAAGATTAATAATTATCAAGTGACCTCGGCACATCCCCGTCCGCCTCCTCCCCGATCGGCAGACCCGCCCGCGGCCCTCGGCCTACCAGGCTCTCTCCCAGCGCGTCCACGGTGGGGCCGGCCTCCCTCAGGGCCTTCTCCGTCAGGGGCTCTGGCTCTCTGGCAGCTCCTCCTCTGGGAGCCTCGTGGACGTCAGTGTCACTCTTTCCTGGTTCCAGGGCGGCCGTGGCCGGCTGCTTCCGCGAGGCAGGAAGGGGCCGCTCATCGTAGGGCACGGACGGGAGCTGCAGGAGAGGAAGGGCGGCTGCAGAGCTCCCCAGGGCACCCCGCCCGCCGACACCGCAGGCCCCCCGATTTGCATGACGGCAGCTGGATCAGATTAGAATAATTTATACAACAGGCTTCAACTGAAAACATCAGATCACAGTTTCTCCATACCTTTCTAAACTCACTGTAGACCCAACAGAAAAGCGATACGGACTCGGCCTCCGTTCCTGTTTACCGCTAATAATTACAGTTCAGCGGACGTGTAGCTTAGAGAGTTAAAGTCATGATGTTTTCTTTCCTGACAGGACTTCTGATTTTTTTCTTAGTTGGTGACTTAGAAATAAGCATCAGCCTCCTGTCAAACGTGTTCGTTATCTGGCAGACGGGGACGGAAGCAGACTGCAAACTCACGACCCTTCCCAGCCTTCCTGTGCTCTGGGCGGACGGCGGTCTGCCACACGCGCCCCGTCCCCCCAGCCCCGCAGATGCTCGCCGGGCCCCTGCCACGCGATGGGCGACACGGACAGCCCGCCTCCCGCCGCTTCCACCCACAGACCAAGACGGAGACGCACACTGAGCACGTGCACAGGCGGCCGGCTTTCGGGAAATGAGGCGAGAACAGTCATTCTCCCGGGCAGGTGTCACTCGCATTTGATACCCACTGAGTTAGTAACTGGGTGTCTACTGCGCGTGCGAGGGAGTCACTCCTAACCTAAAATCTACTCCGCTGTGACCAGAACACGGTGACACGCTGACAAAGGAGAAGTTAGGGTGTTTCGAACCAAAGTCTCCAACATGACTTGGAGCGATGACGTTCCAGACGAGACGCTCCGGTGGGAAGGACAGGGACTCTCAAGCGGTGCCCGCGAGGCCAGCAGCACGAGTGCTGTCCTCTCTGGCTTTCCTGGGCCTCAGGCCGCAGCACCCACTTGCCTGTGCCCGCCCGATACCCGCCCTCCTCCCCAGAGTCCACTGGCCACGCCGCCTCGCACACCTGCTGGAGCTCCAGCGAGGCCCCCCTTCGGTCCTCGTCATCACTCAGAGGCGGGCATATGACTGACGAACTCGGAGACTCTTGCTTAGAATGGGACGTGCTCCTGCTCAGAGGGGACAGTGCAGACGTGAAGCCGTGGGCCGTGCGACAGCCCCAGCTCTGGGGAGACTGGGAACCACAGGAGACGGAGCAGAGAGATAGGAAGAGGGCAGGCGCTGAGGACACGGTGAAGCTGCTGAACTCGGAAACCACGTGGGCTCTGACGCCCCGAGTGGCCCCGTCCCAGCCGGGTCTTCTCTAACCGACAACACAGAAACCCCTCGAAGTGCAGTAACCATGCAGGACTCAGAGGGAAGCTCTACTGAAGTGAGTTCACACCGGACACCTTACACTCTCGCGTATTCCCGGAAACAATCCTTCAAGCAGACGGATTTGTACGGAGAGGAGAGCAAAGCTCAGAAGGACGGGGTGTCCCGGACCACTGGCTGACGGGGCAGAAGCGGGGGTGGGGGGAGGTGGCACCTCTGAGCGAGGACAGGGCCTCCCAGTGACGCGTCGTTACCTGCTGCCTGTGTCTGCCAGACATTCAGGCTTCAACATTTACCCCCCTCTCCGGGAACGCAGGGCAGGAAGGTTCTGCTGCCCTTGGCACCCCGCGGTCCTCCCCACGTGTCTGCTGAATAAACCGCACAGTCGGCAACCCAGTTACCTACATGGGTCTTGGGATGAGGGTCCGCGGCGGGCGGTGACGAGTCCACTGCCGAGCGCTGAGAAGGGCCCGGGGGATGCGCTGGAGGCTTGTCCTGAAGGAAAGGCTCCACGAACCGGCTTTCTGGCGAGCTTTCTTCTTGCGGTAGAGATGGCGCTGGCTGCTGGTGGCGAGGACTGGCGGAGTGAGCCAGGGGCTGGGGGGGCAGGTCAGAAGGCCTTCGCATCTGGGGAAAAACGGGACATTTCACTCCCAGTGCCGTTGCCATACCCTTTGGGGGGGGGGGGACGTGTCCGTTTAGGAACCAGAGTGACAATCTGCGTCAGCGGTGTCCCCCAGTCCTGTCCCAGCCTTTCACCTGTCTCTTGATGGCAGCTGTGTGCCCTACAGAGCACACCAGGGTGCGGGTGTGACAGCAAGCACGGGGCCGGGGTCACCCAGCGTGCGAGCACGCACACACACCTGCCAGCAAGGACGCGGTGCGGAGGCAGGAAGCACCTGGGTGGCCCCCAGCCCTGGCGTGACCATGTTGCTGCGGCTGTTCTGTGTCACGGCGACACGGCTACCGTGGGCCGGCCATGGCAGTGAACGTGCAGGACAGATGCTCTCATCTAATGTACACCCTTACCCCACACACAGGAGATGGAAACTGAGGCAGAGAGCTAAGGAAGGACCCCGAGATCACACCGCCAGTGTGGGGCCCGCTCTGCCCTGCACGACTCTGCCCCGGGGGGGTGCACAGCAGCTGCTGGGGGGTTCGAGAGATCCGTGGCGGAGCGCCTCCCAGGACACGCGGTCTCGACAAGCCAAGGCTGTTAGGGTTCTCCACACATGACACCCCGGTGGCCACTCGCGGGGGGACGGGGGAGCAGCGCTGCCCTCGCTTCATCTTACAAACAAGGAGGCCGAGCTGGGGAGGAGAGGCGAGGCCCGATCCCGGGCCCTGAGTCTGTCTGCGAGCCCGCGACCAGCAGCGCCTCCCCCGCGGGCCCAGAGCTGACGCTGCCGGCGGAACCGGTGCCTGCGCCAGAGGGAGCCGCGTGCACATCCCGTGCGCGCTCTGGGGACGCGTAGGTCCCGCGGGCCGGGGCTGCGCCCTACCGGCTCGGCGTCCACGAGGCTGTGCAGCTGCAGCTGCTCGTACACCCGGCTGCGGAACTGCTCCATCTGCTGCTTCTTCTCCTTGGCCAGGTCGTAGTCCTCCTTCTCCACCGCGCAGCGCTTCTCCACCTCGTACCGCCCGAGCCGCTCCCCGACCTGCAGCACACGAGGCCGCCCGCTGCAAATGCGCCCCCACCCCCCGCGGGTGCGGAGCGAGGGACGGGGTCGGCGTGCTGCCCGCCCACGGGGCCTGCTGGGTGCCGTCTGAGAAACCGTGCGAGTCCACGGGATGGAAACGTCTTAGTGTTTCCCCCACTTTAGGACAGCAACTCGGCGTCTGAAGACGACGTCGGGACAGGCTGGGCGTGAGCCTTCACTTACATCCTGTTTAGGGGCTCGCCGTCTGTAACTTTATTTTGCTGACCTTCTCGGACCCACGCCAGTGTCACAGCTCTCAGGGACCTGCGCCTTTGCTGCACCACAGGTCAGACCACTGACCGCCCTCTCCCACACCCGAGGGAGGGCCGCTCTCCCCGGGAGCAGAGTACCTTTTGCAAATCAGCAATAGCTTGTTTTAGCTTCTTGGCATAGTCGTAACGTTCCTTTTGAACGGCTTCACGTTTTCTCTCATCTAATTTGCGTATAATCTGGGCAACTTCTGGATCTTGGTACATATCAAAAGCTAAGTCGTCTAGTGGAGAAATATAGTCAGATTTCCTAAAGGAAAGAAATGAACGTTTTAGAGCTGCCTTCGCCGTGGGTGCCAGGGCAGTGGGCGAGGGAGCCCTCTGGGCTCCTGCTGAGGTAGTCGCAGCAGTGGCACCCTGTGCACCTGCTCCTGGCGCATTCCTGCCCAGACAGTGGAGTCACCCAGCTTGGGTCCCCCGGCTCTTACGGGCAGGCAGGTCTCCCGACCATTAGTTAACCTGCCCCGCGTGCCTCTGAGGCTTCGGTGCATTCATTCGTCCACAAGTATTTTGAGTGTGGACTCTGCTCGGTTCTGGGCACCAGGGACACAACCGAGCCTGTGAATCATTTGCAACCCAGGGGAGAGTGCAAGCTAAAGTAGACTGCCAGGCCCCATCCCTAGAGAGGCTGACTTGGTGGGTCCCAGGTGGTCCAGGTGTCCACGCTGGACACCAGCGCCTCGGCAACTGTGGCCAGCGCTAAGGATGCAGATGGGCTATGCCGGGGCCTCAGCTCGGAGGGTCAGGCTGCATGACATCCCAAGTCCTGCGGAGATCGGAAAAATCCTCCCAGCAGTCAAAGATCTGCTTAGTGATCCGAGTAACCCATTCCTGATTATCGCCTCCTTCTTTCTTTCAAATCCTACAGCAGGCCCGCGACTTTCTCCTGGGCCTAAGAGAATGACGCCAGGCTAACCACTCAGCCACAGGGCCGACAGAGGACACGTTTCAGTCTCTGCCTGCCGCGCCGGCTACACAAAATAAGCCAGTTGTTAGCTTTGACTTAGATACCCTTAGACACATGTAAGTTTTCAGGAAAATATTACTTATCATAAAAAATTTGGTTGTCTAAAAATAAACTGGAACAGGACCCAGGATGACATCATTTTCCAGAATGCTCACACATTCCCCCCCGCACTTCCCGACTCCTGGAGATCAGGACCCGCACTCCAGCAACTCCGCCAGGCCTGGTGGCGGGCTCAGCCTCCGCAGCTTTGAACGGCATCAATCAATGTCATGAGGACCAAAGAGCAACACGCTTCAGGGTCGGCACGAGGTTAACTAAGTCAAGTTACTTTGCCTTGAACTCTTAGAGATGAAAACAAAGACTTCACTGTGAAAATGCTACACAGAAAAACATGTCGTCATCTGGCGTGGAGGTCACGTTCCCGGGCAGCTTCCCAAGAGCAGGTCTCGCCCTGCTCACGCACGCCCCCTGGCGGTGACCCCGGCGGGCCCGCACACGCCTTCCACAGACAGCCCGCTCTCGCCCTCTCTCCCCTCAGGAAAGCCCTGCAGAAGCGTCAGGATGGGCAAACCACAGTCGGCCAGTCCAGGGGGCTAACTTTTTTTTTTAATTTTATTTATCTGGCAGAGAGAAACCCAGTGAGAGAGAGAACACAAGCAGGGGGAGTGGGAGAGGGAGAAGCAGGCTCCCCGCTGAGCAGGGAACCCGATGTGGGGCTCGATCCCAGGACCCTGGGATCATGACCTGAGCCAAAGGCAGAGGCTTAACGACTGAGCCCCCCAGGCGCCCCAGGGGGCTAACGTGGTCAAGAACTCAGCGCGCATATGCGGGGCGTACACGGGGCGTACGTGGAGCACACGCAGGGCACACGTGGGGCACATGCGGGGTGTTGCTGCCCTCAGTTCACTTAAACAGGGTCCAGATGACCCGGACCACTTCCGTAGGAGACCCTAACACCGACCAGTGGGACTGGCTGCCCGAGTTCCACCAGCTGGAGCTTCACTGAGGGCTGTCCCGGGGGTGGTGCTGACAGGCAGGGAGGGACGGTGTGGCAGTCACCACCCACACAGGTAAGGAGGCCACTGCTGTTACCGTCGGGCACAGGGAGAGTCTGCGGGAGACCGAGGGGCTGCGTGGGGGAGGTCACTTTCCTCGCTATTTTATACACATTGAGGGACAGCCTGTACTTCCCAACCGCTCCCGACTGACATGCACCCCGTGGCAGCCAGGCTGGAGGCCCAGGGAGGCTCCACAGGAAGCAAGGCGGTCCAAACCAACGACAAGGTAGTTCATTCTTAAGCCGGGCTCTTGTGCTTGCAGAGAGCACAAGAGAGTGCAAGCCAAAGTAGACTGCCTAGGGGAGATTCTGTCTGCGGTCACTCAGGGGCCACTTGCTGTGTCAAGTGTGCAAACCAGTGCATGGCGAGCCTCCCCTGCAGCCTGGGCTCCACGAGGGCCCCGGCCTGAGGGAGATAGGAGCCACACCATCACGGGGTGCATGAGAGTGGGGAGGGCTTATAGTGGACATAAGATGAAGGCTCTAGTAACTGATAACCGGGGTCCATCGGTTCCTTTAAGTCTTACCTATGAAGCCGCCTGTGCCAATAAAATACCAAAGGATGGTATTTTTACCTGCACGTAGGAACTTTCTAGTAAAATGGGAACACACAAGGAATGGAGTGGTCTCTGAAGGGCAATAAATGAAGATGTGCCAAGTACAGCAGTGACCTTAATCTTTAAGTGTCTTTAAGCCAATCCCATCAGGGGCTTATCTAGCTCGGAACTGAATTTAGAGGCTCTCGAACCCGCGGCCCTCACCCTGAGCGGAGTCCCAGGAGCTGGGGGCCTGGCGGGGAGGACTCTTACCCAGTGCAAGTCCCTTCCAGAGCTGGGTCCTCGCTGTTGTGCCCCAGGTAATGATCGATTAGCTTCTCTCTAGAGGACTTGGGGAGCAAAAAGTTCTGCTTAGTGTCTTGGAGGAAAACAGGAACCACATGAAACCTTAACTAAGAGGCGGTGTGATACGTCAGCAGGCTTCGAGAATCCTAGGCTTGTGGAGACACAGTTAAAATTCCCAAGTAAAAGAAACTTGAATACACTTAAGCTGCTCAAAATTTCATAAAGATTTTCAAGATGACACTTTCTGTGACAAAAATAATCAATCCTCTCTTATTAGAAATACATTTTCTAGAATGAAACTTCCCAAACTTACAATATTGCTTTCATCACCAAAATCTGCAGGGTCTCCGATGACATTCACTGCGACCAGAGCAACCTAAGAAAGAGGTAAGCAGAGGAGATTAAGTATAAAATGTCTGTGATGATGTAGCCCTTTATCACAGACTGCTCCTTCACACTGCGTCAAATGGGATGAGGGTACCGAAGCACATGAACCGTACGACGTCGAGCTATAGAATTACTGTTAACAGTTCTTGTAAATCACGTAAGTTAACGTTCTAATCAAACGGTTATTTTAACGTCCACGGTCCAGCACTGCTGCGGCAGACCAGGCTCTCCTCAACTCACTTGCTGGGTGTAAAAGTCTGATTTGGTGGAATGTTCCCCTCCTCTCAGAGGGGCAGGGAGTGTTGTCAGTATCCGTGCTAACGAAGAGTCAGCTTTGGACACAACCAATCCCTACCACACGAATCATGCCAGAACAAAACTAAAAGGCGAGACAAGAAAAAGGAACAGAAAGATGGGGCGGGGGGCAGGGAGAGATAGGAATGAGGACTCGGAGCCCAGCTGCCATCATGAAATCACATCTCCAAGTCCTAGCCGGGGATTTATCTTCCAAAGGTAGTGGGTTTATCTAGAAGAGCGTCACCTAACGGGAACAACACAAGCCACACAGGTAATCTGAAGTTTTCTAGGGGACATAGTAAAAAATTGTACAAAGCAGCAGATGATATTGACTTTAAACCTAACATCACCACAACATTATCATTTCACTGCATAACGATTCTTGTCCTCACGGGAAGCCTCTGACTTGGAGCGTCCAGTTGCCCACCACGCTTGGGGTCAGCCCGGAGCCCAGTGCGCACCCGCCGGGGGGCGGGGGGCGGGGGGCAGCGGCTCCTGACGGCACGGCTCCCGGAGAGCTCCTCATTCTTCCATAAAAGTCACCATCTTTTTTTTTTTTAAGATTTTATTTATTTGATAGAGAGGAGAGAGACCACAAGCAGGCAGAGAGAGAGGGGGAAGCAAGCTTCCCGCTGAGCAGAGCCCGATGCGGGGCTTGATCCCAGGACCCTGAGATCATGACCCGAGCCGAAGGCAGAGGCTCTAACCCACTGAGCCACCCAGATGCCCCATAAAAGTTATCATCTTAAGCAAAGATTTGAAATGCCTCTGCCTCCCTGCGATGCTGCGAGGAGGTGGGGGGTGGCCAAGGTGAGGGCGCGTCTCACCTGGTTGTATATGTTATACTTGTTGACGTGGTTTTCGTGAAAAATCAGCTTCAGGAACTGTCCTACTGCGTCCACGTAGACGGACTTCAGCTCGCGGGCTTTGCAGCCCGTCTTCTCGTTGTCACAGAGAGAGACGTAGCTGAAAGGGAGAGCACATGCCCGGATCACGCTGGCTGAAAACACGTGCGCAACGAAACTGAACTCAACGGGTTTCAGGCAAGGTCAAGTCTAGAACGGAAACGCCTCGGGAAAAGCCCAGAAACCGCAATCTGACAGTTTTCCTGACATAAGTCCTGCATCCGAGGAGCAGAGACGAGGCTGCGGACACTCCGGCGGCCCTGTTTCCGAGCGTGTCTCCGGGGGCAGCTGCTCAGAGACCCACGCAGAGGTCCGACCTCCGCTCCCGCCGCTCGGGCGCGGGGAGAGCCGGGTTAGGAGTTCCCGGCACGAGCCTTCCGTGCCCCCTTACCCGAGCCTCCGGAACCGCTCGGCCTGGTAGGGCACAAAGTACTCGGGCAGGCTCTCGCTGATGTAGAACTCCACCTTGCTCGGGATCATGTACTGGTGGGCGAGCAGCTGCAGCTTTCTGATTCGACACCTCTCCACCATCTGAAGAACGATTTCTTGTGGGAACTGGCAGAATCTGAAAGCAGGCCCGTGTGGTTTGTCGGTTACCGGCAGGGTCTGCACGTGGCCAGGCGGTCTGCAGGGGCCGCGGCCTCCGGTTCACGCCGGATCTGCCCACCCCCCGAGGTGAATCATGCTTTTGGCAGCTGGACACTGGTCTGAAATGAAACGGTCTGAAATGAAGTTCAGCATCTGCCCAGGACCCAGCGCTCTGGGACAGCCACTCGCTCGGGGACTCCGAGCGACGGGTGCCTCGCACGCGAGCTCAGTGGTCCGCAGGAGACGCCTCCGCCTGTGCACGGGGAAGCTTCGAGCTTTGCCTCGTAAGTGACAGAGCACATGAGCACGTCCTACATGAGGACGGGCTGGGGAGCCACAGCGTCGCTGCAGGACCCGATGGTGACTGAGTCACAGAGCACAGCGCCCACAGAGAGCGGGGACTATGTACGCGGAGCTGGCAAGGGCTGGATTCTTAGAACAGCGGGCCATTGAAGGCCCTGGGAGGGGGAAGCAGCAAAGGATAGGACAGCTGGAAAGGGTCCAGTGGCCTCACGCGGGAATCCACTCCCACCCACTGGCCAGGCTCCCCCTCCCTCTGGCACCTCTCCCAGCAGCGCCCCCTCTACCGGGAAAACAGGCCTCAAATGGGGCTGCTCGCGCTGCTCCCCGAATTCCTGCCAGTGCCCCGTCCCCTACTCACTCCACTGAACTGCACCAGAGCCGACCTGTGCCCGCCCCCCCGGCTTTTCTCTCCCCATCACTCCTGTCAACACCCAAATACACCCTAGAAAGCCCTCCTGTGAGCCCACATCCTTCTCAGCTCCCATGCGGGCACTAGGTTGTCCTGGCAAACTGGCCCAGCTCTGCCATGCACCCCCTCCCCAGGCCCCTCCAGGGCCCCTGGCCCGTATTTCCACGGCTCACTCTTGCCGAGAGCCCCATGACGCTGTGTGCAGGCGCACTTCCCGGGCCCGGCTTCCCTCAGCCCACAGGCCTGCGCCGCCCCGGGCTGGGTTCCGGGCTCCTTCCTCTCCCGCCATTCACCATCAGGGAGCCTATCAGACCCTGGCTTTAAAAACCTCCTGCCTGTCAAGGAACCCCGACTGGACGTCACCCTGAGTCCAGGCCTATCGTGTAGCTGGTGATTTGACATTTCCATGCAGACACCTGAAAGGCAAGAGACAGGACAAAACGAACCCCGGACCCCGGCCACCCTCCCCCATCCTTCGCAGCCAGTCTCCTCGTCCCCCTGCTTTGCCCACTGGGCAGTGGCCCCGGCATCCCCGGGGCCCTCTCCACCCCCCGCTGCGTAACGAGTGCCCGGTGTCACAGCGGCACGGCAGAAGGGGCACCCGGAGGGACACCAGGCTGAGCGCACGAGAACCTGCGCAGCCTCCGTGGCGCACCCCGAGGGGTGTGCGGGGCTGCTGGGGGACGGTGTGCGGTGAGGAGGGGGCAGGTGAGCTCCGCTCAGATGGACTCTCACCCCAGATGCGTGGCTGCCTGGGGTTTTCAGAGATGAAGAGTTCGTAGGAGATGCGCCTGGGGCAGGAGGGCAGCTGGGACAGGCTTGTGATACGAATGCTCCTCGGTCCCTGCGGCAGTCAAGTGTGGCCCCAGGTGTGTAAGATATTTACTGCCCTCAGATGCTAAGCACGTCTGTTATGACCGCTGGTGGGGTCCTCCGGGCATAAAGACACTTAGGGATCACTTACGAAAAAACTCCTCCAAAGTGGTTTAAAGAAAAGACCACGGACAAAATTTGGAAGCTGTATGTTTTTTAAGATCCTTCAAAAAATGGGCCGAGGACCGTGTTATTCAAATGTAGTTTATAGAGCTCAAGCACATATCAAAGCTGTCCTTCAGGGACACTGAGAGGTGACAGGACGGTGGGGACCATGGGCAGGCAGGGACACTGGGAGGGGGGACCAGGGCCGGGAGCTGGCCTCACGGGTGGAAAGCCCGATCAGGCACTTGGGCTCCTGAACGCCTTAACGCTCTACCTTTGGTGAAGACTGAAGACCTCTCGGAAAAAGGCTAGTTTCAGAGGAAGTTTCAGAAAGATACTAACGGGTGTTATGTTACTCCAGTAATGGGCATTTTTAAAGGCGTACAAATATTCGAGATAATCATTTGAAAGAGACGTTCTTGGTTAGTTTGGGGCTCACAGAATCTTACCCCCGGGAGCACAGCTGTGGGACCGAGGACCCTGGCACAGGACACGGATGGGAACGGGAGGCCCAGTGGGCAGCCAGGGGAGACGGCTGAGCAACCCCTGCGGTCCCTTCTCCCCTCCTCTGCACATTTCTTAAGTGAAGGTCAGTTAAGGTTACAAGGGAAAAAGGTCGAACAAATTTTCTTTAGAAACTTAAAAAGATGGAAACAACCCATCCCATCACCGCACAGATGGCGGGTGGTTCTGAGGCCCGAGTCGTAACACAAAGCAGAGGTGTTGGATGAAGGCAGCCCGCCACCTCGGCCCGCGGCCCCAGCCTGGCCCACCTTGGCGACCTCCACCCGCTGACGGTTGGCGCGTGGGTCATTAATTCCCGGGCGCTGAAGCCGTCTTCATGTCCCGAGGAGCTGACGACAACGAAGCCAATCTTGTGGGGCATCCTGGGCTCTGGGCTGTTTATAGGGCAGGAAAGACTTCTTTAGGGTGAAGGAATTCGGTAACGTTTTACAACACTGAACATGTTAGCTCGGCCTTGTTCATAGACAAAATCATCCGCAACATACCAGAATTTCCCCATCGCCTTAAAAAAATCCAGTTTTTTTGGTTAAGTGTTTCTCCTAGGAGCCTCTACCTCTATTTAAGGTACCACTTATCTTGACTTTTTCCAAACGTGTCCTAAAAGCTTGACCAGTGTTGTGTGTTGAATGGTTTCCCCCTGAAACAGGATGCAGTCCTAATTCCCAGCACCTGTGGATGCGAGCTTTATTGGAAATAGAGTCTTTGCAGATGTATTAAGGTGAAGACGAGGTCGGGCTGGAGCAGGGGGGCCCCGACCCGAAAGCACTGGTGTCCGTCTGAGGGACACGGACTGGCACACACCAAGGAGACCAGCCCAGGACTGCCCAGGATTGCCGGCAGCACCAGACGGTGGAAGAGGCAGGAACGACCCTCCCGTGGAGCCTTTACAAAGAGCAGGGCCTAGGGCCACCTCGACTGCAGGTTTGTAGCCTCCAGAGAACATTTCCGTTGTTCTAAGGCATCCACTTTGTGGCACTTTGTTATGGCAAAACCAAAGAGTTTTGTTAAGATAAAAACACCAAGTTTTTTATATTAGTTAAGAAACCACTATAACCAGGGTGCTAAGAAGTTATACAAAAATGACGAGGAAAGGGGCAGTTTAATTAACAGCGCGGTCACTGCTGAATGCAAACGCGTGGCCCGAGCAGGGAGGGCACGACTACGGGGAGCTATAGGCCAGCGGCACAGATGGGCACCCGGAGCCTGCTCGAGGTACTCAGATACTGGTTGGATAAATTTTCTGCGTCATGTTTGGCGAACTGTTCAGAGCTGAGTATCATTTTGAGGACGGATGTTGAGCTGTCTGGTTTTGCTTGGTCAGCATCCATCCGGTCCCGGCTTGAGAACAGCACCTCAGTGGCACTTTCTGCTGGCACCGCTCCCGGGTTTGGCCCGTCTGTGGGGTCTGTGTCCCCCCTTAGCCGCTGGTTCAGGGATGGGAAGGACCCGAGAGGAGGACCCGAACTGGACCAATGTGGCTCTACCCCCCGGACTCTGCTGCGGCTACAGAGAAAGATTCTTCTTGCTGGGGCTGGAGCCGAAGAATATTTCTGGGGGGCTACTGGTGGCCATCAGTGGGGAGATCTTGCTGGAAAGCAGGCTGACACGGGAAAACAGCCGCCTTGGGAACCCTGAGGTTGAGTCACATTTAAGGCCCAAATTACTTATAAACTTCTGGCTATTTTCCAGTTCCTGAGCCACTCAGTTCCCCTTCAGTAAGCCAACGTGAACTAGCTTTAACTATCTGCAACAAGAAGAGCCCTCCCTAAGAAAGAAAATAAAGAATTCTCCAGAAAGTTCTCCGGGATAGCACATACTGTCAATTGAAATCCTGAACAGGAGGGAGCATATAAACATATCCTGCATGATTTTGCTTGTTTTAATATGCTTGATGCCTGATCTAGAACTTTTTCTTTCATTCAGAGCCTCGAATGACCTACACCAATAAATTACCGGCTGGTACTTGCCACCGCTTCTCCGGATCTCTGAGCAAGAGCACTTACTGCTAACGGCATAAGACGCCGTTATTAAAGATCGTAATTTCTGACACGAGCTCTCTGAAGGGAGGTCACGGTACGGCAGGGGACGCTACAGTAAACTCCACTCAGAAAATAAAGGAGAGCAAGCGCCGAGGCTGAAGGAGGGTGCTTGTACGCAGGTGTGCTGCAGAGCCCCGCCTGTGCTCCCACCGCAAGCGGTTTGTCCTCCACACCCCGCAGCTCCTCCCCGGCACTCCCGCCCATCACTGCCCAGTCTCCTTGATCCTGCCTTTCAGACGACTGACTGGGACTGAATCCGCTCTCCTCCATCCCACTGTCCTTTCCGGAGGACGACCCCAGACCGTGGCCGGGTCTCCCCACCTGCAGCACTCCCCCCAGTCGTCCTGGGTTCCTCCTCGAGCCCAACGGGGGTCATCAGTATCTGGGTCCTGACTCAGAGTGCTCGATGTGCTCCCTGCCCAGGCTTGAAGGGGTCGCCTGTGTCCTGACCGGTCTGCTGTTGGCATTCTGGCGTCCAGCTCAGTTCTATCTCTTTGCTCTGAGCTTCTCAAATCCTTCAGTCATCTTTCAGAGCAGGGCCCATTACTTCCTTGTCCACCTTGAAATCAGTAGGCATCTACTAAATATTTTCAACTGAATGTGATTATTTATCTGGAAATTCTAAAATCCGAAACAGCATTCATGGTGTCCCTCTTGTATGTAGCCTTACACTGCATTACGTAAACCCGTGCTCGCGGACGGACGCTGGCTTCAAACCACTCACCTTCTGCCAAGCACGGTCCTCAGCCCTAGACACGTAGTAGGACCTTCCTGACAACTCGGACTTAGGTTAGTTGTCACACAACTTTAGCGATGTGCAAACTGAGGTACAGATAGGCCCCTGCTCAAGGTTATACGGCTAGTGAGCCACGCAGGCAGAGTACTTTTAGCTGGTTGGGTTCCAGAGTCTCTGATCTTGACCAAAACCCTCTGCTAAGGTTCTAAGACTTAAAATAGGACCTTTGAAGTCCAAACAGAGGTTGTGTCCACTGTACTATGCTGCCTCAAAAAATTCAAAACAAAGCACTGGCATTTAGGAACCAGGTAGGAGACATGCCTGGGCACTGTACAGACAATATTATCACCTCACTTTAAGTAGTTGAAAAGGATTCCTTTTTGGCCACCCTCTTCCAAAGCCCTTCCACCTTGTACTCTAGGGTCCCTTTTGGGAAACCTTTGAGAGTGTTACATGATACTTGAGATGTCACTAAAGGACACTTACTTTTAGACTATAAAAATCACCACTAACATTTTGGGAAAAACCAATGCTCTGCTGACTACTCAGCTATTAGCATGCAGGACGGCAAGCAGCAACTGCTGCCCAGGGCTCCCTTGCTACACCTGGCAGCACCTGCGTTGACCAAAGCGCTCAGGGGTTCCTTCACCTAGTCTACCGGTAGGTACCTTTCCAGTTATGGATCAGGATTGTTGACATCTACTAATTAAACCGAAACACTTTAGCAATTTTGCAACATTTTGTTACAAAACTACAAGACAAACCTTGTTTCCCCTTTTCTTTTTATGAAACCTAAATGTTATGGGAGTGAATAATTTTTGGTCAAGTAATCTTAATGACTGAAAGTGTCCCCAGAGCCTATGTGAAATTGAGTGGGTACCAAAGAGGGGTGAGGGGTGGGGGTGGAGAGAGGCGTTGAACCCGCACAGGGACGGAGCCACATTCTTCACTCGAGTCAGGGAGGGTTCTGGGTCATCTGTGCGCCCAGAACCGGGAGGTCGGACGTGCTGACAGCACCCGACGCTAAATCCAGCGCCGGCTGGAGGCCACCGCAGACCGGACCCTGGGCTGTGATGAGCGGTGTCCACCACCGCAGGGGCACCCTACGTATCTCCCCGCCCCCGGCCGGGTTCCCAGCCCCCGGACCGCGCCTACACCCGCCAGGCCCCGCACCCCGACTCCCCGGCCGCGTCCACACCCGCCAGGCCCCGCACCCCGACCTCCGGGTCCCCGACTCCCCGGCCGCCCGACTCCCCCGGCCGCGCCTACACCGGCCAGGCCCCGCACCCCGACCTCCCGACTCCCCCGGCCGCGCCCACACCGGCCAGGCCCCGCACCCCGACCTCCCGACTCCCCCGGCCGCGCCCACACCCGCCAGGCCGCGCATCCCGGGTCCGCGGGTTGTCGGGGTTGCGAGTACCTGTCAGGACCGAAGGCCCGCCCGGACCTCGGCGCCTGCACGGTCCCCAGGGCCCTCCGCCGTCCCTCGGCAGCGCTTCTGGAGCTCAGGCGGCGCCTCCCCCGCCGTCCACGGCCGGTCCGTAGCCCCGAGCCGCAGCGGCGGTGGCCGCCGAGGAGCAGCCCCGGCCTCCTGCGTCGCGCGCCAGGGCCGCGGCCGCCGCTCTCATGACAACCGGGCCGGCCGGGCCGGCCGCGCCTGCGTACAAGGCGGGGCCGCCCCTCCACTTCCCCGGGCCTTCTGGGTAATGGAGTCTCTGGGGGACGGCGCCTGCGTACAAGGCGGGGCCGCCCCTCCGCTTCCCCGGGCCTTCTGGGTAATGGAGTCTCTGGGGGACGGCGCCTGCGTACAAGGCAGGGCCGCCCCTCCGCTTCCCCGGGCCTTCTGGGTAATGGAGTCTCTGGGGGACGGCGCCTGCGCACAAGGCGAGGCCGCGCCTCCGCTTCCCTGGGGCTTCTGGGTAATGGAGTTTCCGGGGCCCTCCGCGCGACCTCAGTCCCTGCAGTAGAGCCCCCAGGGCGCAGGACCCCCGCCGCTCAGCTGATCTCTGCGGCCTGGGCGAGGACCCGCCAGCGGGGTCGGAGGCCCTGAGGATGTCCGCGGTGTTCCGGAAGCCCAAGACGTTCAAGCTGCGCGCCCTGCACAGCCCGAAGAAGTTCGGGGTGGCGGGGAGCAGCTGCCTGGAGGTGCTGCGGAAGGGCTGCCTCCACTTGCAGGTGCCTGGCGCGGCGGGAGGGGGAGGACTGGGTGCCCCCCGGGCAGGTGCCCGTGCCCACGGTCCGGGGACCGGGCGCGCCCCCTAACTTCTTCCTCTGGTTCCCGAGCCCCGCGCCGCGGGAGTTCGTGGAGGGATTCGGGGGCAACGCCGCGGGGACCACGGCCGCTCTGGCCAGAGATCCTGGGACTCAGCCTCTAGCGCGCGTCGGCTCTTTGCCGTGTGCTCCAGGGCGCAGCCGCATGGCCTGTCCGGGCCTCAGTTTCCCCTTCTGTAAAATGAAGGACTCGTGCTCAGAGGCCCACGAAAGTCCCAGCGACTTCAGCTATCCTTCTCGCTGCCTTCATTTTCCTGGCTGCACTCGGACTTGGAGCAGCGCGGGGTGGGGGTGTGCGCCCAGTGGCCGTCAAGCGTCCGGAAGCTGATCCGTATCCAGCAGGTGCTGGCCGACTGGCGATTCCACGGGCTGCTTCTACCTTGTCAGCCAGCGGCCGCGAGTGCTTTTCAGTAAGATGTTCTCGATTAATCATCGCCCGAGGAAGCACAGCCGCCGAGTGTGGGTATCCCGACCCCCACAGGGGGTGTGCCCTCTCCACGGGGATGTGTTTATGGGCGATCAGGCTGGGATTTTCAGGGCCCTTCGGGAGCTCCTGTCGAAAGGGTCAGTGTGGGGAATCCTGCAAAGTCGTCCCCGCTGCGTACATTGTTACACGACTCGTCGGTACCTGCGGGGACTTGAGACCCCAGCTCTGTCACAGGAGTTGGTGCACCTGTAGAATGTGGAGGGCATCCCGGACGTGATTGTTTAAAGCGTCTGTAAGGAGCCGAGACGGAAAGGCCCGCCCAGGACCCAACACGGAAGCGCCCTGCTCTCCCTCTCCGCAGCTCCCTGTCGCTGGCTCCCGCCTGTGCCTCTACGAAGATGGCACGGAGCTGACCGCAGATTACTTCTGGAGTGTCCCTGACGGCTCGGAGCTGGTGCTCCTCACCGCGGGCCAGACCTGGCAAGGCTGTAAGTGGCGGGGATGTGGGAGCCTGGCAGGGAAGCCGGACTGGCTTCGCAGGTGCTGGGTGCTGGGGGCCTGGGGCCTGGTCGGCTGGGGGCCGACACCAGCCTGGGAAGGGGAGGGTCTTCCCGCCCAGAACTCCAAAGGGGGGGGGTGGCTAGCTTCAGGGAGAGCTGCCGCTCCTCTTGCCTAGGAGCCCCGTTGTCCAGTTGGGTGTTTTAGGTGTCTTTTCTTCTTTTCTAAGTTATTAAATTTTATGCTCATTCGAGGTACCCTAGTAACTCCCGAGGGCAGAGGGAGGGATTGGCGGGGGAGGGCCGCACGGGTCTGCGGATAAGGCAGACCAGAGGGAGGGACGCCGACCCACGTGGCTGAGCCGATTGCGCCCGCGGCTCCGAGGGAAGGGGCGGTGGCTGGGGCTGTGCGCAGGGGCTGTGTGTGTCGGTGCTCGCGCGCATGCTCTCACGCCCCGGCCTGAGCAGGGCGGTCATTTCCAGAAGTGCTTCCCTAGGGGTGTCTGCACGTAAGCACCAGCTTACAGCCACCCACAGGCTCCACACCGCAGCCGTGGGCCGGTGCCAGCGCGTGTGTGCTCGCCTCCTAGGCCGGTTGTCCGGCTCTTATGCAAAGGGGCCGACACTGGAGGAGATGCCTCTGGTGCCCCAGGAAGGATGTGGGAGCCCGGAGGATGGAGATATCTGCCTTTTCGGCCCGAGCGCTGGAGGGACACCCTAGAGTAGTGTGCGTGTGGCTTTGCCCTGCGGTTGGGACTCTGCCGTCAGCAGTGAGGGGTGACACGGCTAGTGTGTGCTCTGAGGTCGCAAGTGCTTTTTTCTCTAGAAGAGGCAGCCAGAGGGCAGAGTCCCCGTGATGCCGCCTGGGATGGCCCCTTGCAGGAGGCGGGGACCGGGCAGGGCAGGGTTGTGGTCTTGAGAATCTTTGGCTGTTTCTTCTCTTTCCCATTTCATGGTGGGATTGAGCGTGGACCAGGCTGGGTTGCTCTCTTCCCCGCTCCCACTACCCACCTGTTTCCCTCCATCCGTCCCTCCATCTCTCTCTTCTTCCCTCTCTCTTGCTCTTTCCCTGTCTCCCCCTCCGCCTTTCTGTCTGTTTTTCTATGCACTTTATCCCCCTCTCTCCACTGAGCCCACTATTCCTTTTACTCGGTAAACTTATTAAAAAAAAAGTTTAAATTGTTTATTTTGAAATAGTGATAGATTCATAGGAAGTTACAAAGACCAGGTCCCCTAAAGGGTGCACTTGACTTAGTCCTAGCGCAGCCTCCAAACCAGGAGGCTGACCTTGCTCCGCGGCATGGGTTCTGTGTCGTTTTAGCCCTGTGTGGGCTTGTGTGTTTGCCGCTGCAGTCAAGGCTCAGAAGCTTCCCGTCCCTCCTGCCCCCCGGCAAAGTCCTCCCGCTCGCTGCCCCATTATAGCCCTCCCTCATCCGTGGCAAGCACTGACGCGTTCTTGTCTCTGTAATGTTGTCATTTCGAGAACACGATGGAAATGGAATCACAGAGTGTATGATCTTTTGGGACGGGCTTTTCTCACTCAGCAGTAAGCTCCTGAGAGCCGTCTACGTGCCATGTGTACCGGTGGGGTCTTCCCTGTTATCACTGCGTGGCACTCCGTGACGTGGCTGGGCCACAGTTTGTTTACCCCTTCACCTACCGAGAGACGTTTTGGTTTCCAGTTTTGGGGCTATTACGTATAAAGGCCACGTGGCCAGTCACGTACAGATTTTTGTGTGGACACGGGTTTGCGTTTCTTCGGAATAAATGTCAGGAGTACAGCTGCTGGGTCATGGCATAAGTGTGTGTTTAATTTTTCAAGACAAGGGTGTCGACTCTTGTCACTTCTTTTTAACACCACATTGGAGGTTTTACACAGGGCAGTTAGTCAAGAATAAAGGCATCCTGGTCGGAAAGGAAGAAGTAAAACTATCCCTATTTACAGACGCTGTGATCTTGTGTATACAACAGTCTAAGGAACCCACTAAAAAACTCTTAGGACTGATCAGTGAGCCCATCAAACATCTCACGATACAGGATCCATACGCGAAACCCAACTTTGTTTCTGTGCACTTGCAATGAATAACCTAAAAATGAAATTAAGGGAACAATTATATTCACAATAGAATTGAAAAGAATAAAATACTTAGGAATGCATGTAACGAAAGAAGGGCAACGCTTACATTCTGAAGAGTATAAAACGTTGTTCCCAGAAATAAAGACTTAAATCCATGGGAAAATACACTGTGTTTATGGGTCAGAAGGTTTGACACTGGTTAGGCATCAACACTCCTTAAACTGATCTGCCGCCATCCCGGTCCCTACGGGAACTTCAGCTCGCTCCTTTGCAGAAATCAACGAGCTGATTCTAATCCACGATTCATATGTGATTTCAAGGGACCCAGAATAGCCAAAACAATCTTGAAAAAGAACATAGGAGGAGCACTCACACTTCCTAATTTAAAGACTTACTACAAAGCAACAGTAGTCAAGACATTGGACTAGAAGATGGTCCAGCAATGAACTGATGGGTCTGTAATCAGCTGATGGTGCCAAGGGTGCCAAGACCATCCAGTGGGGGCAAGACTGGTCTCTTTAATATGGTGCTAGGACAGTGGGACACTTGCATGGTGAAGATTGGGCTGGACCCTCACCGGGCACCGTATACAAAAATCAACTCAAAATGGGTAAGTGACCTCAGTGCAAGAACTAGAAATCTAAAACCCTCAAAGAAAACAGGGCATCAATGATCATGACCTTGAATTTGACTAAGGATTCTTATATATGACACCAGAAACATGAACAACTGGAGAAAAAAATAGATACATTTGACTTCAGAATGGCAGACTTTGGGGAGACCATCAAGAAGGTGAAAAGACGGGCGCCTGGGTGGCTCAGTTGGTTGGGCGACTGCCTTCGGCTCAGGTCATGATCCCGGAGTCCTGGGATCGAGTCCCATGTCGGACTCCCGGCTCTGCGGGAAGTCTGCTTCTCCCTCTGACCTTCTCCCCTCTCATTCTCAGTCTCTCTCTCTAATAAGTAAATAAAAAATCTTTAAAAAAAAAAAAAAAAAAAAGAAGGTGAAAAGACAACACAGGTTGGGAGAAATTCACAAATCCTGTGTCTGGTAAGGGACTTGTATCCAGAGTAGATGAAGAACTCTTCCAACCCAAAAGCGACAGGCAACCCAATTTAAAAATGGGCAGAGGTCCTGAACAGACATTTCTCCAAGGAAGATATTCCAATGGCAGACAAGCACATGGAAAGATGCCGATACCATTCGCCATCCGGGAAATGCCAACCACACCCAGGGGGAGGCACCCTCCCCCGCCCCCCCCCCCCCCCCCCCGTGGGGGTGGTGATGGGCTGGTGAGCACATGGAGGGACCGGGATGCTTGCCCGTTGCTGGAGGGCGTGCAGTGGTGTCGCCGCTGTGGGGGACGGGCTGGTGGCCCCCTGATGATCCACCAGAGTCAGCTGTGACCCTGCGGCCCTACTTATTCATCGCGGCCAAAAGGTGGAGCCCCAAGGAGTATCCCCTGAGACACAGACGGGTAAAGTGTGGTGCATTCACACAGTGGAATATATAACCTTTGCCCGTTTTCTCACCAACTAGGAGACACGGGGTTGTACCTTCCACGCAGGGGAATTGTGAGGGGTGGGGATCCCATCTCAGTGAAGTGGGGTTTTTTCACACAGAGGAGCGGACCGTGTCCCAGAGTGGCGGCCCCCGTGGCCGTCCCTGTCCAGGCGCCCCGAAGGCTGTGCAGGGCTGGCTAGTACCTTTGCCCTCCTGTGGGAGGTGCCGCTGGCTGTCTTTCCCCGGGCGAGTCGGCCGGCCGTCCGCCCTCTCTGGGGCAGGGTCTCTTTGTCCATTTGTCCCTTGTGTGTCTTCTCACTGGAGTTTTTAACTGCTGAGTTTGGGGCTTTTCTCATGGTGTGTTCTGGATGCGAGTCTTTTGCGAGGCACGGGGGTCGTGGCGCTTCCCCCGCTCTGCCGCTTGTGTTCGCGCCCGCGGGACAGGCTCATTGGCGGAGCGCAAGTTTTCCATTCTGATGAAGCCCGCGTTGGCTGTGCTTCCTTTCGGTGCTCGTGCTGTCCACGTTAAGTCCGGACGCTGCTCCCCAAGCCCTTGGCCTGGAAGACTTCCTCTGCAGTCTTTCTGCATCAGCGACCGTGATCAGGGGATTTTTTTTCTTTAGCTCATCAAGGGCAGATGATAGTGGTCGATTCTCGAGCACTGAACAGCCTCTCGTCCCTGGAACGACCCCGCTGGGCCACGGGGCGTCGTTCTCTGTGCGCACTGCCATTTCTGCGGGCTGAGGCGTCTCGAAGGGTGTTCCCTGGCTCCCGTGGGTACTCAGTGCTCGCTCCGCGGTGAGCAGGCGTGTGTGGAGGCTCCGGGGTGGGGGGGGGGGAGCACCGTGGCGGGGTGACCCAGAGGGAGGTCTCAAAGGAAGCCCCAGGATGTGGGAGGTTTTGTGTGAGGAGAGAAGGGCAGCCACTCGATTGGGTGCTGTTCCCTCCACATCTGACCCTGCAGCACCTGCGGGGCAGGTCCCCAGGCCCAGGCGCAGGGGAGCGGCTCGCTGGTGTCCGGGCAAGGTCAGGGGCCCAGGACATCCCTGAGGTTGGGCAGTCCCAGCAGTGAGGGGGTGCTGGTCGTGCGGAGAGCCCATTGTCACGGCCGGCAGCTCCGTGTCACTCAAGGGCTGCTGGCTTTTCTGCCCGTCCCCCTTCCGGTGGCAGATGTGAGTGACATCAGTCGCTTCCTCAGCGCCTTCCACAAGCCGCATGCGGGGCTCATCCAGGCCGCGCGGCAGTTGCTGTCCGACGAACGGGCCCCGCTGCGGCAGAAGCTGCTGGCCGACCTCCTGCACACCGTCAGCGAGAACATCTCCGCCGAGACCAGGGCCGAGGACCCGCCGTGGTTCGAAGGTAGCTGGGGGGCTGGGGCAGGCGGCCGGCTCAGAGCCCCCACGCAGGGGGGCCCGGGTGCCCCGCTGCAGTTCCTGGGCCGGGGCCTGGCCAGGCCGCCCTGCTCCCGCAGCCCTGGGGCGGGCCTTTCTCTTTGGAGCTTGGGGAAGTGTACGCGACATGAAATGTTTTAACCGGTGTGAGTGCGTGATTTAACGGGGTCGAGCACGTGCACCTTGGCGTGCAGCTGTCACCACCATCCGTCTCCAGAACTTTCTCAGGTCCTCCGCTGTGAGACCCTGTCCCCCGCATCTGCTCTGCAGCCCCTGGCGCCCGCGCTTGCTCGCTCTGTCCCTGATGCGAGTCTCCTGGGGCCTCACTCGCCATCAGCCCGGGGTGTCCCGAGCCGGGCCGGTCCCCACCGTGCCCTCCCCCGAGGGCCATGCATGCCGTCCCCGTGTTCCTTCTTCAGGCTGGCTCACGTTCTGCTGCGTGGCTGGACGGCATTTGCTTGTCCGCACATGAGCACGGACACTGGGCCACGGACTCGTGGGGCGCCGGCGTTGTCTGCGGGGAGTCTGCGGCCCTGGGCGCGAGGGGGCTGGGGGGCAGGAGCAGCAGGCCCTTGGAGGCCTCCAGGTGTCCACGCTGGGCGGGGGGCAGGGGACACCCCCAGGCAAAAAGAACCGGATCCCGCGAGCAGGACACCGCACGTTTCTCAGACGAGGCGGGCGGTGAGCACAGCCGCGGACGGCAGGGCGGGTTTGTCTCCTCTCGGTCCTGGCAGGTTTGGAGTCTCGATTCAGGAGTAAGTCTGGGTACCTGAGGTACAGCTGCGAGAGCCGGATCCGGAGCTACCTGAGAGAGGTGGGGGCGCGGGGGCACGGGGCGTGTGGGGGGCCGGGGGCGCGGGGCGTGTGGGCGTGCGGGGGGGCCGGGGGCGTGGGGCGTGCAGGGGCATGGAGCGTGTGGGATGTGCAGGGGTGCATGGGGTGCGGGGCACGGGGGGCGC
>CM052798.1:1982569-1998070 GCA_028533885.1 Nasua narica
GCGTGGGGCGTGCGGGGGTCCGGGGGCGTGGGGCGTGTGGGGTTCCGGGGGCGTGGGGCGTGTGGGCGTGCTGGGGGCCGGGGGCACGGGGCGTGCAGGGGTGTGGGGTGCGCGTGGGGCGGCGGAGCCCGCCCCCCGACGGCGGGCGGGGTTTGGGACGTGGTGCGCCAGCGTCCAGCGGCACCCCTGGTTTCTTCCAGGTGAGCTCTTACGCGCCGGCGGTCGGCGAGGGGGCTCGGGCGGAGTATTCCCGCATCGTGGCCGCCATGGGCCAGGAGCTCAGGACAGCGCAGTACCACGGCAGCTACTTCGACAGAGGCGCCACGGCCGGCAGCCGGCTCTGCACGCCGGAGGGCTGGTTCTGCTGCCAGGTGCGCGGGGGTCCCCAGGCGGGCCAGGCGGCGGCTTCCCTCCCCTGCGTCTAAGCCCCTGGTCTCCAACTTAAGTGGCACTGGAACCCCCTTCGGTGCCTGACCGTCGCGGTAAGACGCCCCCCTTCCCGGCCCTCGGCTGCTGGTCCCTCAGCCCTTCTGACAGCCTCCGGCGCGGTGCTGCTGCCCTGGGCCCTTCTCTGGGAACCGCTGATGTGGCCAGGAGTGCACAGGTGCACCGCGAGCGGAGGCCTCCCCCTGGCTCCCGTTGGGAGGAGGGGGATGGGCGCATAAGGACAGTTTCACAGCTTCAGAATCGCGGTGTGTCCCCGAGGGAGGCTTTCTGGATGACGGCTCAGACTTCAGGATTTGTGGCCAGATGTGACCCGGTGGGGTCGCAGCAGCCCGAAGCAGCGTTCTGGGCCTCCTCCCGGACGCTCAGAGAAATGACAGAGGCACCACTTTCCAGTAGGGGCTACTGAGCAGGGTCACGGGTCTGGGGGCTTGGAGCTGGGAGCCTCTGCAAGGACGGGCAGGGGCCTCCTGGCCTCCTGGGCTCCAGTGAGTACCTGGCCCGTTTGCATTTCCAGCACAATCTCTTCCCCGCGCTGCTGGCCGCAGGGTACAGAGCCGGCCCTGGAGGCGGGCGCGGCCTCCCGCCCATAGACGGGCTCCCTGTGCTTCTGCCTGGGGGTTCCTTCTGCGGATGATGGGCCCTGACTAGCAGAACACTGCTCCTTCCCACCCAGCCGCGCGTGGGGCTCCAAGTGACCTCAGGTGCTCTCCGTGAGTGTCACCTGAGTCCAGGTGCTTAGCGGGGGAGGGGCAGGGACGAAAGACTTCACCCTGACCTCAGCGGAAGGCCTGGGGTCTGAAGTCTATAAGCGAGTGAGGACAGTGGGTTTGGAGCAGAGAGCCCGATGCAGGACTCGATCCTGGGACCCTGGGATCATGACCTGAGCTGAAGGCAGACGCCTAACCAACTAAGCCACCCAGGCGCCCCTTAAGACGGAATTCCTAATTGCCCTAAACAGCACGCCATTTACCAGGACTGAATCCCCTCCTGGGTGGTACCTTCTCAGCTGCTCCAACTTGACGTGAGCCAAGTGGGTAAGGCTGAGCTCACCTCGTGGACCTTGTTCTCCTGTGACCTAGGGTCCTTTTGATGTGGACGCGTGTGCATCCAAACACTCCATCAACCCCTACGGTAACAGGGAGAGCCGGGTCCTCTTCAGCACGTGGAACCTGGACCACATGTGAGTACGGCTTCCGGAGAGGTCAGGCTTGCGGTTGAGAACTGAGTTCACAGACCCCGAGAGCACCTGCGGGGGCCTGTCCCGGCTGCGGCGCCCGTGGATGGCCGGCTGCCTTGTGTTTTCTGCGCTGAGCTCGTGGGTTATGGGCCCAGCCGTGTCCTGGGTGTGCAGGGGGCGGGGGGCCAGCTGCGCACTCCTAACCTGCAGGGTTAGGTGTCCTTCCCGTGAGGAGCTCTGGCGGGCTGGTCCAGATCCCCATGCACGTCCGTGGGACCTGGCACATGTTCCCTCTATCCCGTCTAGCTCCCATCCGTGGGGCCCGGTGGGCACTGTCCCGGCATTGCACTCTGGGGGGGGGGGGGGCTGTCCTGCCTCCACCAGGATGAGCCCAGAGCAGGGGCTCTGATGCAGCGTGTAGGGCGTTTCCTGCTTTCACCTGGGTGAGCGAAGGCCGCGGATTATTCTACAGGTACGAGCTCATTCCAAGAAAAGGCAGAAATAGAATTGTGTTATCTTAACAGAGACGCTTTCCCGGGGTATAGTGACGTCCTTGTCTCTGCTTTATGAAGACAGAGGTCTTCCGATGCCCTTCACGGGGACGCACCGCCTTTACTGGGTGCACACGGAACCTTACGGGGACAGCTGAGGCTGCCTTCCCGCCCCTTCTGGATCCACCCCTCCCGCCCCCGGGAACTGCTCCCCTGGCGTTTGCGGGTGCCCTTCCGAGAGCTGTTGCTCCGGGCCATTCCCCTGGAGGTCTGAGTTTGAGGACGGACGCGGCGGGGTCCCCGGGGTGATGCCGCACGGCGCTTCTCCAGCCTGCCCGATGCTGCGGGGACGCGTGCGTAGCTTGGGAGCGTTTGTTTGCCCAGGTGCGGAGTGCTTCTCGCTGCGAGCAGGCTGTCCCGTGCAGCCGCGTCCCGGGCTGGCAGGCGCCTCAGGTCGTCCGAGCTTCCGCTGATGGCCCGCGGTGAGCACTCGCGCGGGACAGAGCTGCTTGGCCTCGGGTTCCACGCCGCGGGGCTGCAGTCCGTGGGCTGGCGGCGTATCAGCCTCTGGGGACTGGAAGGCAGATTCTCGGGCCGCCCGCCATTCCCCGGGGAGGGGGGCGCGCGTGGGGCGGGGGGTGGGGAGGGCTGTCCTAGTGCCTGAGCCGCGGGTGAGCGCCCCTCTAGGGAGGGTGCAGGGTCTCACCCCCCTGACAGGCACCGAGCACCCCAGGACGACGTCTGGCTCTCCAGCTCATCGTCTGCTTACTTTCCGTGACCCTTGGGGCGTGGGGACATCGATCGAGGGGTTGGTCCCGGCTCTGAAGGGTGGGACAGGCCAGCCAGGAGCGGAGTGCAGGCGAGGCCGCGGAGGCGGGGGCACTGTTCCCGAAATCGTGGCCTCAGGCATGTTTTCTCTCTGTAAATACAGCTCTCACACCTCCCAGCAAACCGGGCAGCGCCCCTGTGTGTCTCATCTCCGGCCACCTTTCCAATGTCACACGAATGGCGTCCGTGCGGGTCTGCGGGCGCCCCGTGCCCTTCCGCCCTGGAAGATGGCCCCGTAGCCTGGACTCTCGCCTGCCTCCCTGGGGCGTCGGGGGTCCCCCCTTCGGAGCCTGGAAGGCGGGACAGCACGGTCTCCGGGCGTCGGCTGCTTTCTGCCTCTTTGGGGGCAGCTGTCGAGCGTCTCTCCCGGGCTGTGGAGCGTGTGGGTGCAGGTCTCGCCCTCACCTTCTGACCGGGACGCGTCTTCCCTGCTTTGGGACAACTTTCTCCTGGGTTGTGGAAAACTCCCGAGCATTTCTTCGTCATGACTTCTCTCTTGTCCCTGTCGGGCTTTTCTGGAACTCGCCGCGGCCGCGGCCTGGGCCACCTGGTCCTGGCCCCCAGGCTCGTCTGCTCAGGGCACGGCTCTGCTGCGGGGCTCCCGGCCCCGTCCGACCCCGTCCGGCCCCGTCGGCCCGGGCTGAGCTGGGGCCCCACATTCGCACGTCGAAGCCCCCACGGCCAGTGTGACCGCATCTGGAGATGCGTCCCCGCGGCAGCTGTTGGGGGCGGGCCTGACCCGCGAGACAGTGCGGTGAGGACGCGGTGAGGGGGCCGCGTCTCTGAGCCAGGGCCCTCAGCACGGCCCGGCCGGCCCCCCGCCCCCGAACCTGAGGCAATGACGTCTGCTGCTTGCGCCCCCGGCTCGTGGTGTCTGCGGCGCCCGGCCCCCCTCCGACGCTTCCCTGTCCAGCCGCTCGTTCCCTCCGCAGCTGCGACGCCTCCCGTCTGTCCCCCGAGTCCGTATTTCCTTCCTGGAAGTGCGTCTGGGTTCTTTGCACAACAAGCCTTCCATGCCAATTTGTTTTCGTTATTATTTTTTATTTAATTTTATTTTTTTAAACATTTTATTTTTAAGTAGTCTCTTTGCGCAGCGTGGGGCTTGAATTCACAGCCTCAAGATCAACCGTAAAGAATTTAGCTGTGTGCAAAGAGAGCTGTGGCCTGTGCCCGGCCCTGGGAGGTCACCTCGAAGCCCTCGGAGTGCCCTGCCCATGAGGGTCCTCGTTCCCCTGGGGGCTGTGGGTCTCGTGGGGCTCTGGGCCCGTCAGCGGGTGGCCAGCCGTGCCCACCTGTCAGAGTCCCCACGAAGACTGGACACCGAGCCCGGGGAGGCTTCCCTGCCTGGCGCCAGCGGGCGCATCTGCTCACCACCGCTGCCGAAGGGGGTCTGTGCCCTCTGTGGGGAGAGGGCGGCGGGAGCTCTGCACCGGGAACTTTCCTGGACTCTACCCTGTGGGTCGGAAGCGGGGGAGGGTGGTCTCGGGGAGCCCCGGGCGTTACAGTGGGCGTCGGAAGCTGGGAGGGTGGTCTCGGGGAGCCCCCCCCAAGTTGTCAGCTGTCTGTTTCAGAGGCTGTAGCCCGGTCTTTCTCGGGGGTCCCTGCCCGCTGCTGCGCACTCCTTGTGATGCCCGTGCGCCTGAGCTCCGATTTCTGTCCCTGGCGTGTCTTGTCCCCACAGAATGCTTCTGCCTTTGTTTCTGCTGGATGCCCAGGCTTTGAGGGGCTCATTCATTCCTGCTTGGCTCCCCCACGAGGGGCGGCGTGAGGTCGGACTGTGTGTCTGTGAATGCTGCGCCAGGGGTCCTGGCGTTCGGGGTGGCCGTGGAAACAGTCACGCTGTTGGTGCTCCCGAATCCTGTCCCCTGACCCCTCCCGGTGCTGGATGAGGCTCCAGAGGATGCCTGACACGCGCTTGCTCGCTGGGGCCCGTTCCCTGGGCGCTGCCATCCCCGGGGGCGGCGGTGGGGGTCCTGACCCAGCTTCCGGGGGAGAAAGCCCGGCCCCTGGCCGGCCTCCAGCCAGCACAGCTGCAGGAGTGGGTCAGGGTCAGCGGGAGCCCGGCCACACCGAGCCCCTCAAGCCCCGGTCCTGGGGCTGGGGTGCCGCAGTACGTAGCTGATGGGGTGGCTGTTTCTTCCTCCCCAGAGCCTGGCGCTCCCTGCCACCTCCCTTCCCGCACTCATGGCTGCTGTGGGGTCTCAGTCCCGCCTCCCTGGCTCTCCCCTTGGGCCCCTTTCTGGACCGCAGCCCTGGTGCACTGCGCTGGGCGGGGGGGGGGGGGTGCCTGACCCCCTGCAGATCAAGTGCGGACGTCTCTGCTTCTGGCAGCGGGGGCCGGGGGGGGCCTTCTTTCTTGTGATCTCGAGTATGTACTCCTTTTCCCTTTTGTTCAGTGTTTCTCTGTGCTGTGGGGACACGGGTCTGTGCGGTTTGATCCGCCGGTATGGCTCCTTGTCGGCCCCTAAGCTTCCATCCCCGTTAGTATGTGGGCTTGAGTGGCTCGTTTATAAGTGTGACAGGTTTACACCAAGCAGAATGGACACACATGGGCACAAGGCTACGGTTGGAAAGACCGACGTCAGCCCTTCTCACGGCGCTCTCCAGGGAGGACGGAGAAGGCTTTATTTCTGGGGTTCTGCTGAGAAGGTGCTCGCTCCTGCACCACCGCGAGGACTGGCCTCGGTGGGGACTGAGGCCGCCGGCATCCACTCCTTTCCTTCTGTGTCCTTCCTGGGGCTTAAAGATGTGCACGGCCCCAGCTGTCCTGCGGGAGACAAGCCAGGTGGCCGGTTCCAGGTCGGGCCAGCAGGTGTGGCCACGTGTGGTGATGGCCCAGCGGACAGTCCCCAGTCCTCCTCCCGCTGCCGGCAAGATGAGGGGTCCTTGCCACGCTGGTCCTTTGGGGGGTCTCCAAGTGTGGCTCCTTTTGAAATCCGAAGCACCGTGCTCGAGTCTTTTCCTGTAAGCCCCCGACGCCGGTTCCTGCTTCAGCTGCGGTGGCCGAGAAGCCACATGAAGGTTCTCTGTGGCTGTGGCAGGTGTCCTGGCAGGGGCCGCGGACGGCGCCCAGTGACCGGCTCTCACTTGCTTTGCAGAATAGAGAAGAAGCGCACGGTCGTGCCCGCGCTGGCTGAAGCCGTCAGGGCGCGAGACGGCAGGGAGGTGGCCTGGGAGTACTTCTACGGGCTGCTCTTCACCCCCGAGAACCTGAAGTTGGTGCACATCGCCTGCCATAAGAAAAGCACCCACAAGCTCAGCTGCGACCCCCGCAGGATCTACAGACGGCAGACGAAGCCGAGGCGGCGGCGGCCGGCACGGAAGTGCCAGTGACGGGCGGCGCGCCTGCTCCCTGGGCGTGACGCCCGGGCTTTGTATTCTTGTCCCTGCGATGGCTCCTGGAGACGTCAGAGGTCCCCGCTACGTTTCTGAATCGGGATTTGCTCCGCTGAGGGCCCCGGCGCCGGAGGACCCGTTTGCCGCAGGCCGGGACGCGTGTGGGTGGGCGGGGACGAGGCACTGTCCTCGGCTCAGGGTTCCCCCCCAACCCCCTGCCCCAATGGCCCCACTGCCGTGCGCACGCAGGGTGGCCTCCCCCTGGCCCGGTGTCAGGCCCGACGTGGCCGCGCTGGCCTGAGGGCCAAGCGTCCTGTGTCCGCTCTCGGCGCGGTCGGCGCCCCCACGACAAATGCCCAGCTCTGTCCCCTCGGCTTTTCCGATGGCCCCCAAGGCTTGCAGCCCATTTGGGGTAACACATTTGTGTTCGGTGAAGCACGTGCAAGCTTCACCGAACACGCACTGCCGCGTTGTTTCTGGTGGCAGAGGGCGGGAGACCCTCCGGCGCGTGTCCCCGGGGAAGGGCGGACCGGGCTCGTGCGGAGGCACAGGAAATGGCTGTGTTGTCAGTGGAAACGGCCAGGGGTCGTGGTTCGGTCTTCCCCATCGAAGCTTTGGTGTGTCTCCGCGGAAACGGGGGGCCGCGTGTCAGGCGCACAAGGTGCTCGGTGGCTTCCGCACGCGGAGTGTGGCCTCTATGTGTGTCACACGTGTGGGCCGGTGCACGCGGGAGTCTGCGAGGAAACGCGCCGTCTGGACAGTAACGCTGGGGGCGCGGCGGGGGGCTCTGGATAGAAAGGGCTAATCTTCTAAATCGTGTTTGGTAAAACTTGAAGTTTTTGAAATAAGCATTTTTTCATAATCTTTTAAAATTGACTTCTTAAAGTCCTACCGATTGTAATACTTGAATTTTTACTTTTGTATAATCGTAAAACCCAATAAACATTTTTCAGAAGTAGACGTGTCAGAAATAGAGGTGTGTTAGGATGAGCCAGCCGTGCGTGTGCGACCCTGGCACGTGTGTTCACCTGGCCGCTCGGGGAAGCGCCCGGCGGGGGTGTCGGGAAGCCCGCTGGGACCGGGACCGCGTCTTTGCGGAGCTGTCCTGCGGACCCTCCTTCTCCAGCCCAGCAGCAGCGCGGGGGCCGCCCGCCTGGCCGGGCTCTGAGATCCCATCTGCTGGGACTTCCGCTGCCACCCCCACGGCCCTCCGCGAGCTCCTGCCGCCTTCCTGACGGGCACTTCCGTCCCCTCGGGAGGGAGGACGCGGAAACCTGGTCTTTGACTCGGAGCAAGAGCTGCAAGGCTGTCCCAGTTGCCGTGGGGTTGAGTTTGCTTGTTTCGGGGCTCTCAGCCCGGGTGCCGGGTACAGACCGGAGGGGGGTCACCAGGAAGTTATGAGACCCTCAGACTCCCAGGTTAGAGTCGGTGGCACAACCTCTTTGCAAAATAGGGGTTCATAGTCTGTATGTTTTCGACAAAAGAAGGGACAAATTTCTAGAGCTGCGAGCGTAGGGTCCGGTCATCTGTGGGGGCCGAACTACAGTGATGTCCGGGCACGGGGGCCCTGGTACTCGGCAGGCCCTTCACTTGCCACCGGCTCTTTGTCGGCGAGGCTACAGAGAGAGGACCTCCAGACCCCGGTCCTGCCGGTGGGCTCTGATGGCAGCCAGGATGGGGGGCTGGCCGTGCAGGGTCAGTGCTGGAGGAGGCCAGTGAGGGGGTGAGCAAGGCGGGGGCTGATGAGCTGAGACGGGGGGCCGTGGGGGGCGTTTCGGTCCCAGGTGGGCACTCCAAGCCTGAGTGACGGACCCCAGTAGGGCCCGGGTGAGCTTCCTGGGCGCCTGGAGGATGAAGCCTGCATCTGTGCTGCCACCGAGAGCCACGCGGAAGGCTGTTCCCCTGGCACTTTGCCCTGCGTGTGGCTTCTCTTGAGTCCTGGGGGAGCGGGTCTGAGGGTCCCCTGCACAACGGGGACCCTGCACCACAGTTCCGACGCTGCTCCCCAACCATGGGCACGTCATCGTGTGAAGACCCACGTTAGTGTTTCTAGAAATCCACAGGGTCAACTTTGGCTGCTGTCCTGGCTCAGCCAGAAATGGCCGTTATCGGCGGGGGGCCCCTTCCAAGACCCCCAGTGGATGGGGGACGGCGCGGCTGGTCCCTCTCCTGTACACACACCTGCGGTCGCGTGTGCCCGACTGAGGCGCGGGAGGGGACAGTCCCAACAAGGCGCTGCCGTGAGGTAGAGGACGGTGGTCTCGAGCTCTCCCAGGCCTGCACTCGCCCTTCTCCCGGGAGGATGTGACAGGATGAGCGTCGGCGGGCAGATATGGAGGTGAGCGGCGCGGACAGGCGACAGCGTGGGGCTGCTTCCCATCTTCTGACGATGCGTCACACGGAGGACCTGGCTTCTGCCTCGCAGCTGGGCGAGGGGAACCGAACCGTGGGCGAGGGTGGGGCACGGCTCCCGAAGAGACGGTGGCTCCTCCCGAGCGGTCCAATCCCCGCCTGAGCTGGAGGCAGCTTCTCGCCTTGGGTTGGTCCCGGGGGACCTGAGCCCCCTCCCGGGGATCCCTGTCCCCAGCACTCTGTAACTCGTATAGCACGGAGGAGGGCACAGCCCTCGGGGACGCCTGGCCTTGTCACCACACGGGGCGAGGGCTGCGTGGGCCACCGCGGCCATGTCGGGAACCCCAGTCTACACAGCAAGCAGCTCAGCGCTCCCCTCGGCGCTGTCCCTTTACCCTGGCGGACGGGGACTGAGGCCGACCCGGCCGGACACACACAGCGCAGGAAAGGATTTGTTTTCTCCATTTGGCTCTCAAACATTTAGAAAGGACTAGTTTTTAGAAACACAAAGATTTCTTTAAAAATATTTTCAAAATATATTTTATTTCTTTCTCATATGTACTTTTGCAAATTTCCAAGGTAAACGTTAGCTTCATATACAGAAATAAAGGAGAGTTCTTTAAGAACTGGCATTGACTCAATCACAAGAATGATCAAATTTTGATAATGGAAAATAAACTCGTGTCTTATCAAAACTAAAGAGCTTAAGTGAGGCGTTTTCTCCAGCAAGGTCTCTCCCACCGGACCCCAGCGGCTCGGGGGACGCACACCGTCGTCACGCCCGCAGACCCCGGGAGATGCGCGGAGCCGCGGTGGGTCAGTCTCACAGACGCTTCCGGGTCATGGGGGTCAACGCCCCAGGCACCGCTGTTCGGCCCAAGGACTCTCGCGGGTCCGTTTCGGCATCTGGTTAAGAATACGTTCTTGGGAGAGACTTGGTATAAATCTCGTCACTTGCTAAACTGCCAAACTATTAACTGTATTGAATACGCAAGGAAATCATGTACTTTATTCTCTACGTTTCTGCACCGTCGTCGTCATCTTCGTCATCTTTGGCTCTGAAATGCATTTTCCTGAATTCTCGTCTGCTCATCGAAGGGCAAGATGAAGATGCCGGGGGCAGGTCCTTGGAGGGAGAAAACCGGCATTTCAGCCGCTGCCAGCCCGCGGCACTACTCAGTGCCCGGGGGAAGGGCTCGCTCCCCCCGCTGATGCGAGGGAAGAGGGTGCCCAGCAAGCACGGGGAGGGGGCGGCTCCCCGCCCACGACCGAGGGGCCCCGACCGAGGGGCCCCGCACCAGCCCCCGCGCCCGGGCAAGGACCCCTGCTCAGAACAGGGTGGGGCTGCTCCCAGGTGGCCAGTGTGTCCCCTCCTCGCGGGGACCGGAGCCCGGCCCGAGGCAGCGCCACACGCCAGCCGGGAGTGGGCAGTGCTGACCGAGCGTGCGGCCCGCGTGGGAGGTGCCCGTTTACCTGCATGAGCTCCACGTTTCCGAAGAACCGGCCCACGGGCATCGGCTGGTTGCTGTCCTCGTCCAGAAAGACGCTGTCGTCCGTCTGCAGCGGGGGCCTCGGGGGCTGCTCTGCCGCCCCGCCCCGTGCGGCGCGGCTGCCGTGAGGCTCCTCTCCCGGGAGGGCCCCGGGCGCGGGCAGGCACAGGCCGTCCTCAGTCTGTGCGGGGCCGGCGTCGCCCACGGCTGTGCGGGGCCTGAGGGGGGGCCCCGCGGCCTCCGGCTGGGCAGGAGCCCCAGCTCCCTTCCCTGAGGGCAGCCCGTGGTCTTCAGCGAACCCCAGAGGCTCATCGTCACCAGGGCTCCCGGGGGGGATCTTGGGCAGAGCATCGCTATCGCTCTTCGGAACGCGTTTCTGTACCTCGGATTTCACGCGGTGACCTTTGTCATACTTGAACTTCTTGGAAGTTCGCCGGTCGGCGGCTTTGGGTGCCGAGGTCTGTGAAGAGACGAGTGTAAGGGGAAGCCAGACACATCTGGGATTACGGGGCAGAGAGCAAGTCAGGGACGTCTCGGCTGCAGGGGCGAGCGTTCCTTCTCACACCTTCAACAACACACATGCTGTTCCCCAACCTGGACGGCAGGGTTGGGTCGCTGCCTCCAAAGGGACACAAGTCAAACCGGCGGCTGGGAAAGAATCTAGACACACACCGGCCGCCGCCCCCACCCCTGCCGGCTCCCCGGGGGCCTTGGGAGTTCCCGAGGAACCTGGGGAGCAGCTGTGGACGGACTCTAAAATGACGACGAGGCGCCCGGCGCCCACGCAGCCCCACCAGAGCACAAGCCGCGCCAAGGTTTTAGGCACAGAGCAGGGGCTCAGCAAACACTGCTAAAGGGACTGCACGGAAGTGGAGCCGTGTTGGCTGCCGGCGTGAAACCAAGTTCCAACCAGACCGTGAGCGTGACGCGAGGGAGGGCAAGCTTCTGGCGACTTTGGGCACCGGGGCTGCGGGGCCAACCTTTCTGTCCAAGACTCTGGGGGGTGACCTCAGGCGGAAGGCCGCGTTCCCAGAGTGGCGGGGAGAGCGTGTGGGGCCGGGGCCTGAGACCCGCGTGCCCGCCGACGGGGAGCGCAGCCCCGGCCCGCAGAGCGCGGTCGCCTTCCCTGTGCCGTGTGAGGAGCACCACGCCCTCCTGACACGGCTCAGCGCCAGCGTCTTGGACGGAAGGGGACCCCGGTCCCGGCCCGGCGCCTCCGGCAGCAGGCTCACCTGACATAGCGTCCTCGCAGACGTGGCGGCGCTGGCTTCCCGGGCGGAGGCCAACCTGGCGGAGCAGCGGCGGGCTCGGAGGCGCGCTGAAGACCGCACTGCACCTGCGAGCTGGACCAGGTCCCACAGCATCAGACGGCGCTCCCCGGGGACGGGAGCGGGGGCGTCCCCGCCAGAGGAAACCGCTGCAGGGTCCCTCCCGCCCCCGTCTCCATCCTCTTTGTGGAGAAGCGCCCGCAGCCTCAAGCAAATTCGGACAAAACTGTTTGGGGTCCAAGAGCACACCTGCTCCTTCCCAGTCTTGGAGCGCGGGGCGGGGTGCCTCCTTCACCTCACACGGGTTCAGGGCCCGCCACCCCGGACTTAGCGGACATTAAGTCAACTTCCATCGTGTTCAGAAGCGGCGCATGCCCTTTCTCTGAAGGTTCTCTTTTACAGGGTGTCCAAGTTCTCGATAAAAGGCGACATGAGAAACAAAGCCACCCCCACACCCCACCCTCCCTGGAATTACGGGTAGAGACAGTCCCGAGTCTATTGGTTCAAAGCAGTTCGCCTCTGGCCTACGTAACCAACCTATCGGTCTGTGTCCATTTTACTCCGAATGCAAGGCAGTCGCCTAACGGCAAGGAAGGAATGAACCAAAACAGTAAAAACTTAGAACCTACAGTGTGTCTGGCCCAAGTCTGCCATGGTGCAGCCCTCCCTGCTCCCTAAACCACACACTTGACTTGAATTTCATGTTTTCCCAGTCATGCCTTTTTCCCTTCTGGGATGGAAACCAAATGCACTTAGAATCTAACGATCCACTTAAAGCTCAGCTCGGAAGCTGACGATGAAGGCGAGTCACACAGAGAAGTGAGTGAGGGCCTGCGGGCGGGCAGGGGGGAGGCCTGAGGGCTCCCGTCACGGCACGCCCCACGACTGCAGGCCCCAGGGCCGGGTAAAGGACGGCGTGCTCAACAGAAGAGGAAAGGACCCAGAAGAGACATGAGCTGGCTTAGAACTCTCTACAGCGTGTCCTGCCCGCCCTACCTTTACGCTAGAGGTTCCCAGAGGCCCCGGGAGGCCTCACCCAGGCTGTGAGACAGTGGAGCGTTCCCCGGAGGGAAAGGAAAGGCAGCAGCCTGAGGAAGGACAGGGTGCCCTCCCAGCTGTGCGCGCAGTGGGGACAAGGAGCTCCGGACCAGGCAGAGGGCCTGCCGGGCGCGGGCACTGGGTCTGGGCCCACGTCGTGTCAGGAGCAGGGTCTGCTGAAGCCGGGCAGCAGCAGGGGCACAGCTGCTCGGGGGAGCGGGGCCTGCTCTCCGGAGTGGCCCTCCTCCCTGGCCTGTACCAGCACACCTGCCGAAGCCCCCTCCCCTCCAGGAGGGAAGGGCCATGTCCGTCCCCGGCCACCAACCGTACAAGTCCTCCTCCTAACACTTCCCCTCGTCGCTGTGCTTGGCCGGGGGCAGCGGGGGGACGGACGGACGGACGACTGGCCCGGAGGCCAGCTGCTGCTATGACCGAGTGTCACCGAGTACTGCCACAGCAGGTGCTGTGCTGGGTGCCGGAACAGCTTCCAGAGGAGCAGCTTTACGAGGAGGCCGAGTCCGGTGAGCAGCCCGTGCCGTGCGGCCTCCGAGCTCTCCTGGCCCCGCGTCATCGCGCGCGGCTCCCATAGGAGCCCAAGAACTGCCCGCGTGAAGCTGCCTGGTGGCTCTGTGGGGGCCGGGGGGGGGGGCATCCTGGCTCTTCTCCGAGGCGGTGGGCTTCTAGATGCCTTCCGTCTTCCTCTCGGAGGCAGGCACTGCAGCCTTAGGGTGCACCAGGCTCCCCGGGCGGGCGTGCTCCCCTGTGACTTTCCAGGCCCCCGAAGACGCCCACTTGGTGGGTCGAGGCCAACACACAGGAGCTGAGGGGACACCTGTCACCGAATCTGGTGTGAGCTGGCTTTCGTTCAATCACGAGGGACCCCCTCCAAGGAGCCCGCTCCCACACGTCAAGAATCTAGCAGTTTCTTCTGCTTTGAGAGAGCTGGTTGCTTCCACTTAATCCCCACACGAAAAACGTCCCGTTGTTGACGTCTTCCACCTTCCAAGCAGACTGGCTAAAAACTGGGATGTTTCCCAGTTTTTAGGGAAAGGAAAAAATGTGGTTTCCCAAAAGGGCAGGAACCCCGCTGCCTCCCTATAAAACTGGCAATAAGTATGAAAAACCATTGGCAGCTTTTGGAAATGGTCTTATGGGCAAAGCACAAATGAGGGAACCCTCACTCCAGACCAGATACAAAACTCCGCGGTAGGTGAACTCTAGACCGCCACCACCCAGGACACGGGGCGCCCCCCGCTCCCGGACCAGGTTTCCTGCCGCTCGGAGCAGGTGTCAGCCTGTCTCATTCTGTCCTCATCCCACCTGTTCTGACACCAAGGCCGGGGGGAGGGGGTGTGTGGTCGAGAGGAGGGGGCTTCCCTCTGCCCAGACCCCGGCTGTGGGACAGGGGCCCCCTGCACCCTTGCCCCTGCTCGTGGAGGTGGTTCCAGCCCCGGGGAAGCAAGACGAGGGGCTCTCAGGCTGTTGCCACCGGCCCGCCTCGGATCCGCGAGCACTCCCGGAGTGAAAGAGGCGTCCCGCAGTGAAGCCTGTCACTGTCCCTAGACAGAGCCCCGACTCTGAGACTTGGCCTGTGGGAGAGGCGGACGTTAAAACAGAGAGTTCTTAATCTCTCTCCTAAGGAACTGACTTCATTTGCAGGAGTGTGCAGGAGGTCTGGCCTTAGGGGGCTCTCAAGAACCGCAGAGGATGGTGGGGAAAAAGGCAGCTACAAAAGAACCACGATAAACTTGAGGCCAGACCATCTGCAGTGAGAAGCAGAGAATGACGCAGCTGGAGGAGCCCTCCGGGAGTCAGGAGTATCAAACACACTCCAGAAACTAGGCCTCCGCCTTCAAAGAAGCCACCCAGAGACTGCATTAGTTTGCAGAGCAAGTGATGCCCCAGGGCGATGACTGAAAACAACTGAGCAATCAAAGGGCATTTAATGGGAGTTTACCCCATTTAGCCAGGTGTGGTCAGGGAGGAGCGGAAGCGGGCAGATTGGATCTTTACCTGGTGGGTGGGGGGGAATCGTCCAACAGAATCATCTGCCCAATAAAAAGTCTACTAACAACAAGCCAAGGGATGGGGGTAGGAGATGGCAACCCAGAATTGCTACGTTATCTGAAATGTCCAGTTTCAACAAAAAATCATGGAGCATGCAAGGAAACAGGAAAGCAGACCCCTACACTGGAATAAAAGTCAGCAACAGAAGTGCTTGTGAGATTGACCAGGTTTGAATTTATCAGGAAAAGCCTTAAAAGTGGCCATTAGGAACACGTTCAAGAGCTAAAAGAAAGCACAACTAAAGAAATGAACAGAGAGAAAAAAGAATGAAAAAGGAAGTCTCTGAGAAGATACTGGACACACTGAAGTGTCCCAACATACGTGTAATGGGAGTGCCAGGAAGGCAAGGGGCAGAAAAGATATTCCGAGAAATAGCGGCTGAAACTCCCCAAATTTATTGAAAACAGCCACCGACACAAAGAGGAATCTCAAAGAACTCAACTCCCAATAGGAGAAACTCAATGAGCTCCATAAACAGACACAGCACCGTTTAAATCCTGAAAGCCAAAGACAAAACAAATCTTGAAAACAGCCGCAGAAAATGACTCCTCACTGACAAGGGAGCTCGCTATATAAACCACTAACTCAGCAGAAACAAGGGCTATAGTCAAACATACTCGAAGATCTCAAAGAAAAAAATCCCCCCAACCAAGAATCCTCTATCTAGGAACGCTCCCCTTCAAAAATGACACCGAAGGGGTGTCTGGGGGACTCAGTCTGTTAAGCGTCTGCCTTGGGCTCAGGTCGTGATCCTGGGGTCCTGGGATTGAGCCCCGCGTCGGGCTCCCTGCCCGGTGGAGAGCCTGCTTCTCCCTCCCACTCCCCCTGCTTGTGTTCCTGCTCCCACTATCTGTCAAATGAATAAAATCTAAGATCTATAAAGAACTCCTCAAACTCAACACTCACAAAACAGATAATCACATCAAAAAATGGGCAGAAGACATGAACAGACACTTCTCCAAAGAAGACATACAAATGGCTAACAGACACATGAAAAAATGTTCATC
>CM052798.1:2015852-2059596 GCA_028533885.1 Nasua narica
GAGGCGGGTGGGGGCAGTCCTCATCGGAGGAGTGGTGGGTAGAGGGGGAGTCCTCATCGGAGGCGAGGCGGGTGGGGGGAGTCCTCATCGGAGGCGAGGCGGGTGGGGGAGTCCTCATCGGAGGCGAGGCGGGTGGGGGAGTCCTCATCGGGGGAGAGGCGGGTGGGGGGAGTCCTCATCAGAGGAGAGGGGGGTGGGGGAGTCCTCATCGGAGCAGTGGTGGGTAGAGGGGGAGTCCTCATCGGAGGCGAGGCGGGTGGGGGAGTCCTCATCGGAGGCGAGGCGGGTGGGGGAGTCCTCATTGGTGGCAGTGACTGGGGCAGGGGAAGAGCTCGTCTGTATTTGAGCCGCACTTTCTGGGTGGAGAAGCTGAGTTGGAGCTGCTTCTAGAAGCCGCTGAGCGTTTTCGGTGGTCGGCACTGTACGAAGCACTCCATTGGCTCATTCGGCGCTCGGACAACCAGGCACTGCCATTTTCCCCATGTGATCGACACAGGCAGGGGACACTTGCCTAAGGTCACACGGGGCAAGTGGCCCAGCTGGGACTTGAATGTAGGATGTCCAACTCCAGGGGTTGTGCTTCTGCTGGGAAGAGTGAGGGAATGTCAAGGACATTGTTTGCCTCAGGAGACAGAGGCCACTCGGCAGCCAAGAGGTCTATGGTCCCCAGCCTGTGGGGTCCCTGCGTCACCCGGAGAGCCGTCCAGTATGGTGCTGTGCACAACACGGTGCCCCACGCATGCACTCCTGCCCTCAGCGTGAGGTCGCATGGGGACCTCCACGCACGCGGACCCCAGTTCCTTTCTTGCTGGATCTAGACGCCCAGGGACTGCCTTGGTCTGAGAGCCCTTGTCCTTCCCAGAGCAGGTCGCTCCGTTCTATCTGAGGTCCCTCCAGCCACTACTGTCTGTCCACAGCGGTGTTGTATGGGGGCCTCTGGAGGAGCCCACCTGCGGCCAAGTGACCCCCCTTCTACTTCAGTCACAAAAGAAAAACAAATCCCTCCAACTCCGTCCTTAATTTCAGGGAGATAATTCTCCAGGAATCGTCGGGGTCTGCCCAGTCTGGGGCTCGCAGAGCGGAGGGCATCGGCAAGTCAATGGAACAGAAACATGCCTCCGCTGGGGCCGCCGCTGGGGAGCCAGGGCAGGAAGCCTGAAGCCTTCCCTCTCCAGCTGGGGTGGAGGTTTTCATTCCCGCAGAAGGCTAGGGTCTCTTGGGAGGGAGGGATGGGCAGGCATGCCAGCCCCCCAAAGGGGCCCCCAGTCTCGTACTTGTGGGGCTCCGCACATGGGGACCTCGCGTGGATTCCCTGCTCTGGGAGCTAGCCCCGCGGGCGCTGTTGTGCTTTTCTGCCTGAATGTGTGATAGAGCCGCCCGGCTGACCTACTGGCCTGTGAGACCCATCCCGGTTTCCCACTGAGCCGTATTGGTGATGAGGATGGGATTCCATCAGCGATGTCAACAGAAAGAGGCAGTGGAGGGCCCTGAGGGTCGGTTAATGTGTTTGGGGGAACTTGCATGGGAATTGCTGGCCAACCAAAAGGTGTGGTCCCTCCGGCAATCCCTGGTTCTCTCGGTTGTCGCTGAGAGATGGACGAGAAGGAGGAGGAGTGGGGGGTGGATGAGGAGGAGTGGGGGTGGGTGAAAGCTGAGTGTTGGGAGGGGGTTGACGCCAGCAGCCCGAGCTGTGCTCTTCTCTAGATGCGAGGGGAAAAGGAGCCCCTGCGGGGGACCCCGGACTGTGGGTGGGGTGAAAACATTAGACGTGCGTCTGTGTGTTGCTTTCCCCTCCAGGCAGGAGGGGAAAGGGTTCAGCAGGTCCCAGAGCTGGGGTAGGGCTGCTGGGGGCCAAAGACAAGGGCAGTTGAACCACGAGCAGCTCTTACCATGAGCAGGTGTGTCAGTGTGTCCCCCACACTGGCCTGGAGACACTCCTTTGCATCTCTTGGATCCCTTTGTCCTTTCTGACCTCAGCTGCTTTACAGGTTAGGGGTGGGGTCAAGGTCTCTCTGCCCCCAGCGAGGAACCAAAGACCCTGTGCTCTGGTCCAAATATGCTGGGGCCCTTCAGGGAGGAGAGGGGCTCAAACTCTTTGTAGCTCCGTTGGATACAAGCGCCCGAGTCCCCATCCTGCACGGTGTCATGGGGTAAAGAGGGCACAGGGCACACACGTGGCTGAAGGTACCATGAACTGTGGGGTGAAGCCACGGTGGCATGCAAGGGGGCAGAGAGAGTCCAGGGTACTGTGGAGGCTGGGAGGAGCCCGGGGAGGGGAGGCAGACCCTGGGATGAAGAGCCAGAGTGGGAGACACCTGTGGCGGCTCTAGCCTTCTCTCAGTCCTTCCCCACCTGCGGCCAGAAGGAAGCTGTAGGCACACCTGTCCAGGTGCCGGATCTGCTGGAGACTGAGAGAAACCGAAGGAAAGGAGGCCAAGGTCACTTGAGGGGCGGCCTCTCCTATGACTCAGTGTGCTGCGGCTTCCCCATCTGGGTGTGTTGAGGGAGCGGGTGAGCCATGTCTGTTGCTCATTGCTCACTGCTAAGTACCTGGCCGAGGAGAAGGGAGTTTCTCTGGGTTGGTCTGTTTGTGGTACACTGAGATTCTTCGGGCTGTAGCTTTGTGTCTCTCGCCAAACTTGGGAAGCTCCTCAACCATTACTTAAATACTATTTCCACACTGTGGTCTTCCTCTCCTCCTTTGGGGACTCCAGCGACATGAATGGTAGACTTTCTTTTTTAATCATCACATAGATCTCTGAGTTTCTCTTTATTTTTCCAGCTGTTATTCTCTGCATTGTTAAGATTTGATCATTTCTATTGATCTACTTGATCTTTAGGGACTCTTTCATTTGCTGTATCTGATCTACTTTGACCCTGTCAAGTGAGTTTTAAGGTTTCAATTATTGTATCTTTTCGGTTCTAAAGTTTCCATTTGGTTTTTCTCTGGGTCTTCTCCTTTGCTAAGTAAGACTTTGTATTTTCTCTTTTATTTTAAGATGATTTGTGTTTGCCCTTTGGAGAATTTTTATAGTAGCTGCTTTAAAGTCTTTGTCAGATAATCGGAACATCTGTGCAATCTTGGCGTTGGTGATGATTGTTGATTTTCTCCGTGTGAGTTGAGGTTTTCCTGGTTCATCATATGCCACGTAATTTTGGATTGTATCCTGGACATTGTGAATATGATGAGATCTGTGCTTTGTTTATATACTTTGAGGAATGGTGGTGTTTTTGTTTCAGCCAACAATAAGCTTGGTTGGGTTCCAGCCACATGTTCCAACACATCTTCTGTGGGTTGTGGCTCTGAGGGCAGTTCAGTTCTCAAAGCCTTTGGAGCGCCCTCAGAATCTGTCTCACACGTGCTCTGTTGGGGGGCCAGGCTTTGAGCTAGAGGTGGTTCAGTTCTCTAAGTGTTTGGTATCCTATCTAGGATCAGATTCCTGCCACGTGTGGCTGTGGAGGTGCGACCAGGAGTTCACAGCAACTTTATGGGGTTGCTTTCCAGAGTTTCCTCCTCTCTGCAGTCTTCCCCATAATCTCCAGTCCTTTTTAGTCCTCTGGCCAGGAACCTAGGGCTCTAGTGACTCTTCCCAGGATGCACTTCTGTGACTATGTCCTTATCTGGTGCCAGTGATGGAGAAAGACAGAGGGAAAAGATCCGTAGGGCTTCCCCTGCCCTCCAGTGGATCCTTGATCCACTAACTAGAGAGGACGTTTCCTCTGCCTCAGAATTTTGGCTCTTGCTCATTTCTAGTGGGGTCCTGCCTCAGGACCACATGGGGACTGGGGTGTGAGAAAATAGAAGAGAAATGATGTGGGATGTCCATGTTTTCTCGGAGCAACAGGAGGCTCTGTTCCTTCTCCCTCAGTCAGAATCAGAAGGCTTTCCTTAAGTTCCCTCTGTGCCAGTGCCCACTTTTGGTACTTAAAAAAATCTGGTTTTCTTTCTCAATCTGCCTGCTACTATTTACTTTTCAAAACTCTTAAATAACTGGTCCATACGCGTGTCCAGGGGCTACAGTTGCGTGTAGTGGGAGAGACGAGGTGGCGTGTGCTTACTTGATCTTATCTGAAGTTGGAATTCTGGCCTTTATTTTTTAAAGATAATTTCACTGTATAAGGCTTCCTCTTATGGAATGACTAAGTCACGGGGATGAAAGGTACAGCATAGGGAATATAGTCAATGGAATTGTAACAATGTTGTGTGGTGACAGGTGGTGGCCACATTTGTGAGTGTAGCGTAAGTTACAGATCTGTCTAATCACTATGTCCTACACCTGAAACTAATGTAACATATTGTGTCCACTATATGCAAATACAAAAAATAATTATAATGCTTAAAAAAAGATAATTCACTGTATAAAATCCCAAGTTGACAGTTTAAAAAAAATCGGTAATTTAGAGATGCCGATACACTGTCTCCCTGCTTACATTGTTCGCAATAAGAAATCTGCTGTCATTCTGACATTGTTCCTCTTTGTGTAACACGTCTTTTATCTCTGGTTAATTTTGCAAATTTCTCTTTATCATTGAGATTAAACAAATGATGTGCATTTATGTTTCCTGGGCCGGAAGTTCATTGAGCTTCTTGAATCTGTGGGTTTATAGTTTTTTTTGTAAATCAAATTTGCAATATTTTAAGCCATTATTTCTTTAAATAGGTTTTGTGTTCCTCTTCTTTGGTGATTCCAATTACACTAGATCAGCCTGTGTGGAGTTCTTCCTCAGATCGCTAATTCTCTGGTAGTTTTTCAAAATTATTATTTTTTGCTCATTTTCAGATGGGATAGTTTGTTTTCTTATTGTTGAGATTTAAGAGTTTTTCTGGTATATTTTGGGTAAGAGTCGTTTATCAGATGTGTCTTTTGCAAATCTTTTCTCCTGGTCTGAGCCTGTCTTCTCATTCCCTTGACACCATCTTTTGCAGAGCAGAAGTTTTTAATTTTAACGAAGTTCAGCTTTTTAATTAATTCTGTCATGGATTGTCCTTTGGTGTTGTCTCTACAAAGGCATCACCAAATCTAAGGGCAACTAGGTTTTCTCCTGTTATCTGCCAAAAGTTGTATAGCTTGGCATTTACATTTATATCTGTGATCCATTTTGAGTTCATTTCCATGAAGGGTGTGCATCCTGGGTCTAAATTCACTTTTTTGCACGTGGATGGCTAGTTGTCCCAGCAAAATTTGTTAAAGTGATCTTTGCTTCATTGTAATGCCTTTGCTCCTTGTCAGAGATCAGTTGACTATCTTTACAGGGCTCTATTTCTGGACTCTTTATTCTGTTCCAGTGACTTACTTGTCTGCTCTTTCTCCGATACCACATTGTCTTGATGACTGCAGATTTATAGTAAGTCTTAAAGTCAGGTAGTATGGGTCCTCCAGCTTTGTTCCTCCCTTTCAATATTGGGTTGGCAGTGGTAACTTTATTTCTTTATTTGGGAGCAAGGACCTTTGAAATTTGCTAGATTTCTCTTTAGCCACATGGTAGGTTTTTTTTTTTTTTTTTTTTTTTTTAGCTGAATTAGAGTTGACATACAATGTTACATTGGTTTCGGGTGTATAACATCATGATTCAACAAATCCTATACATTACTCCACGGTCCCTGCAGTAAGTGTAGTTCCCATCTGTCGCTGTACAATGTTATTACAATATTACTGACTACATTCCTTATGCTGTACTTTTTATCCCTCTTGACTTATTTATTTTATAACTGAAAGTTTATACCTCTCCAACCCCTTCACCAATTTTGACCATTCCCCCTATGTCCCCATGTAATAAATGTTCTTGTGTGTTAATTCTAACATGTACATCCGATTTCATTGATTTTTCTGATTTCATTGATTTTTCCTTTTATCATGAATCATATCCTCATGCTTCTTTGCATGCCCAGAAATTTTTGATTGGATGCCAGACATTCAAATTTTACATTGCTAGTTACTGATTTTTTTTTTTAAATAGATGGAAAATATCTCTGAGCTTTGTTCTGGGATCCAATTAAAGCACTTGGGAACATTGCGATCCTTTCAGATCTCATTTCTAAGATCTGTTAGATAATCAGTGACGATTATCCCTAGCAATTACCCCAGAGGAGATCAGCAACTGGTCTAGGGGTAACAGACCTCCATGACTGAGGCAAGACCCTTCTGCTGCTCTACCCAATGTCCTCTGAATTATGGAGTTTCCCAGTCTGGTGGTGAGAGCAGTAGTTCTCAGCCTTGGGTGAGCACCGGGCACTATTCCTGCTAATCTTTTTGGGAGCTTCTTTGCCCGGCTGTGGGCAGTTTCCTCACCCACATGCACTTATCACTCCTTGGACGGGGTCTTCTGCAGTTCTTCAGAGTTCTCTCCGCAGCTTTCTCCTCTCCAGTGCCGTGTCCTGAGAACCCTGGATGCCTCTTAGCTCTGTCTTCTCCTCTCAGGGTCCCTTGGCCTCCATCTGGGTCCCTGTACCTGTGTTGTGGTCTGGAGACTCATGCAATGCAGCACGCCGGGGAGATCTTCACGCTCACGTCATTTATTTCCTATAGCTTAGAAATTACTTTTTTTGTTGCCAGATGTCCATGGAATAGAAACTGTTGTTATATATATATATATATATATATATATATATATATATATATATATATGTATATTTTAAGTTGGGAAGGTAAATCCCTGTTATACCAATTGGCCAGATGGACTAATCTTCACTGATAGACCATTTCATTAGAGTGAAAGTGTCTAGAAAATAATACACTTGTTGAGCACCCACTGCATACCAGAAACAGTGCTAAGAACTTTATTTCCCTTGTCCATAGACTCTTCACATTAGCTAGTAAAGTAGGCAATGCAGTTATCCCATTTTTCCATAGGAAGTGATTGAGCCTTGCAGAGGTTGCTCAGCTACTGAGTGGTGAGGTCAATCCCAGGCAGTGGGGCCCTTGGCCACCCCAGGGTTCCGCCTCATTAGAGGATAGGTTTAGGCTTCAACAAGGACATCCCCTCTGCCCCCCACAGGAAGCTTTTCTCATGGGCCTTTCCAGGATGGTGAGGGATGAGTTTAAATTCAATTTGAAAGTACTTTGTGTGGGTCCTCGAAAACTGAAGTGGACTTACTCAGAGCTTAGAATAAAATTCTGGCAATAACCTTAATTTGGCCATTATTTTTTCCTCCTTTATCTCCTGTGCTCCTTTACTGACTCACGCTTGGCTGAGGCTTGGACACTTGAGGGGCCATGGAGGTCTGGCCACATTTGAGACCCTCTAACTTTGGACATAGGGGACATTTCTCAGTTGTCAGATGGTCCCTCTGAGGGACTATGAGGAAGGAACACAACCATGGCTCAAGGTCTGTTTCTGCTGGGAACTTCCCTGACCCTGTTCCCCAGAGCCTTCCAGCCGGGCTTGGTCAGACTCTCCCCCATTGTCCTTCGCTCACCTGGGTGGTGCATGTCTGTTAGTTGTCTATTTTCCCTCCTGCACTGTAAGCACTTGGGCCAGAGGACTTTTTCTTACTTGTTTTTTTAATTCTTTGCACTAAGCAGAGAGTACCCCGCTGTGCTGGGTTCTCAGCGATGACGGTAGGAGTGAATGAGTTAGTGAATGATTCTCAGACTTGTGCCAGTGAGGACACTTTGGATCATAAGTGTTGGAAAAGCCAGCTCAGATGGTTTCACCATCTAGAGATGCATCATCTCATATAAGCACAGGTTCAGAGGTGATGTCAGCTGCAGGCATGGTGTGATCAAGGCTCTAGCTTCACTGTTCTGTGATTCCCTTGACTCTGCCTCTCCTTGTCCCCAGGCAGCCTCCCTCATAGCTTTGAGATGTGTGCTGCCAGCTGCCAACTAACTGGACAACACCCAGAGGGAGGAAGATGGAATGGGAGATATTCTCATCACTCTGATTGGCCAGCCTAGACGCAGTGTCCCTGCTTGGACTTATAATAGTCACCAGGGGAATTCCCTGTGCTGATTAGCCGAGATAATCACGGGCCAGGGGGATGGCGTACCGTGATTGGCTAATCAGGATTCAGGCAGAATGACAGATGGAATTGGCTGCCCAAGTCCAGGGGCAGTGCAAAGGAGAGGTGGACACTAGGCCACATATGGGGAGGACTGGGGAAGGCCACCGGTGACCTGTGCCCTAGTGACACACTGAAGGATCATGGGAAGTCCCCTACACTCTAGGTGTCCCTCCTTTCTCCTCAGATAAGCATGGGCCACCACCTGCGTTTCTTGGGTGGACGTTTGGCTCCACCTTGGCCCTGTGCCTTGGGTTGCACAGGCATGACCCCATCGGAGACCCTCCCAATGTCCATTTGGGAAGGGATTACAATCACTCTGTCTTTGAGACGAGGGAACAAAGACACAGGGAAATGAAGAAATTTGCTGGCTTCCCGGCCAAGCCGGCACCCTGGCGCCATCTTCCTCAGGTGACTAACTGGCGCACTCAAGCCTTCGTGCCTGTCCCCCACCCCGCCCACCCCGCTCGGCCCAGGAAGGGCCCAGGACACGTGGGGACACGCACGTCGCTTTTATGCCCCAGAAACCGGGTGGTTCTTTCCCTCCTCGTCTCTATTCTCTGTTCTCTCGTCTCTAGTCTCATTGCTGTGTGCAGGCGGAAGCCCCTCTCCTGACGTCCCGCTCCTGAACTCAGGACCCCCGTTCCCTCCCGGGTCCAACAGGAGCAGCTGCGTTGGCGGCCGGTGCCTTGCAAACTCATCACCCCGCAAATGCCTGGAAAAATGCAAATAAAAGTCAGATTATGATATTTTTCGTAAATAAGCAACGTAGCAACCCAGATCTGGTTTGGGCTGTCAGCCGAATCCACCAGAGAGAAATTGATGTTGAAATGTTTGCGTATGTTCTCGTGGAGCATTTACTGTGCAACCCTGCGCTCGGATACAGCCTTTATATAAATTATTCATTGTGGAATTCAGACGAACTGCCAAAAACCCTCCCACCGAGGGGCTGCCTTTTTAAAAGTTTTGTGGTTGTCGTTACCTCTGAACAGCTGGTGCTGGTGAGCGTCTCGTGCCGCCGGCCAGGCGGGCTGTGTGGTTAGTGGGGAGACCCGGATTGCTCCGGCCCCGGTTTCTGACCTCATGCTCACGCCTCTTCAAGGAAACTTGGCTTTTCTCAAAGGATTTTCTGGGCCGGCCGAGCACCCGCTAACGTCCTCTCCCCCGACCGCCAGAGAGCTGTGGTTTCCCATCCTCGGCCAGGAACGCGGGTTGCTCCCGTCAGCAGGGTCCTGCAAGACTCTGGGCGGGGGTTGGAGCAGCTGTAAGGACCGCCAAGCTCAGAGGCTATTATCATCTGCCCCTAAATCCACGTGTCGATGTCCTAACCCCCAGCGCCAGCAAACGGGACCCTATTTGGAGATAGGTCTTTATAGAGGAATCATTAAAAGGGACGCCGACCCGATTAGGACCTGGGTCCTCAAGAGGGAAGTTGGGACACAAGGCTCGCAGTCGGGGAGGACCCTTGGTGGACAGGAAGACGGCCGTCCACCCCTGAGCCGGGGAAAGGCACCTCTGGAGGAACCAAGCTGCCGACTCCCGGATCTTGGGCCTCCAGCGTCCGCAGTGGTGAGCGGAGAGATTGCTGCTGTCTCAAGCCCCGCAGCCTGTGGTGCTTTATTAGGGCGACCCCAGCGGACTAGCGCACAGACCAAGTGACTCCGCGAGCCTCAAAGGCAGTGGGCGGGATTTGAACCTGTGGCCTCCGCGTCCAGCTGCTGGTGACTCCGGGTTGGAGGAAGCAGGGGCACGCTTGGCAAATGGCCCCACGGCCTCCTGTGAAGCCAGAGTCAGAGAGACAGAGGCTGAGACAGGAACTCTGCCACGGCCCTTCAGGTTTCCCTTCCCGGGGCTCGCTGGAGCTCTCTGTCAGTATTTGTGGGGTTAACGTCACAACTCACAAATGAGTAGATGACGGAGTGGGCAAAGGAGTCCCGCCTGCTGGCGTGACACCCCAGGAAAGCTGTGCCAGCCTGCGTGGCCACCACAGGCCACGTCCATGGAGCCCGGGGCCTCCCGGGCTCTCCTGGGACCAGCACAACCGCCGGGGGTTCTCGTTCTCCAGGGCCGTGGGGCGAGGCCAAGTGGGGCCCCAGCCTGGGGGTGGAGGGGTCTCCCCTACGGGCCGTCTCTGCAGGAGAGGAGGGCCGGGCGCCCGGGGCACTTGTCCCTCCAAGGCCGTCTCCCTGGAGCGAAGTCGGCTGGCCTGATTCAGATCCAAGTGCGGCTCGGCCGGGCCGCAAATGGTCTTCGGGGGTTTTCCATTTTCGTTGTTAACATTATTAATCACTTCTATTCTCTCAGGGACAAGCAGGCGGTGCATTAAGGAAATTGTTTGTGAAATGTATTGGATTTATGCTGAGAACAGTTAACATCTCACAGAGCAGAGCTGGGTCCCGAGAACCTTCCGGATCCTTGGTGCTTCCGAACACCCCATGGCGGCTGGGAGCAAAGCACGCACCGGAAAAGGCAGGTCCCGGCGCCGGGGCGGTCGCCCCCTCTCTCCTTCGTCCCCTCCGCCGGCTCAGCTGCCCCTCTCCGTCCAGTCCGGGGGCACACGTGCGTTTTTGTTCTTACCGCTTGTACACGCCTTTAGTTACTGTGTCGTCCAAAATTTCTAATTTGCTTTGAAGACTCTCGGACGTAGAAGATTCCCGAGTCCAGCGGAACCTCCAGCTGTCCCCAGCTTTGTTCCCTCTGTCCCTCCGCTGTACTTACACTCTGGTGGTTCATCTGGGTGGACCCTCCTTTCCGCTGGTCCCCGCCCCGGCTTTGGGGTCCCACCTGGCCGTCTCGGCACCCTCCTGTTATCCAGCAGCCGCGCCGGCCCCCAAGTCAGGCCAGAGCCCTGCTGTTTCCGCCCCGAGGCCGGGTCGCCCGCATGGGGCCTCCCCCCGTGGGTGCGGACTAGATTCGCTTTGCCATCACTGCTGCTCTCAGTGGCAGCCCCCAGTCACCCCGCGAGCGAACGCGCTCAGGGAAGGATAACGCGGTTACTAAGAACGCCCGTCCACGGAGGGTAGCCCTTGGTTTCCCCCGAGAAAGAGCAGCATTCAGGAGTCAGGAGGGCCGTGCTCGCGGCGTCGGTGAACCAAGCAGGTGCGTCTTGGGTGGCAGACGCCTCGGGTTTTGGTACACCTGTTCCTATTTGCATAAAGCAGAGTGATGGGGGGGGCTTCTCTCTCTCCCTCCGTCCCTCCCCACCTGAGCTGCGCTCAGACTCCAGCGTGCTTTGGCCGCCTCCCGGACCCGCTGTCCTCCTTGTCCTGAATTTAAAGTGCAGCTGCCAGGGAGCGTCTGGCCCCCCTGCCCCCGTAAACAGCTGCACAGGGCGTGGGCCTCACGCGTCTGTGACTCGGGGGTCTCGGGGGTCTCGGCGCCCCGAGGCTGTGGCTCTGGCGCCCCTGCAGGGCAGAGGGTCGAGGGCCGAGGGATGGTCAGAAGAGAAGAGCGCGGTGGATGGGGCCAGCTCCCGCCACCTGTCCCAGCCCCGCAAGGTGGGATGACAGGCAGCGGGCCCTTCTGGAACCCATCTGCTCTTGGCTGTGCAGTGATGTGTTATAACGTGTTCCTGGAACGCTTCTTCGCCATCTGTCCCATGAGCTAGATTACTGTGCGGCTTGGAGAGATGAGTTCCAATTTGCAATTGTAAATTGTTTTGTTTTGTTTTTTCCCTTCCTTCACTCCCCGTGCGGTGCGGCCGCTCTGACGACTTCAGGGGCCATCGTGGTTTGCCGTGAGCACGGCGTGTATTCCAGAGATCGTGGAACGTGGGCTCTGGAGTCTCCTGGGGCCCGGGACACTGCCGGGAGAGCCAGGTGGGCAGGTCGCTGGGAGGAAGGGGGGCCTGAGACACGGCCTACCCCCGAGGTGACCTTGGGCTGATTCTGGCCACCGACCCTGGACTCCAGGGAGGGGACCCCGATCCCAGGGCCCACCCTGACGAGCTCACATGTGCCGTGTGCTGAGACCCCCTTCCCGCTCGCCCACTCATACCTACTTGGCCTGCTGGTCTCCACTGCTGTCCTGCCAGTACCTTCCCGGCCACGCCGGCAGCCAGAGGGCTCCTGCTCCGCACGAGGCAGATGTGGCCGCCTCTCCCCGGGCCACACGCGCCCTCCCCACCGTGGCCGCGGGGCCCTGCGTGTACCTGCTGCCCTCTGCCCCCCAGTAACGCCGACCTGATGGTTCTGCCTTGAGCACGGCACACAGGCCCCGCCCAGGCGGCTCCTGCTGGATTCTGCCAAACATTGAAAGAATCCATACCAAAGCTTCACAGACTTCCAAACAAGGAAAGAGGGGAAGACGCTCCCCAACTCCGTGTATGCGTTACGTGGACGCCCAATGAGACGGAGATGCTCCTGTCTCAGCTCAGCTGTAAAATTCCGCAGGCCGGGGGCTTGAACCCGGGCATTTAGCTCTCACGGTTCTGAGGGCTGGACGTCCGAGGTCGGGGTGTCCCCACGGTTGGGTCCCGGCTTGCCGACAGCGGCCTTCTCGCTGGGTCCCCGCGTGGGGGAGAGAGCGAGCCCTGGTGTCCCTCCCCCTTCACACAGGGGCGCTAATCCCATCACGGGGGCAGGACCTCCCATGACCTCATCGAACAGTAACTGCCTCCTCCCAAGGCCCCCCCAATATCATCCCACTGGGGGCTGGGGCTTCAGCACAGGAGTCTGGGGGACACAACTCAGTCCGTGGCCCACCGCGAGGGAGACCTGTGACCTGGGAGCCATTCACCCCCTCTGCCCGGCCCCCCACGCTCGGCCCGCTCCCAGCCCCGCTCCGGTGCCGGTCCCTTCCGGAGGGTTCCTGACCTGTACATCCTGCCCCGTGGTGTCCGGAAGTGATTCAGTCACACACGGACCCCACCGCGCCTGTTCCCTCACACTGCGTCGTGGGGACAAGAATGACGGTGGCAGGGACAGACGGTGGACAGACGGTTCGGTGCCGGTCCCAGGGGAGGGTGACGTTGGAGGTGTGGACGGAGCGGGAGCGAGGCCACACGCGGACTCCCCACAGCCCCCGCGGCCGACCGGCAATTCCTCAGGGGCTCGACCCCAGGACAGGCGGAGAGGGGGCCAGGCCACTGGCGGGGTCCCTGCCAGAGGACGCGGCGGTCGCTCGCCCACCCAGGGTGGGCCGGGCGGGGAGCAGATGCAGAGTGCAGGGCAAGAGCAGGGGTGTCGTGGTGGGGGCTGGGGGCTCCCCCCGGGCCTGGGGAGGAGCCCGGGGCCAGCCCGGGGTTGTTAATAGGCCCTGCGGGGGGAGGGTAGGATCTGGGAGCATGCACCCCGAGGGACGGAGTTAGAACTGGAGCCGCGGCTGGATTTCGTGGGCAGAGACCAGAGCGTGGCCAGCGGAAGCCCAGACCTGGCTGCACAACTTTGCCGTCTGGGGGGGTGGGGGCCCACGGGCTCAGCTCAGGGGCCCCTGTTTCCTGGAGGATGTCTCAGAGGTGGTGAGGTCTCCACGACTTAGGATCCGAAGGCGAAAGGGACTTGCCCTCACTTTCAAACCTCTCCCTGGTGGCTCCCGTGGCCCCGTGGCCGGCGGTCCTGATGCGCCCGGAGTCCGCCGTGTCCCGCTCCCACGGCCTTGGCCCGAGCGCGTCTCCCTCCGCGCGCCCTCCTCCCAGCGACGCTTTCCAGGTTCGCACTGAACCTCAGCCAGCAGGCTGCTCGTCTCCCGCTCGGGGTGAGAACGGCCTCCCGCACCCTGGCCAAGGAAGCCCCCGACTCTTGCGCCGAGGAGCAGCAAACGCCGACGGGCAGTGTCCAGGGAAGGACCGAGCTCCAGACAGTCTGGGGACCCGCTCAGCCGCGGTCATCACAGTGTCGGCGGCACCGCTGCTCGCATGGCCGCTCGTCCTCCCCACGCGGCACCCCTCCCGAGGGAGGGGGAGGCCACATGGGGAGCGTGGGGCCCCCGAGGGGTCCGGCAAAGCCAGGTCGGCAGAGAAGCCGCCGCGCAGGCCTGGGAGGGCTTCGGTCCAGGGGCGCCGACCCCGTGCTGGGTCGCTGGAGGGGACATGCGCCACAGCCAACTAGCCCTCGGCAGGGGTCCTTTTGCTGTGGCCGGCAGTCTGTCCACGGGCTCCTCTTTAAGGGTGCGTGTCCTTTCTCCTCTTCGTTCGCCAGCAGGGTGAAGTCAGACAGGCAGTCCGAGCCGCCTCCCCTTTTCCAACAAGTGACCGCCAGTGGGGGTCGCCGAGTGTTCTGTGCGTGTGGCTCATGGTGGCCTCGGGTCCCCAGCGCCGGATGACCGTGTGGCCTTGGCTTTCAACCTGCCCGTCATCCTCACACAGTCACGGTTCACACCGTCTCAGGGAACTGTGTGCATTTCGGGTGATGGGACAAGCTCTGTTAGCCGGCGAGGGTCCCGGCCTCCTCCTCCCCCTGCCCCCTGAGGGGTCAGTGTCCCCCCAGACAGACGGCGGGAGTCCCCTCCTTGTCCTCTGGAGCTGGGGTGAAGCTGGGCCAGGGGAAAGGTTGGAGCCGAGAGAAGGCTGAGTGGATCTCCCTAACATCAGAGATGAGATGGAAAGGAGGGGTTAGGCGAGAGCCGAACGTCTGGGTGTTAGGAGAGCTCCTGGGGCTTCCCCGTGAGAGGCTCTGCGACAGATATTGAAGCAAGAGAATTAGGGAAGGGAGGGAAGAAGCTTCCAGGAGATCTAGCCGAGGAAGCAAATCAGACCGTCAAATGCTACACAGCGTAGGTCCTTGAATGCAACGCTTCATGGACGCAGGACGCAGGGGACCCCACTGATGTCTGGGTTACGTTCCTGACTTCGGCTGAGTCCCTCCCGGACCAGGCAGAAATGGGATGTCCATCAGGAAATGACATGAGCCGGAGAACCCTTCTTCCTTGAACTGGCTGTCCTCTGGCCACTCACCTGGTTTCTCTTTCCTCGCATGAGACTTTGGGGCACTTGGTGAAGAAAAGGTGTGCCCCCCCAGCCCAGAAACAACAAGGGATTTGAAATGCGAGTCTGCCACAGAACCAACGCACTCTTACCCACCCCCCAAAGGAACCGCGTCTGCTTTACTCCCAATCCCTGCCTTTGTCTCCTTAGTGCAGAGATTGGAGTGTTGACGGTGACTCGTGTCCACGCAGGGGAAAGGACCCTTATTTTTATGTATTCCTAGTGTAAGTGGCTGGAACCATCATGGAACTCTTGGGAGTCATGGCGGAGACGCTGGCGAGCCATCGGAGATCGGTCCTTTCCTTCCAAGCCACGGAGCTGCTCCTGGGAATTGGTTTTCCAGGCAGGGATTGATCGCCCTTCCCAGCCTCCTTATAACTAGGGTCAAGTGACAGAGGTGTGGGCAAAGGCATGTGGACAGAGGGATGGAAGGTACTCCAGCGCTCACTGCACGCACTGCTCTCCGTCCCCATTGAGGGACTGGATGAGAGTCCAGGGGAGGACCCGGGTGGTGGCAGGGCACAGGTGGAAAGAGCTTGGAGTCGCAGTGTGGAGGCGGGCTCTCTGGTCATCGGGGGCACCCATTCGGATTTTATCTGAGCGCAAACTGCTGCTGTGTTTGGCTGTTATATGTTTTTGGATTTTCTTTTTCTAGGACAGTCAGCATTACCTTACCGGGTATAATACTAGAGACTTCCATCAGGTGTAAATGGTACACACTGTTTTGCCTCCTGATACAGAAATTTGCAATGGTCACTGCCCAAGGACACTAGATTAAAAAAAGAATTTCAGACCTGGAGCAGCTGGAGTTTTTGCGTCTGCGATAGATTTCTAGCACGGAGCCCTCCCGAGGGATTGAAGCCTCTTTTTAGGGTCGGCATGAGTTAAAACACAGGCTCCAGCTGCTGGAACGGGAAGGAGCGTCACAGTGGCTGAAGCAACGGGGAAGTCAGTTTCTCTTGCACGGACCTGTCCCAGCACAGGCTGACCAGGCTGCATACGGCAACTTCACAATGGCAAGGAGCCCTTGTCCTTGCTGGTGTGCTGGGCTCCACAGGTGACTGCTATCACAATATGGTTGCCTCAGCTCCTGCCATCATTACTACACTCCAGCCAGAGTGCTGCTGTCTCTGTTCTTCCTAGATCTTTCTCCCACACCCTGAGGGTACATTCCTCATAGCACAGGGTGCTCGGAGTTCCTGTCCCCGGCCAGCACCTACCCTCCCGCTGCCTGCCACTCCCTGCTGCTGCTATCAGTCAAGACTTGGCAGGAACACGGAAGCCACTCATGGCTGTTGAGGAGAAAGGACAGGTTGGGGGGAGGTGAGGCTCACAGAGACATTGGAAGGGAGTTATAAAATCAGGGAGGCAGTTTTAGGAGGAAGCCCTGGACCCCTGCACCCCTTGCCCCCAGATTGAAACCGGACGGCCCACAGCTCACTGCTACCGGCTGGACCCAGTAGAGGGGCTGATTCCCTGGCGGGTTTATTATAGACTGCGTTCAGGAGGCTGGAAAGGAGATGTGTCCCCCAGACCACGTCTGCCTCTCCACAGGGCCTTCCGAGACTCGCCTGGGTGACTCTGCCAACGGGCAGTTCCGGGGGGGGGGGCCGTTCAGAAGTTTCCTGGGGGAAACAGGAAAATTCCCGTTTCCGGGGTCCTGGCTTTGCTTTCCGTCTCCTGTCTCCTCAAGGACTTTGCAATTACTTGAGCTCATCAGATACGCCTGTCCAGGGCCACCGTGTCAGCGCGGCCAGAGCCGCCGTAATTGCCAGCTTTGGAAAGCCTCCTGACCCCCCCGCCGCTGTGCCCCAGGCCTCCGCTCCCCTTTGCACAACTGTCCATGGGGGGCTGACCGTCCCCTCGCGCGCCGCGGCCCGGGCCACTCCCACTGCCCTGCACGGGGTCCTCGCTCCTCTGCTGGTCCTTCTCCCACCTTGCTCGGCCTGGAACAGTGTCCTCCCAAGCTCCCCACAGCTGGCCTCTCCTGTCCTTCTGTGCTTTCCACCCGTGCTCCCCAGACCGAGCTGCTGTGATCCCGGGGGGACGGTCCAACTCAGGGAGGGGGCACTTCATTCCGGAGGGTCCCTGGAAGGGGTGAAAGGGACTATTGTCACGGGGCAGGGGCTGTCATGGGGGAGGGGCTGCAGGTCAATAGGGAGCGTGTTTCCGCCAAGATGCTCGAGAATCGGGCTGAAGGGCTCTCTCGCAGGCAGGCAGGAGTGAGAAGTCTGGCTCTCGACGTGTCGGCAGGTCCCGGCCTGAAGGCTGACCCAGGGTAGGTGGTCCCGAGTGCTTGTTGGATGAAGGAAGGTGGATGTCGGTGACCTCCGGAGGACCGCTGGAAGAACAGGTGCAGGGGTGGAGGGGGGCAGGGCCCCGGTGGGGTTGCCCTGAGTGTCACTGCCCCCTGGAGAGCCTTGTAGGGCCGCTCCCAGGGAAGGCACGGCTGGAGGGCCTCGTGGGCGCACCAATAGCTTCCTGGTAAGGAAGATGACATATGGGGGGATCTCCCCCCAGAACTCATCAGGGCCTAGAAGGAGGGCCTGGGTCATGACCTTGAGCTCCTGTCCCCTTGGCCTCAGTTTGTCCACCTGGGACTTGATGGTGTGTGTCCAAGTGGGGTCCACGCTACCCTGACTGCCGCCAAGCTGTGGGGCAAGAGTTCCGAAGCCCAGCGTGTCTGGGGACAGCAACTCGACCGCGCCCTCTCTGTCCCACGTCTGCAGGGGCCCTAGGGCTCTCCTGCATCTCATTTCTCCCAAAATAATGGACGAGGGTGCCCGGGGACTCAAGCTGTCTAGCTTCTCTCCAGTTTATTCAATCCTTGTCCCAGTCCTGGATCTCCTTCGCTTTGTCTCTGACGGTCTAAGAAGCTGTGCTCTGCCCCGAAATCTCACTTAGTTCAACTCTCGCTGACCTCCCCTAGGCCTTGTATTCAGTAGGCGCTCAGTGCACACATGTTGGTCCCATTTGATCTAAACTGCGCGTTCACTCTGGAAGCCAGAGCGGCAAGTCCCGGGCTGAGCCAGATGGGGGCGGGGACACGGTACTGGAAAAAGTAGCTGTTTGGGGTGGAGCATGGGGGGGGTTTATGCTCCATGGGGGGGGCGCTTGGACCCCGTTCTCCGCAGGTGCGCCGGGAGGGCTCAGGTGTGGGGGTCCTCGCTCCCCCATGCCCAGTGTCTCACAGAGCCTCTCGGAGGCAGCGTCTCTGTTCATTTTCTCTGTGCGTAATGCTTGCCTGGGGACACCTGGAGAAGGGTTCACCTTCGCAGAGCCGGGAAGGTGCCCGATGGGGCCGCGGTGAGTGCCGTCCGGGGAGAATGCTGTCGGCTCGCAAGGTTGGCTGTGGCACCATTCTGCCTGCTTTGTAGTGCCTGAGCTCCTTTTCCCTGGTCCTTTAGGAGGCGATTCCCTGCTCCCACGCTCTGTGGGCGCCTCCCCCATTTCAGGGACATACGGGAGTGCTGGGGTGGGGGGCATGGAGTCAGGGTCCTGCCAGTCAGCTGTGCTTTCTCGAAACAAATCGGCCACTAGAATCCACATTTCTACAACCCTGTGGCCTGGGATTTTGTCCACTCTCATTGCAGGTGAGGGATCGGAGGCTCAGGAAGGGTTGCAAACCTTGTCCAAAGTCACATTGCTAGTACGGGTCAGTGCCAAGATTTGAACCCTCGTTTCCAAGCCTGTGTGCACATGTATGTGTGCTCTCATGGACCCACACGTGCATTCACATGCATTGTGTACACCTGCACACGTGTGCACGCAAGGGTAATGTGCACATGTGTGCACTCATGGACCCACAAGAGTGTTTGCATGTATGAGCACACTCACATGTGTGTGCATGCGAAGGCACATGTGCACGTGTGGGCACTCATGTACCCACATGTGCATTCAGATGTCTGTGCACTCATGTGTGTGCATGCCAGGGCATGTGTGCATGTGTGCGCACACATGTGCCCACACGAGTACCTATACACGCACACATACTCGCACATGTGTGCATGCAAGGGCATGTGTGATAGCATGTGCACATATGGATGCACACATGCATTCAGATGCGTGTGCACACTCCTGTGTGTGCATGAAAGGGCATGTATGCACATGCGTACGTACTTGTAGATCACGCTACTTCGCATGGTACAGCATCCCTTGGTGAGCGGCTCACCCAGCCGCACATACGCAAACATGGGTTAGGAAATTCAGCAAAGCTGCTGCATCTCAAGGGCCTCGGGAGGATGCTCGGGAAGTCTTCCAGGAGAAGGAGCTTGGCAGAACGTGTGCCTTCTGTGTGTCAGCTCCTTGCTCTCATTCCCCCAGCCCCTGGCACATGTGAACCCCCCTGTCTCCTTAGCCCTTTGGTGGCCAGGAGCAGCTGTGGGGCCGCTGACCTGGTGTGGAATGTCGGCACCTTCCCAGGGCCCAGCGGAGTCCTCCAGCTTGGCTCCCCTGCCAGCATGAGTCCAAGCAAGGTGACACAGCCCGGGGTTTGCAGAAGGACCCTTCCCTGTCCCAAGCACTACCACCCCGCAAAAGCCTTCCCAACTGCCCCCTTGTTCAAACCTGCCCTGGGGGGGTTATTCCTTTGTGTCTTTCAATAAATGATTAGTCTGGGCACACGGAGGGCTGGTGCTTTCCATGGGCCCCATGGGGACAGAGGCTTAGGGTCACCAACTCCGAGCTCTGAGGACCCACTCAGCTGATCCGGGGCTGCATCTCTGAACACGTCCCTCCCATCTCCAAAGCTGATTTGATTTCTCTGCTGCATTATTTACAGGAGAACATCCATTCCCTCCTCCTTGGGCTTGAATCCCAGCTCTTGGGGACCAGGGCAGCAGCCATGGGGCTGGCCTTCAGCTTTGGGTCAGAGATGTGGCTTCTCCAGACTCGGGGGAGAAGCCTGGTCTTCTTGCTCTTGTGTGACTCCACTCCCCCACCCCTGCCCCCCAAGCCAAACATTTAAAATTATCCTTAGTTAATTGGGCTAATTTAGGAGGAATGGCAGCCGTGATTTGCTCATGTTGCTGAGTCGCTTTGAGAGACACATTAATATTCTGATTCCAAGAGGGATCTGTGAATTCCTCAGTTACAGATAATACAATTATATTTCTAAATTCTTCCCCTAAATTAGTACAGATGGTTAAAAATACGCTTGCCTTTTAATTAATCTTCTCGGCAATAGTTTTATGAATACAAATGGATCATTATTCCCTTCCACAGATGGGCTGGGGAGTGGGGGCGAGTCATGAGCCTGACTGTGGTCACGTCCCCAGGAGATCGCGAGGCCTCGGTGAAGTTCTGGGACTGTAGTCCTGGGGGTGAAGTCGGGGCTCCCCAGCACATTCCTCTCATTTCAGGGACCTTCTTGGGTCTGCTGGGCTCTCCATGGTGACTTTTATTTCTCAGGGGTGCTGAGAAAGCCCCCCTTTGCTGGCCGATGGTCCTAGGGTCACTTTGGTTGTGCAAGGACCCAGATGTTTCCTTAGCTATGAGGCTGCCCTAACTTGTGTTTGTGTGCACGTGTGTGTGTGTGTGTGTGTTTTCTAGAGCACTTTGTGTTGGGTACCGTAACTGAGGTGTGACAGTTTGTTACTGTCTCTTTGCCAGTCTGTCCCCTCTACTGACTGCAGATAGCGCCGGCTCTTTCTTTGGGCACCAAACCTACCATGGGGCAGGCCCAGGATGGATCCCAGGGCTTGTTGAAACTAGCTGTGGTTTGAAATTCAAAGCCAAATTTCCTGGACTGTTTCAAAGTAAAAATCCTTCTGTGCATCAAAGGATGCTGTTGACGGAGTAAAAAGACAGCTCACAGAGTGGGAGGAAATATTTGCAAATCACATATCTGATAAGGGGTTAATATGCAGTATATATAAAGAACCCCTACAACTCAACACCAAAACCCCAAACAATCCTATTCAGAAGAAGGACAAGGGACTTGAATAGACTTTCCTCTAAAGAAGACATACAGATGGCCAGCAGACACACGAGAAGATGCTCGATGTCACTAATTGTCATGGAAATGCAAACGAGTGTGATGAAAGATTGCCCCACTCATGGGGATAGCTCCCTTCTCAAAACCACAGATGATAAGTGTTGGCAAGATGTGGAGGAACAGGGCCCTTGCACTGTTGGTGGGAATGCAAATGGGTGCAGCTGTTGTGGAAAACAGTGTGGTGCCTCCTCAAAACATTAAAAACAAAGTTACCATACGACCCGGCATTTCCACTTCTGGCCCTTATCATTTGCAAATAATTGAAAGCAGGGACTTGGGCAGGTATTTGCACACGCATGTCGGTAGCAGTGTTATTCGTAACAGCCAAACTGTAGAAGCAACCCAAGGGTTTGCTGGAGGTGAGCGGACACACAAACTAGGGTAGAGCATCGTTCAGCCTAAAAAGCAGGAAGTGCCGACACCTGCTGTAACGTGGGTGGACCTTGAGGACACCAGGCTCGGTGACATTAGCCAGTCGCTGAAGCACGACCCCACTTCTGTGAGGACCCCAGAGTGGTTGGACCCATAAGACAGAAGGTGGAAGGGTGGGCGCTGGTCCTGGGGTGGGGGTTGGTGTTGAGCGGGGACAGAGTTTCAGTCTGGAGACGATAGTGGGGATGGCTGCACGACAGCCTGAATTGGCTTCCTGCCCCTGTGCTATGCATTTAAAAATGATTATGGTGGTAAATTGTATGTATATTTTACCACAATTTAAAAAAAAGCCAATTTCTCTTGTCAAGAAAACCCACCACTGGGTCCAGCATGTCCAGCTGGATGCTCACATGGGGCCCTGGGGGGAGGCTGCCCCGGGTGGCAGTGCAGGTGGTACTATCAGATTTTATTCAGGATCTAATTTTTTTTTAAGATTTTATTTATTTATTTGACAGAGAGAGAGAGATCACAAGCAGGCAGAGGGGGGTGGGGAAGCAGGCTCCCCGCCAAGCAGAGAGCCCGATGCGGGGCTCGATCCCAGGACCCTGAGATCATGACCCGAGCCGAAGGCAGAGGCTTTAACCCACTAAGCCACCCAGGCGCCCCTATTCAGGATCTTTGCAGTAGGGCAAGGAGAGCTCAGAGAAGAACTGGTCTCAACTCAGGACAGCAAGGACGAGTGGGGAGCAGGCCGGGACAATGCATGGAAACTACCGAGATGGACCTCAGGAGTGAGGGACGTTCTGGCGAAACAGGTCTGACAGGTTTCTGCTGACTGCAGGCCAAGGTATCCAGACATCCCCTGGGGATGGTGGGGTGTGGGGACCCCCCTCTGCTATCCAGGGTAGGGGTTCCCTACGAGCTGATGTTGCAGAATTCCTGCTATGACTGGATGAGGTGGGCTCCACAAGGATGGATGAGGTCAAGTCACACAGACTTGGGGGAGGCAGACGAGAGTTTGGGCAAAGAGAGAGCCTTTGTCAAGGCACATGAACTCGAAAGGAGCATTTCTGGGTTGCAGGTGCATCAGCCTAGACCCACCTGTCTGCTTGCCTGACTGCTAGAAGCAGGTGGGTCTACAGGCTGAGGCCGATATAGCTTTATGCAGAAATGATGGTTCCTCCTGGTTACTGGCCCCATACGACAGATCCCTCCCCACCGTTGGGGCCCTGGGACCTTCAGCCAGCCCCACAGAGACTTGGGTTTTGGTGCCGGGTCCTGCAGCCCCACATGGTCAAGGCCAGTGACTGCGGCATTTCTAGGACCAGAGCTGAGAAGTTGACCACACAGAATGAAGGCATAAAAAAGGCTGAGGGTCCAGAAGGTCAAGGTTGGAGTGCTTGGAGTCAGTGGTGTGCTGACGACGTGTAACTATCAGCTGTCTGACAAAATGTACACACACCTGTGCACACAAGCCAATGTGTTTTTACTGACAAAGAGGATACACAGCACACAATTTACAAGTAATAATAAAATATACAATACTCTTTACTGTAAATTCCATATGGTCAATTGATTCTCACAGATTGCTCTTGTTGATTTTTGCCAAGCTCTTTTATTTTTCATAGTCAACCAGTGCCCGCCATCGATGAACGAGTGTGGCTCTGACACGAATGTGAGCTCATACTTCTGTTTATGCTGGTGAGTGAGACAAAAGTAAAATGACAGAGCTGCGTGTCTGGACCTGGACAATTTGTCGATGATGTGAGTGATTCCTTTGCTGAACTGCATGATGGTTTTCAAATATTGGGAGGATATTTTCTGACACATTTGCTTGTGTTCTCCGTGGTGTAACTAATGACCGCACGCAGAACACACTTTTAAGTTTGATCTACCTCCTTGGCACTAATCAATCAAGCCTTGATTTATAGTGATTTCCACTTCCTGTGGTGTAAATTCTGCCATGGCTCAGCTGCAGCTCCCCTGGGGCAACATCAGGAGAAGTAGGGTTGGGAAGAGGTAAGCAGTAAGGCATGGTCACAGAGTCCCCCCAGGCAGACACATGGTAACCTCAGGACCTCAGGGCACAGAAAAGAGTAACATGTGGTACACTCATCAGGGAGTGAGGAATTTCGAGTCCTTATTACCTTTGTTTTTATTATAATTCATTTAGTTGTGAATTTGCATACTTTAATTTGTAATATGGCTATGTTTTAACAACTGGCTCCTAAAATCCCTGGAAGTTTAACATGAGCTCCTACCCGGCAGAGTGAGCGGGCTCCAGGCCCCCCACAGACTCCCTCTCTCCCTTCCTCCCTCCCTCCCACCACCTCCTGGAGCAGTCTGAGCTAGGGAGATACTCCAAGGAAGCTGGTGGCTTGTGCAGTGACCAAGAGATGCATGTCTCCCAGGCGACGAGGGCCCCAGGCTGCAGAGATGCATGCACGTGTGGCCCTTTACAGGTCACTGAGTCATGAGCCTCGGTTCACAGGTCTGACTGCTCAAGCACAGGGAGCATACACATGTCGCTCAAAGCCACACAGCAAATGTTCCCATTTCAGAGCCCTTGCTGGGGGTGCTGTTGCCGTATCTTGCTGCCTTCCTTAAGAAAAAATGGGAAAAGAATATGTTGTTTTAGAATACATTAAGAATATTCAGAAATTGAACACTGTCAGTCTTCCTGGCTGGCCCCGGCCAATGCAATGACTTGCCTGGAGGTTGCTGTGCACCTGTCACAGACCCTACGCCCTTGCTGTCCCCCTTGGAGCAGGGTGGTTTGGGGCTGATGTTTTTAGGAAGTGGTGTCTTTTAGAGTTGATTGGGTCAGGAGGGTGGAGCCCTCATGAGTGCGATTCATGCCTTTTTCAGGAGACAGCTCGCTTGCTCTCTCTGCTCTTCACCATGTGAGGACACAGCAAGAAGATAGCCATTTGCAAACCAGGACACAGGCTGTCACTGGATAATGGATGTGCCGCTGCCTCCAGCTCAGACTCCAGTTGCCTGGTCTGTGGTATTTTGTTACAGTAGTCCAAAAATGACCGAGAGAGGGAGTTACTAAAACTTTTTGGGCCTCAGTTATTCATCAGGAATGTAGTTGTGATAATAAATAGGAATTTTGGGGAGACAATTCAGTTCATAGCAACTGGTATCCTCATAAGATGAGGAAAATATCAGAAGAATACGGAGACACAGGGAGAAGGTTATCTGATGACAGAGGCAGAGATTGGGGTGATGAAGCTACAAGCCAAGGAACACCAAAGGTTGATGGCCAATGCCAAGAGCCAGGAAGAGGTAAGGAAGGATCTATCTGGAGTCTCAGATGGAGTATCACTCTGCTGACACCTAGATTTGGACTTCTGGCTGCCAGAATTGTGAGAGAGAATTAATTTCTTTTGTTTTAAGCTAGCCAGCTTGTGGGACTTTGTTACAACATCTGTAGGAAAGTAACACATTCATGAATTGACTATAATGATGGTTGTAGTTATGATTCTTTTGCAACAACCTTATTTTCCTAACAGTTATTTACTGAGCACCTGCTATGTGCCCTGAAAAGTGCTAGATTCTGGGGTTATAGGAATGGGTGAGACACAGTCTTTGTTTTCATAAAGCTTATAGTACTGTGGTTTATAACACACAAGTCAATAGATCACATCAAAATATTGTCATAATTATGACCTGTGGGCTAAGCATGACAAGCATCTGGGGGCACCTGGGAGGGATACCCAGCACATCCTGGTAGAGGTTGCGTCAGGGCAGCTAAAGGAGAATTAGGTGAGAATAGACTCAGGTGAGCACAAGGTAGGGAGAGACAGACTTCCTCCAGATGGCTAAGTCCTGGGGCTTTGGCCAGAAGGTAAGAGGGAGCGTGGGTCCCATAAGAATGGAGTCACTCCACCAAACTGGACATGTAGTTTTCAGGATGGAGTGGGGAGAAGATCAGTGGTCACAGAAGTCAGATTGTAAGCTGAGGCAAACCGAGGTAAGCCAAGAACTTTATCTCCAGAAAATGGGAGAAATCAATAATTGTCATGATTTAATGTATTTCTATGTTTTAAATCACTGATGATTAAATCCAATTAATGAAAACTAATCATCTCCTGAACCAGGCACATATCCACACGCTGCCTATTCAAGGAGAGTATGATCTACACAAAAACTCCTCTGTCAGAGACAGCTGATCACACCCAGACTTAAAGTGGATGAGGGCCACCTGCTTATATTAAAATGTGGATCTGAGGGGAGGCATCTAAGTAACATATGCATCTAGCAGTGTTCTACTGGAACACTCTCTGGGGACAAGGCTGGTGGGCGCCACCTTCACCCTTTTCCTTCTCCATGCTCCAGAGCATCATTATCTTCTAGAAGGGAGCTTTTACATGTGCCTGGTGCCCCAACCATTGCAGACACTGCCCAGGGGGCTTCTCTCGACTGTATGATGCTGGAGGCCAGGGGAAATTGTGTTCCCATTCCATGGCACTATAATAATTGGTGTTACGCAGAACGGAGCTCAGACCCCTCTCTGGTGCCCTGATTTTTGCAGCTGCTGCCAGGGCACACCTCTACAACACCTGGCTATGGTGGCTAGTGGGACTTATACTTGTGGGTCTCACAGGACTGCAACAAATGGAGAAAGAATTCTTAAATAGCTATGACCCTCAGGAGACAGCAAGAGGCAACAAATCCTGATTTGTCTTTCTGTGAAGGAAGCTTGGAATAGCTCATCATCATGGCTGTGGCCTGAAGGGCAGTCTTCTAATTAAACAGACATCTGGGGGCTGACTGTTATCCTCACCAGATGCCTCAGAATTTGGGTGTTATCTTCACTCTCCCTCTGCTGTGCTCCAGAGCACCAGTGTCTCCTGGAGGGGAGTTTACCTGCACCTGGTGCCTTGGCTTCTATGTCTGCTGTCCCAGTTCTTGTGGCTGCTGCCCAGGGGGGCATCGCCAGGCACTGGTGGGGCTTATACTTTTGGTCCCCCAGGACTATATATATTTACACATCTTAAAAAGCTGCTACCAAATGGTCTAGCCTCCAAATAGCCTGGATCTATATATTGAGACCCTGACAAGTCTTGGCATATCCTCAGCTACTGGGAGCTATTAAAAATATAATAGGCTACTTGAATAAGCATAGAGGTTTGACAGACAACAAAGAGCTGGGGCAGGATTGAATGACAAGCTTCTTCTACATGGAGTCACTCCTTCACTACTGGGAGAGGAGTTTCTTTAATCCATTGCATAGAAACTAACACAGAGAGTCAAGCAAAGTAAGGAGCAGAGGAATATGTTCCAAATGAAAGAAGAAAAAATCTCAGAAAATACCTTAATTAAAAGGAGATAAGTAATTTACCTGATAAAAGTTCAAAATAATGGTCATAAAAATGCCCACTGTCTGCCGAGAAGAATGGATGGACATGGTGAGAACTTCAGCAAACAAATGGAAAATATTAGAAAGTACCAAATAGAAGTTGCAGAGCTAAAGACAATAACAGAGATGAAAAACATGCTAGCCGTATTTAACATCAGACTAGATGAAGCAGAATAAAGAATCAGTGAACTTGAAGACAAGGCAGTGGAACTTACCCAACTGGAGCAACAGAAAGAAAAAAGAATGAAAAAAAGTGAAGATAGCTTAAGGGACTTTCAAGACAACATTAAACAGACTAACATTTGTATCATAGGACTCCCAGAAGGAGAAAAGAAGAGAAAGGGGCAGAAATTTTATTTGAAGAAATAATGGCTGCAAACTTCTTTAACCTGGGAAAGGAAATAAACGTCTAGATCCAGAAAACCAGAGGATTCTAAACAAGAAGAACCCAAAGAGACCCACACGAAGACACATTATAATTGAAATGTCAAAAATTAAAGACAAAGACATAATATTAAAAGTGCAAGAGAAAAACAACTTGTTACATACAAGAGAACCCTTAAAAGACCACTAGCAGATTTTTCAGCTGAAACTTTGCACACCAGAAGAAAGTGGCATGATATAATCAAAGTGCTGAAAGAAAAAATTTCCAATGAAAAATCTATCTGGCAAAGTTACCATTTAGAATTTAAGGAGAGATAAAGGTTTATCCAGACAATCAAAAGCTAAAGGAGTTTATTACCACTAACCCAGCTTTATAAGAAATATTAAAGGGATTTCCTTAAGGTAAAAAGAAAGGGTGCTAATCAGTAACAAGAAAATATATGCAAGAATAAACCTCACTGGAAAGGGAAATATATAGTAAGAGTAGTGGATTGATCACTTATAAAGCTAGTGTGAAGATTGAAAGACAAAAGTTGTAACTTCTGTTTGTAACTAAAATTACAATAATTGGTTAAGGTAAGATAAAATGATGTAAAATGTGCATTGGAAACAAAATGTGGGAGGGTAGTGAAAGATGTTGAGCTTTAGAATGGGATCAAACTTAAGTCCTTATCAACTTCAAATACACTATTATAGATTTAAATTATTATATGTAAGCCTCATGGTAATTATAAAACAAAAAACTATAGTAAGTACACAACTGATAAAGAGAAAGGAATATAAGCATACCATTAAAGAAAGTCATCAGAAGTGCCTGGGTGGCTCAGTTGGTGGAACATCTGACTCTTGATTTCATCTCAGGTTGAGATCTCAGGGTTGTGATATTAAGCCTAGCATCAGGCTGCACACTGAGCATGGAGCCTGCCTAAGAGTCTCTTTTCCAGGGGCGCCTGGGTGGCTCAGTGGGTTAAAGCCTCTGACTTTGGCTCAGGTCATGATCTCAGGGTCCTGGGATTGAGCCGTGCATCAGTCTGTCTGCTCAGTGGGGAGCCTGCTTTCCCTTCTCTCTCTGCCTGCCTCTCTGCCTACTTGTGATCACTCTCTCTGTGTCAAATAAACAAACAAAATCTGTAAAAAAAGAATCTCTTTCCCTCTACCTCTGTCCACTCCCACTTGTGCATGCATGTGCTCTCTCTCTGTTTCTCAAGAAAGAAAGAAAGAAAGAAAGAAAGAAAGAAAGAAAGAAAGAAAAAGAGAGAGTCATCAAACCACACAGGAAGAGAGCAAATAAAAAGAAAGGAACAGATAGGAACTAAAAAATCTGCCAATTAACAATTACCAAATGACAATAAGTACATACTTATCAATAACTTTAAGTATAAATGGACTAAATGCTCTAGTCAAAAGACATAGAGTGGCTGAATGGATTTTAAAAAAAGACCTATCTATATTCTGCCTACAACACTCACTTTAGATGTCAAGACATACACAGACTGAAAGCGAAGGGATGGAAAAAGATCTTCCATGCAAATGGAACCCAAAAGAAAGCTGGATACTTATACTATCAGAAAAAATAGACTTTAAAACAAAGACTATAATAAGGAACAAAGAAGGGTGTGAGATAGTGATAAAGGGGTCAATTCAACAAGAGGATATAACACTTGTAAATATATATGCACTCAACAAAGGAGCACCTAAATATGTAAAGCAAATATTAACAGACCTAAAGGAAAAAATAGACAACAATACAATATAGTATAGGACTTTAATATCTAATTTACATCAAATAAATGCATGCATATATAGTCAATTAATTTATGACAAAGGAGCCAGGAATATATAGTGGGGAAGGTTGTATCTTCAGTAAATGGTATTGGGAAAACTGAAAAGTCACATGCAAAAGAATGAAATTCCATTACTATCTTCCACCACACACAAAAATTAACTCAAATGGATTAAAGACTTGAACATAAGACATGAAACCATAAAACTCCTAGAAGAAAACATAGAAAATCCACGCTTTGACGTTGGTCTTGGTGATGGTTTTAAAAATCTGGCACCAAGAGCAAAAGCAACAAAAGCAAAAATAACAACATGGGAATACATCAAACTAAAAAGCTTATGCACAGCGAAGGAAACCACAACAAAATGAAAATTCAGCTTACTGAATGGGAGAAAAGATTTGCAAATCATATTTCTGATAAGGGACAAATTCCAAAATTTATAAAGAATTAATACAACTTAATAGCACAAACAATCTGATTAAAAAGTGGGCAGGTCTGAATAGACATTTTTCAGTGAAGACATGCAGATGGCCAACAGACACATGAAAAGATGTTTTACATCACTCATCATCAGGGGGATGAAAATCAAAACTGCAATAAGATATCACCTCACACCTCTTAGGATGGTTATGATAAAAAAAAACAAGGAGTAACAAGTGCTGGTGAGGCCATGAAAAACAAAGGAACACTGTGCACTGGTGGGAATGTAAATTGGTGCAGTCACCATGGAAAACTATGGGGGTTCCTCAAAAAATGAAAACAAAAACCACTGTATGATCCAGCAATCCCACTGCTGGGTATTTATCTGAAGAAAATAAAAACAATAAATTGTAAAGATATATGCACCTATCTGTTCATTGTAGCATTATTTTCAATAGCCAAGATGTGGAAGCAACCCAAGTGTCCATTGATGGATGAATGGATAAAGAAGATTTTGTGCATATATACAATGGAATATTAACCATAAAAATGAAATATTGCCATTTGCAAGAACATGGATGGATCTCAAGGGCATTATGTTAGTGAAACAAGTCATACAGAGGAAGACAAATATCATATGATCTTCCTTATATGTGGAAGCAAAACAAGCTCATAGATACAGAGAACAGATTAGTAGTTGCTAGAGATGGGGTTAGGGGAATAGGGGAAAATGAGTAAAGACAGTACAAAGAAAAAAGATTCTTAGGGGAATTCATCCAAAAATCTCCACTCCTTGGCTCAGAGTTCCACTCCATCAGCTCAGGACCTTCACCTTGGAAACCTGTCAAGGATATGCATTCAGTCCCTTCTAGTTCAGTGTAATCACATGCCTGATGTTGAATCCCATCTGCCCTCCAGCTACAGGGGATGAGGGTCACTTTAAATGCTGTCATGGAGCCATTTTGGCTTTGATGGCATACCCTGAGTTGACAATTGGTTGACCTGAGCTTATCATTTTCTTTCATCAAGTCTAAAGCAGTTAACAAAAGCCAGCAAACTCTCCCAGCCTTACAACTACCATTGCTTCCACACACTACAAGGACTAGTTTACCGTATAAGCCAGTGCTTCCACTTGTAGCTTATTCAACACTCTACAGGTGAGAGTGTTCATAGCTGTGGTGCCACTGCATACCAGGAATTGTCATCACTCTATTTGTCACCCACAAATGGGGTCCTTGTTGCTGTCTTACAAGGGAGTAATCAAACTCCAGGATTCCATTCTGAGGGTCAACTTTCTAAGTTTGGTTTGGATTCCTCAGAAAGGGTATGAGTACTTTAATGGAGAAGTGATCCCAAGGAGTAGGAGCAGGGATAGTGGGAATGGAATAGGGCAGGAGGAAAATCCAATGAAAGAATTTGCTATGAAGATAATTACCATTGTGTTCAGCTGAGCTTCAGTCCCACTGGGGACCTTGTAAGTGTTGTGCAGAATGCCTCTTGTTACTTTGCCTCTTAAGAGAGTGAGACAAGGCCATTTGTCCACCAACTCCCATCCAGATTTTTTGAGGGTTGCCTCTAGGGTGCAATCTTCCCCACACCGTGGGCTGTGCTGAAGTCAGGGCAGAGACCCCTGATGCAAACAAGTCTGGGGGAGACAGGGGAACTGTCCACACCCACAGTGCTGAAGTCAGGTATGCTGAGGGGCACAAGTCTGGGGGAGATAGGGGAACTGTCCACACCCACAGTGCTGAAGTCAGGTGTGCTGAGGGGCTAAGGTGTGGAATACCACCAGGGTCTGCTACTCCTGACAATTAGATTTGGATCCAAAATGCTTCCAAAACACTTGACTACATCATCAGTCTGATGATCCACTATGCCTTGCCTACCGTACACTATGCATTTGCCTCAAAAATTTAATTTCCTTTACCTATGGTCCTGGCACTTCAGCCCAACCTCTAAAATCCCTATGGATTTACATTAATGGTGGCACACAGCATCTGTGCCAGGAGAGCAGAGGGCAGTACACCAGCTGGGCGTCTGTCTGTAACTTATTTGTCGACTCTTGTTTGTGGAGGGGAAAAATCAGACAACCAGCTGTTGCATCTGTGCGTGGAGAAAACATCATGTTAATTCTGTTTTTTTTTGTATTTTGGTTGAGTAGTCTTCTAGAACCTCAGGGGGTGTCAGGTCGGGACACTGTAATCTCTGGCTGGGATAAGTAGTGGCTGCCCCATTTTTCTCAGTTTGGGCTCCTGGAGACAAACGTCAGCTGGTTCATCAAAAACAAAGTGCTCCCCTGTGGGAGAGTTTAAACAGCTCACCGATGAAGGGTATTACTTTTTCTTCCACCTCTGAAATCTGCCCAGGTTTTTCCTTCTGGCTGCAGCACCCTAGAGTTATAGGTCTACCAGCCATAAAGGAGACATAATGTTCACCTTTCATGAGTGAGGGACTCAGGAGCACCTGCTAAAGGCTGCATGTCTCTGAAAAATGTGCTGTAGCTTTGACCTTGTTAGCTGCAGAAGACCCATTATGAGGGGACTGAGCATCTGGGATGTGGGTGGATGTGAAGACCATGGAGGGGGAGGGAAAGCTTATGAGCAGGTGGTCCCTGGGGTAGGACCTCCTGAGCACATCATTAAATGCAGGGGTAGTCGGTCATGGCTTCTCTGCTCTCCAGCCCCCAGGACCCAGTGAGGAAAAATAAAGGGATACAGGGTTTAAGGATATAAATAATCCCCAACCTATTTTTCACTTTCCTGAGAGCTCAGGATTGAAGGCTATTTCCCCAGTGGGCAGTGGGAAGAAAGTGTGTGTGCTGGGGGCAGACCTGGAATGGAGTCTTGGCTGACCATTAGTCAAAGAGTGCGACCTTGAGCAAGTTATTAAGTCTCTCTGAGTGCTGGCTTCTTCATCTGAATCAAGGGCACAATACTCTTCACCCCATAGGGTTGTTGTAGGGATTAATGAGGTGACAAAGCGACATGCTGGCCTCGTGTGGGGCACACAACTGAGTGCTCAATGGAAGTTTATTCCTTTCCCTTTTCCCAATTGTAGGGAGAAAGCCAAACTCTGTGGTTTCATTGCCTGGAAAGTCCACGGGTTTGAGGACGATGAACCACGCAGTCATCTGCTGACCTCCAGGCAGTCTGAAGAGTGATTATAAGGCTGGCTTCAGATGTTGGAAGCACCAGGAGCTACCTCTTTGATCTGTCTGCTTTAAAAGTTCTATCCTTACAGTAGCCTCACTGTAGGCTTTTTCAATACTGCAGGATTTCCTAATCCCCTTTAAATAAAGATCAAAAAGGAGTCAGTTCTTGGCAGCATCTCCCTTTTCCTGCTCAGTATCCTGTAGAGGTTTGGGTTGAAAGTCCTGGTGACTGGTTCCTGAGAACTGAGAATTCTATATCTGGGCTCCAAACCAGGTGGAAAACCCGGTCACCTGATACCTGATCCAACCCCTGCATTTCTGAAATAATAGTCATAAATGCTTATATGCTCTAAGGACAGTTTGAAATGCTTTATATGCATTAATGCATTAATTCCTCACAGTAGCTTATAGGCTAGGTGGCAGTTAATGTCACCCTATCATACAGATGGGGAAACTGAAGCACACGGAGGTGAAGTGCTCACCTAAGACCATGCAGAGGGTCAGTGGCATCTGGGACCAAGGGTTTAGGGACATATGCAGACTCCTGAAGTACTAGGGACTTAACCAATGACCAGTTCTCAGCTCTACTGCAGTCCAGAACAAGCCCTTTTGCAGAGAATGCGTCTTCCACCTAAGTTCAAAGACCCACCCCCCAGTGTGCTGCCCAGGCATTTGGGATTCCTAGCGCATTTCTTGGGATTCCTAGCGCACTTCCCCACAGAATCCAGGGGAGACCTAGGGACTGAACACACAGCAATCCACAACTTGTGATGTCCTAGGAAATCAGTCGCTGTGGGGCCTGAGCACCCATTGTAATTGTCTCAAAGATGCTGAGAAACTCCTGCTCATTGAGTGCCAGGATTGGCTCTAGGTTAAACACAGGGCTGGGAAGCATTTTTATTCAGACTTTAAAAGAACGGCAAAAAGGCAGAGTGAGCCAAACTTTCCTGCCCAGGGGCCATCAGTCCTGTTGTTATTTCTGTCCAAGGGGGGCAGGCAGGCAGGAGGGCTCCTGCTCTGGGAGGCAGTGAGCAGATGGGGCGAGTGGGGACTTGGATGGGGAGGCCACCATTAGTTGTGAGGTAAGCAAACATTTGTCTTCAAAGAGAGGACATCACAAGTAAGGAGAATTGCTCACTGGACTGGAAGTGTGTGTTGAGGGGTGCCTGGGCGGCTCAATCATTAAACGTCTGCCTTTGGCTCAGGTCATGATCCCAGGGTCCTGGGATCCAGCCCCGCATCGGGCTCCCTGCTTGGAGGGAAGCCTGCTTCTCCCTCTACCATTCCCTCTGCTTGTGTTCCCTCTCTTGCTGTGTTTCTCTCTGTCAAATAAATAAAAAATCTTAAAAAAAAAAAAGAAGTGTGTGTTGAGCAGACTGTGGGTCCTGCGGTGGGGAGCGTGGGTGGGGCGTGGAAGTGGGCGGGGCGTGGAAGTGGGCGGGGCGTGGAAGTGGGTCCTGTGGCAGGGAGCGTGGCCAGGGAGGGCAACAGACACTGCCCCTTTTCTCATTGCACCAGAGGACAAGGTACTTTACAGATCCATCCCGGATGGGGACAACCAGGATGCCCTTTTCCCCTGAGGACTGTGAGGTGACCCCAGGACAGCCGGAAGCTAGGAATGAGTAAGGAGCAGCCTGCCTCTTCATGTACCACACACGCACACACGCGTGCACGCAGGCACCCAAGCACACCCACACGCACATATGTGTACAAGCGCACATGTATACACACACACACACACACACACGCCTCCCCTTGGCCCAGACTCCCAGGGCAGGAGTGCTTCTAGGGCTTTCCTTTAAGGCTCGGTGCCCTCGCGTGGGTGCTGACGGACCCTCCAGGATCCACACCGGGACCTGGCTGGGGCTGAGCGCCTGATGATGCCCTTGCTGGTCAGGCTGGCAGGCTGTTCCCAGGGTTCCAAGAAGAGACAAACCCGGGGGGCGGAGCCAGTGAACTGTGCCCGCTGGCCACTGTGGGTCCTCGAAGGTTGGGAGGAAGGCACCGGCCTTGCTTCTAGCCCGACTGTTCATTTAGACATTCATTTCACCATTCGTTTAGAAGTTACTGAGTGCCAAGGAAGATTTACTATGTGTGCCAGACGCTGCTGTCTAGGAGGCAGTGATTAGCAGAATAGATAAATCCCTGCCTTCGGGGAGTTGACATTGTGGTGGGGGAAGGACAGTTGTTGCAAAGGTAAAAATATGTTCATGTGTGAGAGTGAGCACTGGGGGGAAGCTGGAGCGCGAAGGCAGATAGGGAGGTGAGCTGCAGCTTCAAACGAGGCGTCTGAGCGGGGCCTTTCTGGGAGAGTGTAGTTAAAGGAAGGCCAGAAGGAGGCCGGAAGGAGCCGTGCTGACATGTGGGGAGAGAGCATTCCAGGCAGAGGGCACAGCAAGTGCAAAGGCCCTGAGGCAGGACTGTGCCCGCCCAGTTCAAGGAGGAGGAGGCCAGGTGCTCCAGGGCGGTTCTGGTGAGCTGGCTTCTTCCTCTGAGTGAGCGGGGGAGCCACCTGAGGGTTTGGAGCAGAGAGAGTGACGTCATCTGATTTCACTGTTTGGGCTGGTGAAGCTGAGGGGATGGAGTTGCCGATGGCTGAGATGGAGAGACTGTCAAAGGACCCATTTTGGGGATAAAGATGAGGAATTTGGTTTTGGATATGTGAACACGAGATTCTTGCTTAACATCCAAGTACAGTTACTGGACAATTGGCAGGAAAACATTTGGGGCAAGATTAAGGCTAGAGGATACATATTTGGGGTCCTGAGGGCAGGACTGAGATGGCACGAGGCCACCTTGGGAGTGAGGGTGGGTGGAGACTAGGAGAGCTCCAAGAATGAAAGCCTGGGGCCTCCAACATTGGGACAGGAGGGAGTGGGCAAAGGCAGAGCATCCATGTTGCTGAGCACATTGTGCCCCTGGACTTGTGCAGTGCACAACCTGTGTGGCCACACGCAGCGGTCCTGAGCAGAGGAGACCATGAAGGAGTGAACAGATGTGGTGGAGGCATGGCTGGAGGTGGTGGGCTCTGGGGAGGGCAGGTGGAGAGGCTGAGGGCAGACTCCGGTGGCCCTCCTGGGTGGAGGGGAGCAGACAGGCACGTGGAGCGTAAGGCGAGCTTTCTCTCTGTGTACTTGTCAGTTTTCTGAGGTGGGAAAAAAAAATGTCCAGCGAATTTCACGTATTGCTGGGAGTAACAGGGCGGAGGGGAAAAACTGAAGGTGCAGAAAAGAGGAGAAAGGTTTGTCGGAAGTCTGACGGGGGTGGGAGGGGAGGTGGGCAGACAGAGGAGGGGCTGGTGTTGGTTGGGGGGCGTCTGCTGTGAGCAGAGAGGAAGCAGGAGGGAGAGATGGCATCCACGCAGGTAGGCGGCAGTTGCTTCTGTGGATTCCCTCTAGATCACCTGACTTGTACCACAAATTCGGACAGCAGTCATCACAGCGGAGTGGGCGGGGCGGGGTGGTGTGACAGGCCCCACGGGAGACACTCTGGGGGGGTGTCAGGGGTCCATTGGAGATTTATGGGATTTATGGGCATAAATTCCAGGTGAAGCATCTGCATGGGTCTGTTTTTTTCCATCCTCTTTGAGCCACGTGATGCAGATTCCAGACGGGTCAGGGAGGGGGCAGCGTTTGGCTTTATCGAGGACACGGTGCTTGAAGGGGACGGTTTTGACCCAGAAGGAGGGAACAGGGTCTCTGGGGTAGCCTGCTGACAAAAGTGACTCCAGGAATTCCTCTCCCTGGACCCATGCTCTTGGGGGGCTCCGTGCGCACCCTGGGCTCGGCAACGTGACCTAGCAGCAACGGCCAGAAGCACCTGTGCCCGGAGGCTAGACTTCTCCCCATGCTCGTAGCGCTGGGGCTGCCGCCGTGCAACCCCCGGGCTCGGCCTCTGGAGGACGAGGCGTTGTAGGTGGAGGCGAACCAAGGAGCCAGCTGACAGTCTGCCAGGCACCGGGCAGGTGCGGGGGCCATGCTGGGCCATCCAGGTGCTCGCCAGCTACAGACCTGCAAGAGAGCCCCGCGGAGATCAGCCAGGACTAGCTTAACCACGAGGTTCACCAGCCACAGAATCCCGAGAAAGAACACGTATTGTGTTCGTTCTAGTGCCCTGAGGCTTTGGGGTCATTTGTTACACAGCAAAACTAACTGGTATAGTCAGGAAACCACAGTGAAAAGCAAGGAGGCCACCTCCCCTACCTCCGGGCGTGTGGTCAGAGGCTGTGGGGGGAAGCAGTGACTGCGGGGGAGGGCCAAGACCCTATACAGCAAGAGCGTGGGGGGTCTCCAGGCAAGAGTTTGAGGAGATGGGGCATCCTCCCGATGCCTGGCTATGGGCTGCAAAGGTCACAGTGGGAGGGCTCTAAGAGTTGGGGGACAGTGGGCAGTGGGGTCGGCAATGACTGGAGCGAGCCTCCATGGGGATGAGAGGGCAAGGTTTGTTCCCCGAGTGTGCTGAGACCCGTGCTCATCCCAATCCATAAACACATCCCGAGGGCTCACTGGGTGCAAGGCGCGGGGCGCCGGCTGGCTGCCGTAGGACTCTGTCCTTCATCCTGCTGGGAAGCGGTTTCCCTCCTTGCGGGGGCATGTCCTGTGCCCCGGGCCCCAGTATGCAAAGAGCATGCTGCTTCACCAGCCCTTATAGTTACTGGGTTTTTTTCCTCTCTGTGAGAACATGTCCTTGTTTGTATTGTTCGTGTGAAAGTCAAAAGGAAATCAGATTCCCCTAACAAGTTTTCATTGTTAGAAATGAATGTGTTCCGCTAGGTGAGGGCTACCTGAGAGGTATACGTCCCCCGAAGGGCACGGACTCCCCTGCGGTGAGCTGCCAGGCCCTAGAGGCCCTCGGTGGGGTGGGAGATCTGGGAACTTCCTCCTCAACAGCCTCTTTAGCATGTAACCGAGCTGTTATTAGATTTCGGAGCCTGTGTTTATGTCTTATTAGTTTGGTGTAATGAAGTCCCTTCTCCCCTGAGTGCCATCAAGGAGGCATTTGTCCAGGAAGGCAGAGGACCTGCGCCCAGCAGGGACTTGGCCCTAACTTGCAACGGGAGCCACGTCCATCTGGCAGGCTGGTGGAGGCCTTGGTCAGCTGTGGGACCCTGCATTTTGGGGTCCCCTGATGTCTGGAGGCTAAGTCCCCGACCGACCTTCTGGAGGGGAGCCCCTCCCCAAACCAAAGCTCAGTCCAGGTGCCTCTTGCCCTGGAGTGGCGCCGCAAGCTTCCCGAACTACGTAGTCCATGGGGGTAAGGGAACCCAGAGGCCGGATGCTAATATTTCAGGGAACTGGAGGGACAGCCTTTTTGAGCCACTGGTTTTGGAAAATGCAACCTTGTCTAATTTGATCACTACGTGACTAGATTTTACAGCCCAGCAAGGCCCCTAGGAACATCCCTGTGGGCATCTGAGGCTCAGAGAGGACCAGGGCTTTGCTCTGCATGCTTCCTTTTCTGGTGTGTCCTTGTGCAAGCCATGTGTTCGTGGGTGAGAGGGAGTTTTCTGCTTTGCTCTCCATGTGAAACAATCACAACATTTTTATTTAAACAAGTTTGTGTTTCAAGGGTAGTGTGGTACACGAGGAGATCCCTGGACATCCATCCATCCATCCACCCACCCACACATCCATGTACCATCCCTCCACCTATCTACCCATCCACCCACGTACCCACCCAACCACCTATCCATTTTTCCATCCGTCTACCATCCATCCATCCATCAAACTATCCATCCATTCATCCATTCATCCATCCACCATCCAACTATCCATCCATCCATCCATCCATCCATCCGTCCAACCATCCATCCATCCATCCATCCATCCACCTATTCATCTATCCATCCACCCACCCACCTACCCACCCAACCACCTATCCATTTTTCCATCCGTCTACCATCCATCCATCCATCCATCCATCCATCCAACTATCCATCCATTCATCCATTCATCCATCCACCATCCAACTATCCATCCATCCGTCCATCCGTCCATCCATCCATCCATCCATCCATCCATCCATCCATCCATCCGTCCATCCACCCTTCCTTGTGGATGGGGGTAGAGTGGTGAAGGAAATGGAAGGATCCCTGCCTTGCAGAGCATGCAGGGCCCTGGGAAGGCTAACACTGGGAATCTTAGCTGGGACGGTCAAGGTAGGGTTTCTCCAATCAAGTGATTAGCTCTGAGACCTGAAGAATGAGGAGACCCCAGCCACTTGGAGAACAGAACAAATCCTGGGATTTCTTCTTGAGCCAAATCCTAGAAGATCATTTTGAGCACTGGACCCTTTTCCCTCCTTTTTTTTTTTTTTTTTTAATGTTACCTTTAACTCCTGACTGGTTTCCCTCCCTCCTTGTGTGCTTCTAAATCATTGTGACAAGAGTTCCAGAGGAAGGCAGTAGAGGATTGGGACGCAAACCAGGCTCTGTCCATTTTCCTGTACTATCATCCAGAGAAGATGTCCTTCATCGTCAAGGCTGCAAGAAGGCTGCCATGCTTCCGGACATCATGCACACAGCCTAGGCAGGAAGAAGGCAGGAGGGGCAAAACCACCTCTTCTCGAAGGTTTTTCTTTTGGTTTGGAAGGGGCATGCTCCTTAGGGACTTCTGCCTAGGCCTATTTGGCCAGGATGATATGACACAGTCCTTTCCCTCTTAGCTGCGAGGGATGTTGGGAAGTCATCATTCTAACCTGCTGGCCCTGGGTGTAAAGGAGGACAGGGAGGCAATCCAAGAAGCCCCCACCCCAGGGGGCGCCTGTCTCCTTCTCCCACCTTCTCGCATTGTGTTCAGGTCTGCAGTGCGGAATTACCTTGTGCTGTTACATTACCCACGCTCACCTGCCCTCCCCCTGCACCTGTCAGCAGGTTGGGGGCTGGCACGGCGTCTGGGGGTCTTTCTCCCCCTTTGGCTGAACAAGGTCCCTTGTGTGAGGAGGGGCCCTGTCCCACTGGCCACAGCTCACCTCCCCCTGCACCAGCCTCACCACGTGCCGTCTGCCATTTTGAAATGTCTTCTTATTGCACCAGTCGGACTCTGTGAAGTCCCCGTGCTGTGTGATTACCTTGAGGGGCAGGACCCCAGTGTCTTCCCTTTTACCTCCACATTTAACACCAGGCCCCACGGTCTCCCTTGCTCCATCCCTCCAAGCCCATGACGAGGACCCTGTGGCATTCGCTTCCCCACTCTGTTGTGGTCACCTAGGATTCCTCTCCCGAGGCCTCCGGGGTAGGGCTCCAGGGCGGGCTCTGAGTCGGAGGACTGCTTGGCGGGGTTTCAGAGGGTCGTGGGCTTGAACACTCGCTCCGTCTCAGCAGGCTCATGAGGTTCGCCGGGGTCCCGGCCTCCTCCGGGAGGGCTCGGTAAACCCCCGGTAAAGTGTTTACCCAACGGGCAGCCTGAAGGTCCTCTGGAAACACGCATTCCCTGCGGAAGCAACCCCGTAAGGAGTCGAGAGCAGGCACAGTGGTAGTCACACTCCGGCCGGGCCTCAGGCCAGGGTCCCACCCGTGTTTATGGGCCTGTCACACGGATGTGACCCGACATCCAGACGGCCCACACGGACCCTCCCCGCCTCAGCCCTGTCGGCTCGGGCACCCCGTCTCTCCAGCGCCGTCCTCTCCACGCCCCGAGCTTCTGCAGTCTGGGAGTCGTAAGTCAGGAAGAAAGGAGCTTTTTTTCAAAACCAGGCAAATTTGTCCTGTCTTTCCCTGTGGACGCCTGGCCGGGCTGTGGGCCCTCGAGGCCCCTGGAGGTCCCTCTCCCCAACAACGTGTATTTTAACCCCTGTGTTGGTTAAAACTATGCTGTTTTCTTGATTCACCTGCACCTGGGAACTTTCGTTATTGTCGTTATGGGATCAAGGCTCAAATGTAATTCTTCTCTCCCCGTCGGTGTCCTGGTGGAGTAGCCAGTGAAGGGACCCAGGTGAGGTGTTCTGGGGGGTCTGTGATGGGAAGGAGCATCCATGGGGGGCAGAGGGGCACCAGGGCTTGGGGATCTGAGCAAGGTTGTGGGGGCAGCTTCCATTCCTGTTTCAGTAAACAAAGCCCGTGTCCACTCTGTGGGGCCTATGACCTCGGGGGGATCTCTCCTGCAGGCAGTGCCCAGGGTGGGTGGCAGCGTCTGGCTGGAGGGCGATGTCCCTTCCGGGACAGGCAGGGGCTCTCCTAGGCAGTGGGTGGCAGATGCCCTTTGCTTGTGGATGGGTTGGGGGTTTGCTGGGCTCTTCTCCTGACGTTCGGACAGGTCCTGTCCTGGCGCCTGGGGTGGCCAGTGTGGCCCCTGGTCAGCCTGCCGTGGACCCTGATGGGAGGTGTCCACACCGGGGAGTGAGTTGACACCCAGAGCACGGCGCTCTCTGGAGAGCCTGAGAGCCAGCAGACTCGGATCTAGCCCTGGGTTCGGTGCAACTCCCCGGTAGGACCTGGGGCAAAAGGCCCGCTATCTCCGGCCCTGCAGGGAGTTGGGGGACTTGGGCCCGATGACCACGAAGTCAGCATCACTGTTCTGCTTGCGGCTTCTGGAGGGTGTGGCAGGAGCTCGGGGCGCGTGACCGTGACACTCACGGCTCTAACCTGTGGGTCTGAGTCATGATGCCGTCATCGGCAGCAGGACCCGGTTTCTCCCAGCCCCTCAGCAGGGCCCCGTGAGCTATTACCCTGGCCCTCTGTCGGGGCACCCAGTAACTGCCTCTCTTCACAGTACTGAGCTCCCCAACACTCAGCTTCCCGTTCCGCGGAAGTACTTCGTGGGGATCCCTTCCTTTGCCCAGTGTGTGGCTCATTCTTAGTATTTTATGTGCACGATGAGTGACCCAGCCCAAGGCCTGCCCAGAATGTTCTGGCCGCATCCTGAGGTCCTCAGGGAAGAACGGTACAACAAAGCCTCCTCAGGGCGGCAGGTGCCCATCACTGGGGGCTCCTGGCAGAGACCGGACAGCGTAACCACACCCCCCGGTGTGCGCGGCACTTGCCGGGATCCGCTCCTTGCCCTGTCCCCACTGTTGTTACGGCCGTGTCACAGAAGAAGAAAGGGTCTCTAAGTGCTTGATGAGCTCGTCTAAGTGGCAGGACCCGGGCTTGAACCCATGGCATGTGACATCGTTAGGGACACACTGGCCCGCAACCCGGAGACTCTGTCTGTGCCATGAAATCTTGATTCAGCATCAGAGGCGCAGGGCTGAGGGGACCAGGGGAACCAGGGACCTCAATTCCCTGGGGGTAGCCCAGTGCTGGGTCCCGTGGGGCTGGGGAAGGCCAGGGATTCCCTGGCCGTGGGCTCACCTTTCCTTTAACATTGAGTGGCTCTTGGGACCGCAGCAAGGGCGCCCAAGCAGCGTCGTGTCTGAGTTCCAGCTGAAGCATGAAGGTGCCGGAGGTGGGGGAGGTCCCTTAGCTTGGCTGTGAGCACGAGGTCGTGACATATTGGGGGTGGACCCCGGAGAAGTGTCTGCTGCCCATCCCCCTGTTCTCCAGAGTCCCCCTCTTCCCATCGAGGCCATTCCCTGATCAGGGCAGGGCTACACAGCCCACTGAGCCCGGACCCACCATCTTCACTCTCCGAGCACCTTGACCTGGGACACGGACACCCAGGTCAGCATCCCCATGTCTTTCAAACAAGAGTTGCTGCTCGAGGGTGGGCATCTCTGTTTCCGGGCACTGGAGCTGGAGAAGGATGCTTGAGAGCAGAGGGAATAATGGGGCAACTGTGCCCCATGATCTGCCATTACAGTGCCCAAGTTTGAGTTCTGAGCTTTGCCTCCAAACCCCTCACCTCCCCGCTGAAACCAGCCTGGCTGGGTGGGCTTCTCATACTCAACCGAAAGGTCTTGCATGCCAAGCTGGTGTTCCTGATGGTGCAGAGACCCTCAGCTTATCCGACTGGCAGTCTTGCCTGGGACCCTGGCCAGCTCACGGTGGGGTCCCCAAAGGAAACTAAGAAGTGACAGGATGTCCTGATTTCTGGTGGAACCCCAGCAGGAGGTCGAGGACGTAAGAGCCCTCAACCCTTGGCCATGCTTGGGAGCTGGTTGTCTGGGGACAGAAACCTTATCTTGAGGGTCCCTGTTCCTGTGCATGGGGTGATGGCTGTGGGGGGAGGGGCTCAGGGACTGTCCTAGATGCCCCAGGGCACACAGCACCGTGGCCGCGTTCCCCAAGCGTTCGGCACTGTGATAACAAGAAGTATTTCCATTCCTTGTTATGGGCTGAATCGTGTCCTTCCCACAAATTCAGGTGTTGAAGCCCTGACCCCAGGACCTCAGAATGTGATTTTATTTTGAAAAGGGGTCTTTGAAGAGGTAATTAAGGTAGAATGAGGTCAGGGGAGGGCTTCTTACTCTGCGTAACTGGTGTAAAAGGGAGGTTGGGGTACAGACACATGCAGAGGGACGATGTGAGGGCGCCCATGTCCCAGCCCGAGATGCTCACAGGAGAGGAGACGACCCCCCCCCCCAACGCCGGGGAGGGGAGCCTCAGGAGAAACCAACCTGCCTGCCCCGGAACCTCCCGGGACTGCAAGAGGCCACGCGTGTGCGGGGCAGCCCCCTGGAAAGCCACGTGTCTTCTAATGCCGGCGTGTGGCTGGTGTGTGCCCGGGATCGCATTCCGGAAACAAAGGCAGGACAGGTAGTCAAGCAGATTTGGGGAAGCAAGTGACCCCAGGGATGCCCCTTCCCCTTCACTTGGTTCGCCCCTGTCTTCCTGTTTTCCTTTTTAAAGTTCTTATTTAGGATTGTTCTTTGAAGGTCAGAACACTGGGGGAAGGTGATGGGCTTAAGGGGCCCGATTCCACCTCCAGACTGGGAGCCTGCTTCCTGGGATCTGAGAGAGGGGGAGCTGCCCCCGCAGGGGTGCAGGGAGGCAGGTGAGGGCCCTCCCGTCCTGGGAAGACAGATCACCCAGGTCAGAGGCTGAGCTCTGGTACCCACACGGGGAAGGAGGGGAGAGGGAGGAGGAGGAGGGGCAGGGCTCCGCTGAGGCCTGTGCTCAGGCAGCACCAACCCGAACTTGGGGGAGAAAAGACGAGGAACAAAGGAGCACATACGGTGTCCAGTCCCACCTCTGTAAAGAAGGAAATGTAGAAGATATTGAACAAATAGTCTCCCGAGTATCTCGGTAATTATCTGGGCAGTTATAGCTCGGCAGTGCAAAGGTGAGGGAAGTTTAAATTTGTTTACATCTCTGTCTTAAAAATTATCCAAAAAAACATGTTTTTTTAAAATTTTTTATTAACATATAATGTATTATTTGCCCTAGGGTACATGTCTGAATCATCAGGCTTACACATTTCACAGCATTTGCCATAGCACATACCCTCCCCAGTGTCCATAACCCTACCC
>CM052798.1:2060096-2106468 GCA_028533885.1 Nasua narica
TACTCTCTGGACAGAAGCGTCGCTCAAGGGCAGGGAACCTGGGTGAAAATCTCGGTGATTCATTTCATGGTGATCCTCTTTCTTTATTGGGAAGTAGGTCCTACCTTCTCTGTTGGAAGCGGGTTTTGGCAGGGGGTGGGGGCTGCCTGCAGGAAAGAGGTGCCCCCTCCCCTGTCTCCTGGGGTCGTCTGATGCTGTTTTCCCTCAGCTTGGTGTCTAGCCCAGGATCAGACTCTGGGCCAGGCACACAATCGAGACAGAAAGGGGAGGGAGGTCCCCCCAACCCTAGCCTCTGGGGAACCAACTTTGTGTGTTTGGGGAGGGGGCCTCTCCAACAGCCCAAGGTCCTGAGTTCAAGGTGGGGGAAGCATTCCGAGTGGGCGTGTCGCACCAGTTGGGGAATCCCAGGCCCGGGTATGATCCAGACTTGCCACGTTCTAGAATCTTCTGTGGAGCAACATTCCGCCGTGCTGAGCTGGGCTCCGCCTTTAAATGACTGCTATTTATTCCCACTCCTGAAAAGGATGCTTATTGTTATATTTTTGTTGTTGAGCGATTTTTAGCTTTCTGCACACGGCTCCCCAAAGGAAGGCTCTGATGGCTTTCCACTTCTCATATATTTGCCCCAAAGCAGTCAATCATCTGAGCTCCCGAAGACCTTGTAAGAACAGCACGAGATGCTCTGTGAGTTTTTTATCAACGTACAAAAGACCCAACCAGACCAAACCTTTAAAATTCTTTCTCTTTACGTGTAGAATACACACACGTGTTTAAAAGCCTTCTAGGAGGGGGGTGGGGGGCACAGTCAGAGGCTTTGGTCCAGCTTCCACCTCCCTGTTCCCACCGGTTCCCGGAGGGGCCACTTCTACCTCCACGGCCCTTCCTGTGCTCATAAAACACGCTCTAAAGACCAAGCAAACAAAGGTCCCCTGAGATGAGGACTCTAAAAACAGCAGGCACTGTCATAAAAAGACATATCAGGAACATCCATCACAATGTCATTGGGACTCAAGGGCTTATAATCATTTCAGCTCGGAGTTTTAAAGCAGCTTGTGCCAAAAGTAATTCCTTAAATCCCATCCATGCCCACGGTGGTCGGGAGGCGACGTAGCTCTCCCGACACGTCCGCGGACTGAGTATTGTTGGCCCCCGACGGGTATGGCGCCCTTGTGGATACTCAGGGAGGACAGGAGTCGGAAGATTCCTGATCGTTCTCCCCATTGCAGTTAATAGAAGGAGAGCATTTCTGTGGAGGGAACGTGCACTCATCTACCCCCAGGTGAAGACGTACAAACACCTTTTATAAAAGCAGTTCTGCTTCAAATCCTTCTTTAAAATCAGGATGAAGTACGCATCCCGAATTAAAAGCACCGATTCGCTTTTTGAAAGACGCAATGTCATGTTTTTAGCATGAAAACCTCACTCTCTCTGGCTTGTAGGACAGGGCGCAGAGAGCTCGGCCACCCCGGTGCCAGTTTCCGTGTGACTTTGCTCTTTCTGTTCTTGGAAGTGCAGGGAAAGGAGGGAATGCCGAAGGGAACGGTGACTGTGGGAAGCCAGACGCCAGCAGCAAGGACAGGGTCGGCGGCCACCGCAGGCCTGGACGTGAGCGGGAGCTGCACCATGCTGGGGCCCTGGGGCCAGGGTCTGGAGGAGCCCTGCACTGAGGGGGGGTGCGTTTCTGCTGCCAGCAAGCTCCGTGAGGCAGGTTTTCACGGCCGCCCCAGCCTTGGAGGCCGCCGGACTTCCTACCCATCTGCACACAGACGGCCCAGCTGAGCACACAACAGGGAGTTCTCCGTCTTTCAGCCATTTAGCTCAGTTTCAGAGAAATAAGGGTATCCTGATCTCAGAAGAGTGTTTTAACTTGCTGTATGAATCAACCTTGCGATCGGTGAAAGTGGCAGGCAAAGTGGTCTGGGCCTCGCGCGCGCGTTGTCTCTGTGGGGCGTGGGGGTGGGGAGAGTGAGGTAGGGAGGGAGCTCTTCCTCCATGGCCCGGTTCCCACTGTCCTTCCCGGTCTGGGGGAGCTGCTTCCCATTAATAATAGTTAATAATTTAATAACAGCGGTCAAGTGCGTCACGGTTAATGAAGGGGAGGCAGTGGCGCATGACGCAGATCTTCCCGCCCGTGGCGTCCGCCTGGACCGTGACGTTGGCAGATCTGCTGGTCTGTGTCCAGGTTAAGCAAATGAGGTCCCGCAGGGCCAAGCCGATGCCCCTGACATCCCTGGAAATGCAGGACCCGATTCCTGCCCGACACATGGAACGAGGTAGACGCACCCCCTCACAACGTGACCTCGGAAGCCGGCCTCTATCGAAGAAAACTTAGGTGAGCTTTTGGCTAAAACAAAACAATCCTGGCATTGCGCGCCCAGCTGAGGATCTGCTGGGTTGTTGAGCTGGAAGCCAAATGGCAGCATAGTGGGTGGGAGGTGGGGGTCCGCTTCCATGGGCGTCTCCAAGGGGCTTCTGGGGGGAGGACGACGACATTGTGCAGCTCCCAGCATGTGAAAACTCCGTGGAACTCTGACAGGGTAGGCGTTCGTGGCCCCAGCGGGGTAATGGGACACCCTTGCCAGGCCGCTAAATGCCCCCTGGCTGGGGGACCCTGAGCCCTGGCAGGAGATCCCGGGAGGGGAAGGTGGGTTCCTGTTCTTGAAGGGCCTGCCAGCAATCTGGGCATAGTCACGGCTCCGACAAACGACGGGGGGCTGCAGGGCCGGGCTGGGCAGTGACACGGGCCTCCTGGGGGCGTTGGGTGAGGGGCTCCTCCATCGGGCCCTGGGCCTTTTCTGCGGGTGGCCGCGCCAGGGCCAGGCCCTTCATCAGGGACACGGAGAGCTGGTGAGTTTCAGAGTCCTGACTGGGACCCAGGACTGTGTCGGACCCAGAGTTTGCAAGCTTGGCCGGGGCCCTGGGGGACGGCAGTGCGGAGAGGGCACGTTTGGGCCGGAGGAGACCCCCTAGCTGACACCTGCTGGGTGTCGGTGGGCGGGACCTGAGATGGGGCAACACCACGAAGACCTTGGGGGAGTTTCTGGGCAAGATTCTTTCTCTGGGTCTTAAAGAAAAACTCCTTTACCCTTCACATCAGAACGTGTTTTTGGTTTGGTTGGCACCCACCCACCTCGGTCGATATCATCGCAACTAAAGTTACGGGACTCCTGGCGCTGGGGTCTCGGGGCATCGGGGTTGAGCCTGTATCGACTTTTCGTACAAGTCCAATGCTCCGGCGATCAGCATTCTCTGTTTCAAGCTGCTCCCGCTTCCTTCTTTTCGAGTTGGAAAGGAGCCCTTCAGAAAATGGCACTCGCGCCCCCCCCATCATGTAGGGTAAACTGAGGCAGAGAGGCTTAGGAGGGAGGCCTGTGGGTCAGCCGCAGGCCGGGCCCGGCCCAGGGGCTCCTCCGACTCCGTCGATACCAAGTGGACGACTGCTTAATATATTTTTCTCTGAAGCTGAATAAATGGGCCGTTATAGAAATTTAATAGGGGAATAAGCCACAGAAGAAAAATCAAAACACTTAGAAAAATCTCTTAATGTTTTTATTTACACCGTACATGAACATAGCAGCTGGGTTCGGGATGGAGCTGTTACATAATTTATAGCCACAGAACCAATTCCTAGCTCAGTGTGTTTTCCAGTTTCGCAGGTCCCGGAGGCACCCGCTCTCTCTTCCATTCGGCCGCGGAGAGGATGAATGTCAGAGCCGCGGCCGGCGGGGAAGGGCGGCTTCCCCGGGGCTCCAGAAGGGAAGGCGGCTCCGAGTCCCGGGAAGGCAGCCGCCGCCCGGATGTAGGACAGCAAAGTGGTTTATAATGGAAGGATTGTAATTTATTTTGACACTGATCATGTATTATTCAGCTTGAGTAAAAATAAACCTTATTAACCGGGAAAATAGATCCCCTTCTTCAGCCCACGCTATGCCAACTGCAACTTAATAACGACAATCAGGACAACAGTGGAATTTGCTCAAACAGCTGATGGGCGCTCAAGGAATCAAATCCCTCGCTGGGAAGAGATTTACAAACATGCAAATGCAATTACGTAATGTGCTTAGCGCCCCCCCACCCCGCCCCCAGTAATGGAGCCCGGGCTGCTCTGCTGGGGGTCAGATCCCGACAGGTCACCAGTGCCGGGCCCTGCAGGGGTGGGGCCAGGGCAGCCCGGCCTTGCCGTTGGCGTAGGTGGGGTCAGTCATCTACTCGCTCATTCATTCATCCCGCTACGCGACGCCAACTCTGTGCCAGGCGCCTTGGCATACAAGCCCTCCCCTCTTCCCCCTTGGGATCCTCCCAGCTCCATAAAACAAATATTACTGGCCTTAATTTTGCAGGAGACAGAGGCTTCGAGGCACGTGAGCCGTGGGCATCAACCTGTGACCTCCTGCCCTAGGCCCTCCTCAACCTTCCAACCTGTTGATGGCCCCATAGTGCATTGCGCAGTGTCTCCCCAAATTCATGTCCACTGGGAACCTCAGAATGTGATCGTAGTGGAAATACAGTCTTTGTAGGTGTCGTCCAGGTAAGAAGAGGCCAAGCTGGACGAGGGCGGGCCTGGATCCAATGACCCGTGTCCTTGTGAGATAAAACAGACACACTGGAGAAGCCCCGTGACAGCAGAGACACGATCGGGGGCGCGTCTGTGAGTCCAGACACACGGAGGATTGAGGGTTGTCACCGGAAGCTGGAGGGGGCCATGGGGCGGATGCTCTCTCAGAGCTTCCCGAAGGAACCAATGTGCCGACACCTTGATCCAAGACTTCCAGCCTCCGAACTGGGAGGAAAAAAATGTCTGCTGTGCCAAGCCCCCCAGTTTGTGCATTTTTATACCAGGGAACGAAAGAAGACCCAGAGCTGGCTTCATCCATTCTTGCGAAGATGAGAGGAGAGGGAGGGAGTCAGGGTCTTGGCACCGCCCGCGGCCAGCGGGTCTGGGGCTCTTCTGGGTAGGACCCTCCACTGGGTTCCAGCCATGTCACGTGCCGTGAGCCTCCAGAGGCTGGACCGGATGGGCCCTCGGCTCAGCTTTGGCCTGAAGTCTCAGGTGGGCACAGCCCAGGGTTAGCACGTTCACACTTTATGTGCACGCCCACCTGTCGGCCTTCCCGTCTTCCCAAACGACCCTCCCCCCCTCCTGGCGCCCGCCCTTCCACCTTCTGTCTGCGGATCTGAGCCCTCCGGGGAGGGGAGGGGGTCCTTCAGCACTTGTCCTTCTGTGACGGGCTCCTTATCTGCGCAGACAGGTGCGTGTCCCTGGTGGGCAGCACTGGGCGCCGGGTGCCCTGACTCCCTCCCTGGGTGGTAAGGAATCGGTGCTGTGTTGCGATTTTTTGGTGCTCTGTGGGGCCCTGGTTGGCAGGTCCCCAGCCCAGCCTCATCCCAGTGGGTTCGCCCGCCTGCCCTCCTTCCCCGCTTCTGTCTTTCGTCTCCCTGACTTTGTTTCCCTCCCCATGTACTGCTCCCTCTACCAGGGTCACACCTTCCTCTCCTGCTGCGTAGATACATCACCCCCTCGGGGAGGGCCTCTCTGGTCTGCCGTGAGCCCCAGCACACACCCGATCTCAGCCTGCGCCTGCCGGGGGTGGCCCTGTCCCAGGACCCGGCATAGAACGAGCGCTCTGCAGACTCGCAGCCTCGACGGAGCGGCGGCTGGCTGAGCACCTGTCTGCTCCCGCCCCGGCACGCTCAGCTGATGTAGTTCGAGACCCGGAGGCCCTGCGGCTCCTGTCCTTCCCGCAGGGGCCTCGCCCTGCGAGGATGAGGCAGAGGGCCACTCGAACATCTCACCTGTGCCGCAACTTGCAGGCGGTTGAGGGCCTGGGGGGTAATTCTGGGGACCACAGTGAAGCACGTGTGTCCCGAGAGACAGCTGTGGGGGGTGACCAGGGACGGGGAGAACGTTCTCGGAGTGGACACAGCGGGCTCACTCTGCCCTTCCCCAGGCCTGTTCTGGGCCCTGCGGTGACAGCTGCTTTTCCTCCTTTTGTGGGTTCCCTTAGGACTAGTCGGCCCCTGACAGTGCAGAGGATGCCAGTGTGGGGAAAACCAGATCAGAGGACGTGGACTTCTGTGTGCACAAGTTCTAGGAATTCTTTTTTTTATAATTGTTTTTTATTTTTTTATACATTTTTAAAAAAGATTTTATTTATTTATTTGACAGAGAGAGAGAGATCACAAGTAGGCAGAGAGGCAGGCAGAGAGAGAGGGGGAAGCAGGCTCCCTGCCGAGCAGAGAGCCCGATGGGGGGCTCGATCCCAGGACCCGGAGATCATGACCTGAGCCAAAGGCAGAGGCTTTAACCGACTGACCCACCCAGGCGCCCCAAGTTTTAGGAATTCTTTAACCTCTTCATTTTGCTTATATCTTTATTTTTATGTGTGCATCGAAGTGATAGCCAGTAAAAAGCCTTGTCTAATTAAGTCCAGAAGAGCTCCTTCAATAAGTATAAAATAAAAATTGTAAGGGATAGGAAACACTGTGTCAGTTTAATTGGTGGTGTTTTTTCTTTCTTAGTGGTACATAAAGTAATGGAGCATTTTGCCACAGACCACATCTTAAATTGAATGAAACATTCTCCGTAGAAAATAGCAACAGTCGCTATGTGTCAGGCACAATTCTACCTGTGACTTAGCTCATTTAATTCTGTGACAGCCCCGTAACCTGCCCTGCGTGCAGGAGGGAAGCTCCAGGCTCTGGGAGGGAGGCTGCGACCGCGAACCGGATGACTGGGGGGGGGGGGCGTCCCCAGAGAGAGGTGTGCAAAGCCCGGAGGAGGTGAGGGGCTGCACCTGTGCTTGGTGGGGAGGGTCCCAGCAGTTCTTGAGACACCTGGGTGCAGAGCCCTGGGTCCCCATGTCCCTGGGGGAGATGCCATGTCCCCAAGGCTGGGCTGGGACCCGCGTGAATCAACCAAGCGTCCCTGAGTCTGCGCTGCCCTGAGGTCCAAGCAGAAGATGCAAGACACGTGACAGAGGAGTGAGCCCCGCCCACTGTGGGCAGGGCTCCCCTGTTCTATCCCGAAGCCGCGTGGCTTTGAGATGAAAGGGAGGGAAGGGGACGGTCCATGTTTCCTTCACGTGCCCTGAATCCATCCTTGGCCCTCTGGTCTCCTCTGGGCAGTGCTCACACCCCCGTGCACCACCCGCCTCCCTGGGGACCGATGGTCCGCAGCGCCGGCCCCGGCTTCTGCTGCCGCCTCTGCAGGGCAGGGCCCTCCGATGGTCAGCGTCCCAGGTGTCTCCTCCGCCGAGGGGCCAGACCTTGCAGGGGCTGCTCTTGGGGTGGAAGATGCATGGCCTCGCCAGGAGCGCGGGCGCTGGCCCCTGACTCCGAGTAACCCTGTCTCTCCGCCAGCACCCTTCCCCGGGAGAGCAGGTTGCCGAGGGGCGGCGACCCGCGGCCCCGGACCGCAGCTTCTCTGGTTCTGATGGGGCCAGACAGGCCGGCTGACGGTCCCCACACTGCCAGTGAAGGCTCAGGGCTTTTATTTCGATGTTCCGACCACCAGGAGGATGGCAAGAGCGCCTGTCTGGCGGGGTTCCGGGGAGGACCGGAGCGTGCCGAGCCGGGCGTGTGGGAGATGGAGGGTGCGTGGCAAGGCCCGTTCCCAGCGTGGCTTCTGCATTAGTGCACTCGGTGGCTATGGGGTCGCCGAGATGTACGGGGATTAGTGACAGCAAGCCCCCGTGGCCTGAAAGGACAGCTGGAGCCTCGATAAGGAGGATATCTGTTCCCCTAATGCCTAGAGGGGGTGAGCGCTGCCCCAGCACGCTGCTGACATGACGGAGGTCTGGGGGCAGATCCCCGGGGGCGGGGGCCTGGGGACTCGTTCCTCCTCGCAGGCAGGGGGGCGCATGCGGCATGCTGTCCCTGCGGCGCTCAGGGTCTTGCCGAGACGGGGGTGACCGAGCAGAGGAGCTCAGGTATCTGTGAAACAGAGAGGAGACACGATGGGGGCTTGCAGTGACATTTGGCAGAGAACGTGTCCCCCAGGCCTCCATCTGGCACTGGTCCCAAAGGACGGAGAGCATTCCTGTACGGAGCATCTGAGGAGGTGTGATCCCTCTGTTCCCGGTACTGCCCTGCCCCCGGGCCCTAGAGATTGTCACACATGCTCACAAAGTCCAGCCTCGAAGCTGGGCTGTCGGGGCCAGAGGCTGGCCCACATGGGCCGTGGGCAGTACGCCGTTTCCAGTTTCCACATGGGTTTTCAGATAATGCTTGGGTTAAGGGGGGCCTCTATGCTTAGACATACCTACAGAGCTGCTCCAGAGGGGCCCGTGGCCTCCGTCTGTCCTCTACCTGGTCGTGCCGGCTGGGGCCGCGGTCAGGGAGGCCCCTTGGATGGGACGTGGGTTTGGGCCGCCAGCCCCAAGGAGGGGTGGAGGCTGGCCAGATGGGCGAGGCGAGGCTGTTGGTGACGGGGAGCCGATGGGCAGGGGACAGAACATCCGTGCATCCAGGTGTGCTCTCTGTAAGATGGGAAGGTCACGCCTGCGTGGAGTGCCCCCTAAGGGGTCACGTCACATGATTGGAAGGTAGGAAGCTGGGTGGGAAATTGCTTCTACGGGGGACGTACCCGCCATGTGCTCGGATCTTGGTCTCCGTCTTCCTGTGGGGCTCTGCTGGCCCCAGGGCCCTGTCATGTTCACTTCCTGCCCGCCCCCTGCCGGGAGGCAAGTCCCACACTGCTGGGGCCACGTCACCAGCCCGGGGACCCGAGGCCAGTGGACAAGCCCATGTCTCAGGGCAGAGTCAGGGGCTACACTTCTGTCCCCAGAGTCTCAGCTGATGATTCCAGCGGCAGAGTTCGGGGGGACGGGTGCAGCTCCCCTCACTGCTCATGCAAAGCCGAGGCCCCGTGGATGCCAGCTGCTTTCCAACTAGCCGTTCGTTCTGCGTGTGGCTTTCACTAGAACCACACGGCCCTGCTCCACCTTTGCCCGCTTTGCCGGGGGGTGGGGGGGTGCCCTAGAGCCGGTGGGAACTTTGACTTCACTTTCCAGGAGGGGACAGTGTCTCTGACAGGGCCGCACAGCATACTGGTGGCAGAAGAGCCTACCAGCTGTACTGTCACCCTAGGTCTCCCTACCGGCCGTGTGGCTCCGGGCCAACTGTTTTCTCCCGACCTCCCCTCAGCTGTTGGGGGGTGGGTGGCCTCGGCCTGAATGTGGTTGGCTGTTCTCATCGACCATGGACCTAAGCAAAGCTCCCCTGTCAGGTTTTGGCACCAGGGAACACGAAGAGGCCCATCGAGAAATAGTTGGAACTTACAGGAGGTTGAGACAGGTTAGATAAGGGATGTGTCCACTCCAAGACACATGCAGAAGGTGGGCTTCCTCATTTTCTTGAAAATCCCACGTGAAGAACGTCCTATTCTCTTCTGTTCCCCACTCTCGTCTTCAGGGGTGCCATATACAGTTGCACAGGAGGAGCACTGCACAACCCCAGGGGAGCCATTTGCAAGGATGATACTGTAAGTGGCATCCCCGGGAGCTGCTGGTCCTCAGCTATGGCACATAAGTAGCTGTTGGCATCTCTCATGGCTTATGGTTTGAGTCTGCGCTGCATGAGAAAGGTCTACTATCTCTGAATAGAGGCTGGAGAGGGCAGAGTGAGGGAGGGTGAGGCCCCAGGGGTACCTGCTTTGTGGCCGTGTGCTCGCAGGGACCAGTGCCTCTGGAGACTTGTCCTGCTCTGGTGATATTGTCCGGGCCAGGGCGTGGGGGCTGGGACACAGCTTGCTTTTCCGCAGCAGGAAGCAGTGGGATCAGTCCCGGAACGCAGGGTCCGTCCATTCTGTGATTGCTCGCACAAATCAGCGACGCAGCCTCGTGTAACTCACCAGGGGAGGAGCTGTCAGCCAAAACCCAAACTCCTACCAGCCAGAGACGCTTGGCCGCCGTGGAGGGAAGGGTGACGGTCTGCAGAGATGCCCAGTGCTAAGCCCTGGATCCCGCGACCAGGCGAACTTCCACGCCCCAGGGGAGTTAGGCTGCAAACCAGCTGATCTTGGGCTACCCACAGGTGGGCCCAGTATAATCACAAAGGTCCCCAAAACAGACGAGGGTGGCAGGACCGGAGGTCAGAGACATGGGGCCAGACGGAGGCGGCCTCTGGAGGCTGGGAAACAGACCCTCCCGGAGCCTCCAGAAGGAACCAGTCCTGCCCACATCTGGCTTTGAGCCCAGAGACCCGTTTTGGACTTCGGGCCTCGGTGAAAGAGTAAATTTGTGTCGCCTGAAGCCACCATGTTTATGGTGATTTCTGAGAGCAGTGATAGGAAGCTAATGTCATTACCAGGAGCTCTGGCGTGTGTCTCGAAAATGACAGAGTAAGACAAGGAAGGGTCCTACAGCCCGTCTGTCCACAAAGGATCCTCAAAGCTCACGGAGTCGTAACTAAAGCGGGCTGAGGGGCGGCTCTGTGTGCGGGCTGTGGAGCCTTGCAGTCCTGCGGGAATGGAAGTCTGCACCCCGGCCAGCCCCGCGTGCTCCGTGAGCCTGGAGGCCTCCCTCCCCCCGGCCTGCCCCCTTGCTGCCCTCCCTCCCCACCCCCACCGCGCTGCCCGCCAGCCTCCAGATGCCCAGCCCCCCAGCTTCCACTTCTCGAGCTCTGCACTCTCTGTCTGCCCCTTGTTCTGCTCTCAATCACTATAGTTCCAGAACCTTCCACCCCTCGCTTTCAGAAACCGAAGGGAGGTGGGGGTCTCCTTGGCAGAGGAAGGGGCTTTTCCAGTGGAGCCTGAAGAGCGAGTTTGGGTCCCGAGGCTGAAGATGGGGTGCAGGTGGCAGGAGCTGAAACTTGGGCCCCGAATAACAGGGCCCAGCTCGGGCCGCAGCACCTTGCGTCCTGGGAGCCTGCACACGGCCAGCCCGCAGGGAAGCAGGGACCGTGCTGGGCTCTGTGCTCCTGGGAGGGGAAGGACCGGCTTGCAGCACAGTCATTCTCTCGTTTGTTGCGTGAGCGTTCGCTGTGGCTAGCCTGCTTAATCGACACGACAACCTTCCGGTGTTGGCGTCATCAACCGCCGCCCTTTAGAAGGTCCAGAAGCCAAGGCACAGAGAGGCCACATAAATTACCCGAAGTCACACGGCCGACCAACACCGGATGAGGATTCGAACCCAGGCTGCGCCGACATCTGCACCCTTAGGTCTGGGGGGCGCTCCACTCTCCCCTTCGGGCGGAAGGCGCTCTGAGCCAGGTGCTGGGTCTGCCACAAGCAACACGGGTGTGTCCCACGGGCTGCCCCGGGGCAGACGGCACACAGGGCCAGTCAGGATCCCAGGGGACGAGTCCCGAGGATCCGCCGGGACGCGTGGTGAGAGGGGGATGGGACCTCAGCCGTGCGCTGAGGACTTGATCACGGCAGGGGTTCTTCCCCTTACAGAGAGGACTTCTGCTTCCCAAGAGGGTCCTGGGTGGGGCACCTGCTGCGAGGCAGGCTTTCTGCAAGCATCAGGGTAGGTTTGAGTCACTGTGATGTACCCATTTCAGAGGGAGGACGGCAGGAGCTGGGCTGAGCTCAGGGGAGGAGGGGGAAGCAGGGAGGCCCAGCCAGCCAAGCCCTGTGGGGTTTGCACCCACCTGGGAGACTCCGATGACGAAGGGGTGGGCCGCTGTGTGTAGCAACTGCCCGATCACTACTGCGATTGGGGGGCGAGAGGCAGCCCAACTCGCCACAGCCCCTGCGTCAGTGAAGACTCACCAACTGGAATGATGTCCGTAGAAGGGAAGCCTGCAGGGCGGCCCGTCCGCTGACTCCGAGACCTCCTGCGTGGCTCCCGGGCGGATGCAGGCTGAACCAAGCTGCACAGACCCCACGGCTCACTTGGGGTTTGCGGAGTTGAAATAAACCTGCTTCAAAGTGGTGCCTGGAGTGGAGACCGGGAGTTCCTGGCCCTGGCCCTCCAGCTGGGGCCCCACTCAGGGGTCTGGCCATGGTGTCCTGCCCCCCTCCCTGATTGTCTTCTTCCTGGCCCTGGGGGCCTCTCTCCATGTGACCCGATGCCCTTCCGCTCCTGTGGCCCAGCAGCGGGCATGTCCCTGTGTCCCCTGTCATCTCCAAGCAGGCCGCTCACAGGCTGCCCAGGTGAGAGTCCCACGCTTGTCAGCTCATGGTTTCTGGGAGTCAGGAGAAACCGGGGGGCCTTAGCCCCCCATCAGGTGACGAGTGAGGCAGCCGCCACCCTAGCCCTTCTGCCTCTGACTCCTGATTCCCATCGTGGCCTTGGTGGAGGGGGGGACACGTTTTGGCTGCATCAGGATTCCTCCCCTGCGCCAACCGTACGGTTTTTACTGCACGAACCCGATGTGCTTTCGTCTCTCATTCAGTCGTTGTCAGAGTGACTCAGGAGCACGCATGGGAAACTTAGCCTCTTTCTGCCCGTTGGCGTTGAGTTTCTCAGGGTGGCTGGGGAACCGTGGCCCTAACGTCTGGTGAAGGATGTCCCGAAAGCTAAGACAGAGCACGTGCACTGTGACAATGCGTGGCGTGCTTGCAGACGTCACTGCTGACAAAGGCACCTTGGGGGGACCCTGGGTACAAGCGCCCCAGTGCCTTGAGAAAGTAACCTTTGTCTTCAAGGCAGGCTGTGGTTCCGATAAGGCATCTGAATGGGTGATGTGTTCCCCTGGCAATAATATTCACATCAACGTCTTTGTTTTCTTGAAGGCATAAATATTTGCTGTTTTTTCTTTATGGAACCAGAAGAAAATCATGAGCATATTTTACTTCTCCCACAAGAATGGAGGGAAAAAAAAACACAAACCAAGAGGAAATTTCCCCCATGAATCCTGTTGGATTCTTAAAAATTTAAGCAAAATGTTTGTGAATCTAATTACATTGAAATGAACAATAGCTCCATAAAGAAGGTTGATTTATTCAACTGTCAGAGGCCCGTTTCGTACTTCTTTCATCTGGAGGGTGCTTTGGGACTCCCCGTTGCTAAAATCAGATGGTCCAGGTGGCACGCATGCAGTTTTCCACAGCTGCGGTGGGCTAACGGCGTTTCTGCAGGCACGTCCTCTTGGCCACGCTCAATGGTGTAGAATTTGGGAGATGTGATCACGGTGTTTTATCTTTGGAATCGAAGCCAAAGCCACCCTCCGAATAAACAGTTGGTTCCCTGCAGACTGTCTCTGGGACGTGGGGCTCTTTGATCAGGGCGGGAGCTTTGGTTAAGCTACTCATCAGCCATCTGGTTAACCTAACCAACAACAGCCATCCATCGTTAGTCACCGTAGCGCGTGTGCTCTGCGCCTCCTAACAAAAGCCCAGTGATTACTTTTTAAAAATAGATGATCATTTGCAGGGTGTGCAGTCGTCCATGCCACCGGGTGCTCTACATCTTCTTTCTGGAGCAAGAAGCCTGCATATGGAGACCACATGACCCTATCTTGGCAAAGCCCGGTCTTCACTGAGTCACGTTTTCTGCTACCCCCGACGTTTGCTGACATCTTTCTGAGAAACAGCTGTATGATGGGCAGCCACGGTCCTTTTCCATAAAAATGTTATCAAGGATGGTTTTGCTTCGTCCCATGGGGTTTCCAGGGTCTATTACACAGAGTTCTTCTTTCAGGAATGGGCTTACTCCCTCCTTTCTGATAAGTGACTCTTTCTCGTTCATACCCTGCTATCTGTTCTGTACGGAGCTTGGATCCACATCCGAATTCAACTCTAGAAGCCAGTCTTCCATCTTCCTCTTGTCCCTGGTTCTTATTATCCCGTGGTCCTTGTTCTCTGAGTACTGGTGCTCCATTCCAGGTGGCGCTGGTCATCACTGGGAAGTACATCGGGAGGGGGCGGGGATCGTGGGTTTTAGATTCAAGTGGGCCGTGTTCGAATCCCAGCTGTGTGGCCTTGGATAGGTGATGAGCTTCTCTCAGCCCAATACTGCCAACTTCCGTATTTTATGTCAAGTGAGCCCCGTTTAGTAGGTGAGAAAACCAGAGCCTGGCTAGGCATCCCAGTTTCTCATAAGACTTTTAGGTAAACAAGCACATTTTAATTAATATTTTCGATAGGACACACAAAAGGTAGATTTACTGACTACCTTACTACTTTCAGTCTTCAGAGAAAGACAGATGGGATTTCGGTACTGCAGGGTTGGAAAACTTTCCTCTGTGTATTTTTGGAGATGAGCCTCCTCCAAAAGAAGCCATGGAGAGGTCCTTGCTGTCTGGGAACTGGGGAGGCAACTAGCATTAATTCCCAGACTTCTTGGGCCATTGGAAGCCCCTGGGATTCTGGCTCTAACTCCAATATGGGTGGGGTGCCCTCCCCACCCCACCCCCCGCCACCCACCAACCAATCCACAGACACCAGCTGGGGGTCCTACGGTTCAGCTCCGTTCTGAGGCTGCCTACCTGCAGTTAGTGTCAAGTCCCACTAAATAAAGGGCTCCAGCCTGCAAGTCTGTCCCCCTTCAGACGCCACTCGCAAGCCTGTTTTGTCACCTGTGCTTCTGACCAACTGGCTATAGATCAGAGTTTCCAGTGACCCCTCCCCGGGCTCGACTCATTTGTTAGCGTGACTCACAGGGCTCAGAAAAGCAGTTTACGTACGAGATCACTCACTTATTACAAGAGCACAGGGCTCAGAGGCACAGCGCGAGGCCCCCGGGAAGGGCGTGAGCTGCCACGCCCCCCGAGAAAGCCACGCTCTGCGTCTGCACCAACATCTGGAAGCTGCCCGGACCCTGTCCTTTGTGTTTTTCCAGAAGCTTCATTACACAGCCAGGATCGATCACATCATTGACCAACGGCGATTGATTCAGCCTCCTGTCCCTCTCCCCTCGCCAGCGGCCGGCAGGGAGGGCACTGGAAGTTCCAACCCTCTAGTCACATGGGTGACTGCACCGGCTTCCAGGCCCCAATCTTAGGTGTGGTCCCCAAGTCACCTCATTAATCACCTCGTTGATATAACAGAAGTCACCTTTATTGGTCTCAGCACTTAGGAAATTCCAAGGATTTTAGGAGCTCGGTGCCAGGGAAAGGGTCAAGACTGAGTTTACATTTCGTATTATGAGTCATAATATCGCAGTTCTCTCCTGAAAAGCATCCCGGGAACCCACTGAGGGCAATGCTTTAGCCGAGGGGTGAGGAGTAGACTCATTTGCGGTTGCCCTTGAGGGTGGCCGGGGGAGCATGTGACGGGGCGGCCAGGACATGACGGACGGGGCCCCGGGAACGGCGGGGTCCTACCCACCCCCGCTGCGGGCACTGGGGAAGCCGGTTCCGTCCCGGCCCGGGGGTGTGAGACCCGGAACCGGCCCAGGACACTTTGTCAGAGGCTGTGGCTCTTGTCCGTGTAAACCACCAGGAGCAAAACACGTTACAAAATTATTACTTATTCTCCCCTTTGGCTCCGGGCACTTTCTTTGGGAAGAGATCGGCACCGGAGATGAGGAAGCTGGGAAGTGAGGGTCCCGGCAGGATTGGGTTATTGAAGCCCTCGCTTTAATTCAGATTGATGGCAGTGTTTTGGAGGCCAGCCTGCCCAGCGGTAACCGAGTTATGCTCCCCGCTGCGGAGCCCCGCCAAGGCCACCCGCGGGGAGAGGGGGTGATTTATGCCGAATCCCCGGGCCCGTGTCCGTGTCCCTGAGGCCAGCGGCCGACCGCTGCTCTGGGCCACTGGGTTTTCCTGTGCATGCCTCAAGACCTGGGAGCAGAGGTGAGGCCCTGGGTAGGGCTCTGCCTCCTCTCCCCCACTCTGTGGGGTAACCAACAAGGCAGGGCAATCCTTCTGGAAGCTTCCACCCATGCGGAAGCCGGGCCACTCCTCCATCACTCCTATCCCAGGGCTCCTGGCTGGTCAGGTCGACCAGCGTCTCCGGTACGTCCTGTCTCTCACGTACCCAGACAGACTCTCCTCTCCATCTGGCCTGTGCTCATCCCTCTGGCTTTGGAGGGGCACCTGTCCTCTCGCTTCTGCCAGGAGGGGAGCTCTGTCGCAGCACCCCGCACTTCCTCCCCCGCCCCGAGCCCTGCACACACTTTCCACCCAGCCGGTACCTGGCCGCCGAGCAGAAACGGAGGAGATTCCGGGAGGACCCCCCCAGAGATTGGCAGAAGTGCCCCGGCCACCTAGAATTGTCCAGACTTTGGACAAATTGTCCAGAGAGTGTATTTTAAAAACTGGGGGGGGGGGGGGGAGAAGAAAGTTAACACTTATCAGGCCATCAATATTTTAGACCCAGTTTTATTATTTTTTTTCCATTTTAAACTGAATTTTATTTTTATTATATCCAATTGGCCAACATAATTAGTTTTTGAAGGAGTGTTCAATGATTCATCAGTTGCATAGAACGCCAAGTGCTCATCACATCCCGTGCCCTCCTGGGGTAGGTAACTGGGGGATGGGCATTAAGGAGGGCACGGGATCCTCCTCCCTACCTCCCCTCTGAACCCTCAGTTTGTTTCCCGGAATCCAGAGTCTCTCATGGTTTGTCTCCCTCTCTGATTTCTTCCCATTCGGTTTTCCCTCCCTTGCCCTGTGGTCCTCCGTGCTATTCCTTATGTTCCACATATGAGTGAAACCATATGATAATTGTCTTTCTCTGCTTAACTTATTTCGCTCAGCATAATTCCCTCCAGTTCTATCCATGTTGATGCAAATGTTGGGTATTCATCCTTTCTGATGGCTGAGAAATATTCCCTTGTATATATGGACCACATCTTCTTTATCCATTCGTCTGTTGAAGGTCATCTCGGCTCCTTCCACAGTTTGGCTATTGTGGACATTGCTGCTGTGAACATTGGGGTGCACGTGCCCCTTCTTTTCACTATGCTAGACCTGGTTTTAAATGCATTACACAGATCAATGTATTTAATCCTTATGTTAATTCTATGATGTAGGGAGTTTTAGCATCACTCTTTTGAAGTTAAGAAAAGAGAGACACCAAGGGGTGCCTGGGTGGCTCAGTGGGCTAAAGCCTCTGCCTTCAGCTCAGGTCATGATCTCAGGGCCCTGGGATCGAGCCCCACATTGGGCTCTCTGCTCAGTGAGGAGCCTGCCTCCCCCTCTCCCTCTGCCTGCCTCTCTGCCTACTTGTGATCTCTCTTTCTCTCTGTCAAATAAATAAATAAAATATTAAAAAAAAAAAGAAAAGAAAAGAAAAGAGAGACACCAAGCAGAACTTATGATGAAAAAAATCACCAAGGAAGATAAGGAACATTATGTAATCATCAATAAAGAAGAGCTATTCGTCATACAAATAGAGGCACCTAACTGCATACCTTCAAAAAAATACCAAGTGATACTGGTAGAAATCCAGAGAGAGGTTTTAATGGTTTTTTTAAATGAGAGATCAAAGGAAAGGAGAGAAACTGGAGTTCTGACTAGAGCAGTAGGCACCCTTCCCCGCTCCACCCGTGGGGGTCAGATATTGGGTCTCGGAGGAAGTCTTAGTCCATTCCTAAGAATTAATATGAAACAAACTACTAAGAATTAATTATGAATTAATTCTAACTAAGAATTAATATGAAACAAACTACATGCTCTAGCCACAAATAAATGACATTCAAATGAACAAAAGGATCTTTTTTTCAGAAACCCCAATTTGGGGAGAGGGGATCTCATGAACATGCCTCTGAATAACTCATGGGGATGATCAAGGCATTTAAGAAAGACACAGAATAAATGATAACAGAATTGGATGTGTCAAAATCGGTGGGAAAGAGCCAAAGCCGTTCTTTTTTTAAAATTAATTATTTATTAAATTTTATTTTCTCAGTGTTCCAGGATTCATTGTTCATGCACCACACCCAGTGCTCATGCAATACGTGCCCTTCTCAATACCCACCACCAGGCTCACCCAACCCCCGACCCCCTCCCCTCCCAAACCGTCAGTTTGTTGCTCAGAGTCCACAGTCTCTCATGAAGGCTTTCTTAAGAGGAAACTGACAGCAGTAAATGCACTTATTAGGAAGCAACAGGTGTTGGAATTGAAGGAGGCATTTAAGGAACTAGCCCTTCCCTTCCTGCCCCAGGGAGTGGAGGGGGGGGGGAGAAGAAATAAAGATTAAAGCCCACACAAATGAAAGAGATAAAGTTGCCCTGTAGAGAGGGCAAATAAACCGAAAATCTGGTAAAAAGAAATGAACAATTTAGACTTCCAATTAAAAAAAGAAAAAAAGATCGAGAAGCTGGAATAAACAAGAAATCAGTATCATGAAGAGTCAGATTTTACCCTTTAACCTGCTACTTATATAGAGTGGATAAACTCTTATAAAGAGAATAAAATGCCCCAAACTGGTGTCAGGTCAAACAGCCGGCTTGCGTAAACAAATGCAGGGAGCGAGGGTGGTCATGGACAGGACCTTCCTCCACCATCCAGCGACCCTCCTCCCTCCCCAGGTCCAGATGATGTTTTTTAAAAACATGTTTTTACAACATGTTTTGTTGTAAAACAAAATATTGTTTTTACAATACTTCCTAAGAGCAGGTAATTTCTGTTTTATACAGCATATTTGGGAAAGTCGAAAATGAGTGAAATTTGCATGGCTCACTTTGTGAATTAGGTGTAATCATAGTCAAATAAGAATAACGAGATTAAAAAAATACAACAGGCCCGTTTTATTTATGAGCAAAGTTGCAGAAATCCCAAGTAAGAAGTTAACCAAATCAGAGAGTGTATCAGAGGAAGGACACCGGATGAAGCAGGATTTTACCAGAAACATGAAACTCTCAGTGTCCTTCACGGTGGGGGTAAACCCAAGGGAACGCCATCAGTGCAGTAAAGACATTCGATAAGGCTCAACGCCCGTTTGTGATAAGATATGAAAAAAAAAATCCTCCCAAACTCAACACTGACTCCCCTCCAGATGACATACACATAAAAGGAATCTGGGAAGATTAAAGTCCCTCTAGGAAAAGCAGAAGTTAAAGAAAATGTAGGAGAAAGTCTTTGTCACTTAGAAGCAGGACTGCTTTCAATAAAAATTAAAAACTTCAAGCCATAAAGCAAAAAAACCGTACATTTCATTATATCAGGGCCAGAGATTTTTGTTCAGTGAAAGACAATACGGTCGAAGTTAATACACAGCTGAGCAAATGAGAACAGATATTTGCAATGTTAAAAACTGACAAGGGATTAAGACCTAGAATTTACAAGGAACTCCTGCAAATCAGAAAAAGGAGCCCAGGGACCCCAGTGGAAAAACGGGCAAATGATATGGGCAGATAATCGTCGGGGAGGAAACCCCAAAGCTAATAAGCATAAGACGAGAAGCTCAAAGTCATTAGGAATCACACAAAGGAAAAATAGGACAAGACACCACTTTACATCTGTTGGACTGGGAAAAATTTACAAAGCGGTTAAGCCAAGTGTTGGTGTGGACCTGGGCTGCGGGAACACCCATGACGGCTGGGGAGGGTGGGGTGGATGCTGCAGCCATCCTGGGAAGGCCAGGGGCCCCAGAGGCTCTGCTCTCGAAGATGCAGCCCAGGGCACTTGCAGGAGGCGACAGGTGTGGCTGTGCGCTGGGGCGTGGCTGGGTGCCCACCGCTGCGGGGGGCGGGGGGAGGGGAGCGCACCCGCGTTCTTCAGCAAGTGCGCACGCGCTGGGGACGGAGACCCCAGGCCTGGGTGCACAGGGCAGCACCCAGGGGGCTCAGAAACCCAGGGGTTGGAGCAAAAGCAGAATGAGATACAGGCCACTTGCACACACGAACATCACTGAGCAAATAAAACATGCACGCGGGGAAGGCCCCCCTGCTGATTTGAGAAGGACAGTGACTGTGGTGATGAGAACCGAGTTGTTGCCTCTGGGGAGGGGAGGCCGTGGGCTGGGTGGGGATTAAAGGGGGATTGCCTGCCCAGATGGTAAAGAGGCGTGTGAACCTTGCCTAGATCAGGGTGGAAACACGCTCCCAGATGATGACTGAACCCCACCCTCTGCGTCCGGGGACCTAGAGCAACCAGGGGGAACCAGCAGCCACATTTACAGCCCTGTGCGATGTTGCCTTACCGCCCGGACGGGGCGGAGCTTCAGCTCGGGGGCGGGGCACGAATGCAGGAGCATGTGGAGGGGAATCCTGAGACAGCCCCCCCCCCCCCCCCCCCCCCCCCCCCGACTCCGGCCTTGCGGCCCACGTGCACATCTATGAGTCTCTCAGCTCGGGGAGAGGGTGGGTAGGTAGGAGTCTCGCTCTTTTATGTGCAGAGAGGAGGTAACCTCAAGAAATTCTTTTTTTTTTTTTTAAGATTTTATTTATTTATTTGGGAGACAGAGCACAAGCCGGTGGGGGGGGGGAGCAGAGGGAGGGGGAAGCAGGCTCCCCACTGAGCAGGGAGCCTGTTGGGGGGGGGCTCGATCCCAGGACCCTGAGAACACGACCTGAGCCAAAGGCTTCACCCACTGAGCCCCCCAGGCATCCAGCAAATTCTTTTATTAAATTCGGTCTCTTTGGTCAAGCACCACAAAACCCAGGAGGATGAATCGTGAAGGCGAGGGTTGGCTCCGTCATTTAGGGCGGACGTTGCAGCAGGTGTGTCGGGCCCCATCCATGCACCCTGTCCCCTGTCCCTGTCACCCACGCTCCCCTGCCACGGCCCCCTCCTCACTGCTCTGGCTGCTCTAGCGAGCACTCCCGCCCTCCCGCCTTTCAGAGTCTCTCCTGGATCCCTAACCTAGGGCATCACTGGACAACAGGGGGTCCGAGCAGCCGACATTAATGGCTTTTTTTTTTTTTTTAATAAAAATCTTAACTTTTCGAAACTACTCCCTACCGCAGCTGCTCAGCCTGGCTGGGAGGTCCTGTGAGGCTGGCCCGGCCTTCTCCCCGCCCTCCTCTCGCCAGTCAGTGTCCCGTCTGTGCCCAGGGCCCCCTGACCGAGTGTTTGGGGGGCTCAGGCGGGGTCCTCACAGCCTGCTGGTTTTCTTCCCTCCTTTGCAGCCCGGGAGCTGTGGTGCCCCAGATCTGGCGGGGCTCTTGTCCCAGGGGCAGGGAGGGAGGGCAGAGGCTTGGGCGAGCATGAGGCCCAGCCCCGGGGCAGCTCGGGGGTCCGAGAGCTCCCGCACAGACAGGAGCCGCCGCCGGAGCCTAGCTGGGGGGACAGGTGGGCGCACAGGAGGGCCTGGGGGCCTCCCACCCGACGCACACAGGCTTTGATCGGCTAGATGCTCCCTGCCTGCTAAGCAGACACGCCGCTGTGGTAGACTAGACCCTTCGGGTTCTGATTTCCAGCCTGTGGCGGGGAGGGGCGCGCTGACTCTCCACCTGGGGCTGGGAAGGCCTGGCCGGCTGCGGCCACGGAAACAGGGCTGAACATCGTGATTTTGGAATTCAGGGCTGTTCTGCACTCCATCTGCCCGAGCGGCTCCCTTTAAGGTTGGCTGGGGTCCTTGTGAGGGCGATGGGAGCCTGGGGTGCTGAGGCAGGCTCCTTCCGGCAGGAGGCAGGGGACAAGGAAAGTCACTCTGGAGAGGACGGCACGCTCTCCAGCTGGAGGGGAGGTGCCCAGCTGCGGCCGGGGTTTCCTCGAGCTCGCTCCCTCCCGGCTCCTGCCCCCACCCCCGCCCTGCCACCCCGCCGCCCCCTGCAGCCCCCGCGGCCTCTCCCGCACCCTGGTTGGGGCAGCTGCCAACCTCACTGCTCTTCGGACCTGTGTTTCTTCTGGCACCTTCAATTAATCTCATTTTCTGTGGCTCGTGATGGATTTGAACATAAGATAATAGCAAACCTTTGCCGCAGACAAACCACAGGCAGTTTGATGGCCGAAAACTTTGATTAAAAATTTTAATAGTCTGGGAGGACAGCATGGCGTAGGGCCTCTGCCATTCACAGCGATGTACATTTTCCTGCCTGAGACGGGAGAGACCTATTTTCTTACTTTTCCCAAAGGATCCCGTGCCCCCAGCCCAAATTTTAAACTCTCCAAAACAAGGTTTCCTCGGGAAATTAACCTCAATGCCTCGACCGTGGCTTCTCCTTACTTAGCAGTGCCCGCTTTGGGCCTGTCACCGCCCGGGGCTGCTGGATGCACTTCCCAAGCCAAGTGGCTTGAGACAGTAGGAACGTATCCTCTCGCTGTTTGGGAGGCAGATGACTGAAATCCAGTGTGGCAGCCGAGCTCCCTCCGGGGGCTCTGGGGGAGGCTCCTGGGGGCCCCGAGGGGCTGCTGGGCTGTCGCCGTGCCCCTCCCGTCTCTGCCTCCATCTTCACAAAGACTTAAGGACACCCGTCATGGGTTCAGGGTCCCCTGGTTACTCCAGGAGTCCCTTAATCACATGTCCAAAATAAGGTTCCACTTTCCAAATTGGGTCCCATTCACAGGTCCCAGGTTCTGGGATGAGCACCTAGCTTTTTGGGGGCCCCCATTTAATCCGCTACAATCCTCATGCCGCCTCAAGAGGAGAGTTCTAGAGAGAGACATAGGACGTCTTTGGCCCAGCGAGAAGGAAGCATAGCCTGACTTGGAGACCCCATGTTGGTGATGCTGGAGGGGAGGGCACCCCCCACCCTGGCTCGGGGGACGGTGGGCGGTGGCTCCGCTCTGAACTGTGTATCCCCAAAATGCATGTGTGGGAGCCCCGAGCCCAGGTGACGGCAGGACCTCCTCGAGGGACAGGATTCTGGACACAAGGGCACCAGGCGGGAGGCTGGGCAGTGTTCCAGAACCTTCCGCTGTCCCACCTGGACCCCGTATTTCTTCTCTACTAAACCAACCCCCGACCTCAGGAGCACAAGGGGCATTTCGTCAGAAATAAATGGAGAGTCCCACTGTTCCTTCGGCGCCCCTGCCCCCGTCCTGGGGCAGCGAACGCATTTCTTCTTGCCGGCCGTGCTCTGGGGAGAAGCGGCGGACGCCTTTTACTCCCCGTGGAGACAGAAGATCGTCACACTCGGTGTTTATTATTATTACACACGTAGTGGAAATCTCAGAGATGGAAATACTTTAGCCGAGTCTTCAAAAAGCCCTTCCAAGTCCAGCAAATGGGTTCAGGGACCTGATGAACCCACACCGCCCTCAGCCCTGGTTGGGAAAATCGCTTTCCTGCTCGAGCACGAAGCCGCTTCCCCGGCTCTATGGAGCTGCCTCAGCGAGACGGGCTCGGGCGGGGGCAAAAGGAAAAGAAAGCGGTTTAATTGATCTTGAGCCTGGCCTTGGGAATGCCTGAGAAGCTCGCGCCGAGGACCAGCGGCAGGTGAAGCAATTTCCCGGGACACCCCCACTGTTCTGGGGGGCGGGCGGAGGCTGGTGGGGAGGAGGGCCCCGTGGAGAAGGAGCACCGCCGGTCTCCCCCCTCCCCTGTTCAGGCCCCCAGGGGTCCCTCGGAAGGTTGTGCGATGCCCGGGAACCCCTCCGATTCCAATGTCCTCGCGGGCCCGGGGTGAGCTTAGCGTGAGACAGATGGCATCCTGGTTGTTCGCGGCGCTGGACCACGCAGTCCCCTGACCGCAAGGCCCCGCAACTGGGGACAGGAGCTGGGGTTTGTGTGAAGGCCAGGTGAAAATGCCACGCAAGTTGGGCCTGGAGGAGGGGGGCGTCAGGGAATGAGGGGAGAGAGAGAGGAAGGTGGGGGGAGCCCGGGCTGGGGAGGTGCCCCAGAGAAGGTCCGGGTGTCCTGGCCGAGGCGCCCTTCCTAGCGGGGATGGCCGGTCCTAGCTGAGCCTAGGGCTGGGACGTCAGCCCCGCAGCCCTGGGTGGGCAGAGCCTCGGATGGACTGGAGCCCAGGCTGGGGCAGGTGGGCCCCGAGGCCGGGAAACGGGATGGGGGGACCGGGGCCGGAGGAGCAGGCTAGCCCCTGCCCGACGAGACGCACTTCTTGAAAAGCCAGAAGGGAGCTGGATTTCTCTCGCCTCGGCAGGGATGTGGGCCTATTTTCATTTAATGGCTGAAAGGCGAGGTTTTGAGAAAGCTGGAGAAGCTGAGGACATTTGTGCAGCTCCCCTTGCTTGTGTGGGAGATGGTGGGGGTGGACTTCCCTCGAGGGAAAGCTCCCAGGGGAGACGTTTCCCTGCCCCCCTCCCAGCACGGCAGCCCTGAGCCCTCCACCCTCCATCCTGCTCCCCATCCTCCAACCCCAGGGCCCTCTCGCCTCTGGCTGCGATCACCGCCTCTCTCTGGACCAGAGGGCCAGCCTCACGACTCCCATCCTCCGCTCTGTCCTCGGGGCTCACAGCAAGTCCCCAGCACGGGGTCGACTCTGAGCCAGTATTAGGGCAGCGGGTGTCTCTTCTGGGCCGTGCGGCGCTGGCAAGGCCTTGACGGGGGGCCGTGGGCTGAGCGGACCCCGGCCGGGTGCAGGCCGCCAAGCCCACGGCCTGTCCCAGCCTGCGCATCCGTTCCCTGCTCTCTCCCAGGGCTGCGCTGGGCGGTGCTGCGCAGGGCGGGGCGGCCGCGGATGGTCACGGGGTCTTCGCAGGTGACCTCGGCTTCACGTGAGCTCATCCTGCAGGAGCGGGGACTAGATCCCAGGGCTGGTGTCCTTGTAAGAAGAGGGGCTCCGGGAGGCACACATGGCGGGGAGAAGGCCATGTGAAGACAGGGACAGAGATTGGGGTGACGCGACCGAAAGCCAAGAAGGCCAAGGGTCCCCCAGATGCTGAGAGGGGCCTGAGACAGACGATCCCTCCGAGCTGCCAGCAGGAACCAGTCCTGCCTACACCTGGATCTCAGATTCCCGGCGTCCCGAATCGGGAGAGAACGAGGGCCTGTTGCTGAAGGTCCCCCTTCTCTGGTGCCTCGTTCCCGCGGCCTCAGGGCACGAGCAGAGGTCCCCTGGGGCTCAGCCACCGGCTGAGAAAGGGCGGAATGGGCACAGACCCGGGCCTCGCGTGCTCAGTCCCAGACGGAGGCGGAGGGTGGACGCCGGCCATGGAAGCCCCTGCCAACCGCGGAGGGCCTGAGTCATCCGGGCCCTGACCGCTCTCCCGACAGTGGGTCCGCAGCCCGCGCTCCTCTCGGTCGGACCGTAGCGCTTTCTGTGGCCCGGCTGGGGGCGGGGGGCCTCCCTGAGGCTGGGATCCTTCGCTGGGGGCATTTCTGGGAGGGCTTGGAGGGACTCAGGGGATTTTTGCGTTCACATTACGGACAGTCGCTGGACCACTGTGCTGTTGCCTAGGAGACCGGCTGACCCGGGAGTCACGGGCGTCTTCCCCCTAAACGTGGGCTGAGCTTCTGTCTGCCCGGGCCTCCGTCCTTCCCCCAGGACCGCCTCGGTCGTGGCTCCAGGCCGGGGCTGGCTGGCTGGGTCCACTCCAGAGCCCTGAGGCCACTTCCTGTGGGCAGGGACCTGTGGGGGACAGCCCAGCTCTGGGACCTGGGCTTTAGGGTGAAGGGAGCCGGGGGCCCTTGTAACTTACCCCTGGTTCCTGGGCTCTGGAGAGCTCAGGCTCTGCCTTGGATCCTGGGTGTCTGGGCTCTCAGGACTGTTTGTGGAGGACCCAGGTCATGGGGACAAGGGAAGTGAAAATGCAGCCACCGGTCGCAGACCCTGAGGGGCATCGCGGAAGGACCTGGCTTCCAGTGAGGACAGATTGGTGGGACTGGCCGAGTGGCACTGAGGATCATGGAAGGCTCCAGATCTCCCCCATTCTCTGAGAGCTCCGCCTGGAGAAACCCTTATGCTCTAGGCTCTGAATGTGGGCGTAGTTTCCATCTGGAATTGGCAGCAGAGGAAAAAACTATGTGTCATGTTGACCGTTGGCACCGCCATTCCTTTCTGGAAGGGAACTGTCTTCATTCGGGAAAACGCCTCGCTGGGAGTCTGGGGGTGGAAGGTGGGTTTGAGGGCCAGCAAGGGAGGAGAAGGGACGGGGACTCGGGGAGGGGAGAGAGCAACACCAGAGAGGTGGGACGGTGGGTCAGGAGGTCCTGGAGGCTGTGTTTGGGACTCTGAGCGGCCCGTGCGGTCCCACAGGGCACCCGTCTCCCCCCATGGCAGCCCGGTGTCCCGTGTGCACAGGAGTCCTGTGACCCCCCGGGGAGGGGGGAGACTGCCATCGGCGCAGGCGGGTGCGGGGCTGAGAGAGTCCCCGCTGGTGCAGGTTGGAGGCACTGCACGGAGAAGGGCGCCCTGCCCCAGGGCGACTCAGGGACCAGGACGCTCCTTCTGTGGCTCCGAGGTCCGAGAGGATGGGACCTCGTGGGAATCATGCTTCCTCATGAGAAAGACGAGGGTCTCAGGTTCACCTGTCTGCACCTAAAGGGGCAGGAAGACCCCAGGGGACTCTGACTTAGAGCCATGTGTCACGGCAACCAGTTCCAGCAGGAGCCTGCAGGGCTGAGGTCGCCCGCGCCCCCCCCCCCCCTACTCTGGGGACCAGGCTTCTAGGACCTTGCGGGCAGCTGCTTCTCCCAGCCTGGTGAGGTCTGACCCTCCGCCCCTCCAGTCCCCGTGATGGCACTGCCAGCCCCTCCTCGTCCTCCTCCCTCCGCGGCACCCCCCCCCCCCCCCGGGTTTATGGCCCTCACCACACCAAGTGGGAACAGTGTTTTGTGGTGAACTGATTCGGGGCGGGTATCGGTCAGCTCCTCCAGCGGGTTTGGCTCTGTTTCCCTTTTGGAGGCTGGGAGGTACTGGGAGGGCAGAGCCTGGTTCAGGGTAGGACCAGAGTGGGAAGATTTTAACATGGGTGTGTTTCCTGACCCAGGATCGGGACCAGGCAGGTGCTGGGAGAGGGCGGCTGCAAGAGGGATGAGGGGGAGGAGGAGGAGGGAGAGGGGGAGGAGGGAGGAGGAGAGGAAGGGGAGGAGGAGGGGGAGGGGGAGAAGGGAGAGGGGCAAAGGGAGGTGAAGGGGAAGGAGAGGGGGAGGAGGGAGGAGGAGGGGGAGGAGAGGAGCGGAGGGGGAAGAGGGAGGAGGAGAGAAGGGGAGAGGAGGGGGAGGGGAGGAGGAGGGACAGGGGAAAGAGCAGGAGGGGAAGATGGGGGAGGCAGAACAAAAGGGGAGCAGCTGGTAGAAGGGGGGCCAGGCCTCTGGGGCAGGAAGCCCGAGCAGCGGGAGATGGGGCCTCACTTTAGGGTCTGAACAGTTTACATGGAGGGAAGAAGGCATTAGCTTGAACAATCCCAAACAGCGGGTAATCCAAAAGTCAATTATATCTGGATTTGAAATGAATCTCCTGATTACATTTGCAGCAGGTCGGCCCTCCTAATTATGATTAATTAGGCTAATGCCAGGTTTAGTTTACCTTCCCTGAGGCCACCAAGGGGTACAGAGCGGGGGGATGGAGCCCAGGAGCGGGCCGGGAGGCGCTCCCCAGTGGGCGGCACACAGGGGAAGGGCTGGCGGGCCCCAGCTCCTGCCCTCCCAGGCCGGATTCCCTTTGCTCCCCGGGAAGGAGGCTCAGCCCACTCTCCTTGTCCGATGGGGGGACGCGCTCCAGCTCCCTCTGGTAGGCAACCCGCTCGGCTCATTCACAGCCTCGGCAGGCGCCTGGGACTGATGTTCAGTGAGCCTCCAAACCAGGAAATTGCATTCTACTGGCTAAGAATGAACCTCGTCCCACGGGGCCCTTGCCGAGCCCGGCGGGGTCCGGACCACGGGGTTGCGCACTTTACCAGTGCCCTTGAAGCAGGTACTGTGTGTACCTGTGCGTGTGCACGCCCACGCGTGGCCCCGCTGAGTGTCCTCCCTGGCCCTTCACAGCAGGCCTCCCTGAGAGGGAGGGAGGAGGCCCGGGGCACTCTGTCTTCTCCTCTGCGGGCCGTGCCCACACTTCGCGCTTCAGGGCTTCGGCGGCTGTGGAGAGACACAGTGTCACCTCGTGTCTGGCCTCCAGGCTGCAGGCTTCCTTCCGGGCACGGTCATGCCACGGTCCAGAACAGCTGCTGGCAGGGACACAGAGCCTGCTGGGGGACGGGACCTCCTCGTCAGAGGGTGACTTCCCGGTTCTCCAGGGAGAGAGGGGTACACCGTCCTGGGCTCCTTCATCCTCCTCCTCTGTGGCTGCGGTGGGCCCCGGAGCAGCCGGCAGGCCACAGTCAGTGCCAGGGGACTAAGTGTCCCCCCGTGATGACCAGGAGCCGGTGGAGCAGGTGGTCGGCAGCGACCCTTCTGGGCGGTGATAAACGGACGTGCACACTGCAGTGTCCAGGTCGGGGCCTGCTGTGTGTCCCTGCACGAGGAGGGGATCCCCCCACTCATCCGTCTGGACTCGTTGTCCCAGGTGCCGGCCAGAGGATTGCAACGGGCTTTTCTGGGCAATGAGTTTTGCTGGGAACAGGCGGAACTTGGCCCCTGCCCACCGTCGGCTTCCCCCGGCGTCTGGCCCGGTTCCAGCCCTTTGGAGCCTCCGGCCCTGCCCGGGACTCGCGCCCAAGCCCCCGCTGTGCCCGGGGGCCTTCTCCTTTCGGAGAGCTTATCTCACAAGGAGGAATTTCCGTCTCCCTCGCTGTGAAGTCAGTTCCTGGAGTTAACTGCCACCGCGGGCCTGCGGGGTCTGGGCACATCGGGACCGCAGCGGTTTCTCAGAGGAGCCCGCTTTCCCCGCTGCCTGGCCGGGCAAACTCTCCCCGGAGCGATGCGCGGGAGCCGGCTTGCGGGGACCTGGCCAGGGCCGTGACCCGACCTCTGTGTCGGGGGAGCACTGTGTCCCGCGGGCCATGTGGCCTCAGCTGACCCGGGTGCCCAGACCCCTGTGTGCAGGGAGGGCTCCTGGCAGGGCCTGGAGATGGGGGTTCTAGGCTTTCCAGGAGGGGGAAAGGGAGGGAGGCAGGGAGAGGACACGGCGTGGAGATGCCCGGGTGCGTGGGGGGAGCCCTCCAGGGGGGCCACCAGCCTCTGCAAAGGGAGTGACCGAGACATCACTCCAGGGAGGCAAGCCTTCTTCTTAAAAGACACAGGGAGTCAATTATAGAGAGCCGTCCAGAAGATCAGGAAGGGAAAAAAGACAAACACCCATTTCACGCACCCCCTGCCCCACCCTTACCCCTCTGGGCCCTGTTTAAGGCCGGGGTGGGAGGTTTCCCGCAGCTCACGGGCTAGGGGGAGACTGGGGGGCCGAGACAAGCGGGGGGCCGAGAACAGCAGTGGGTTTGCAGGGAGGGGGCACCCACGCAGTTAGAGTGGTTGGGAATGGCGTCCCCAACACGGAGAGTGGGGAGCCAGGCCTGTGGCAGGGCAGGGGACAGCATGCACGAGGGGCCCCGAGACCCCAGACCCGGAGGGACGATTCCCAGACTCAGAACCCACAGTCCTGGAGGCGGGGGGAGGGGGCTGGTCACCGGGACAATCTTCCTCAGGGGGCTTCGCAGCCTTTTCAAAGCTGCCCCGCGTCCTTACGCCAAGACCTGGCAACTCCACTACCGGGATTTTTGATTCTGAAAAACCGTCAGAGATGCGCACGATTTGAGGGACAGGGGCCTCACCAGGATGTTTAAAATAGCAAGAAATGACCTTAAGAACGTTATGGTATTTTCACATGGGGTGACGACAACACGCTCATCACATTTTGGGGAAGCATTAAACACGCAGGTTGGTTACGATACGTTCAGGTTCGCTGTGGTCCTTCCGTCGTCAGGCCAAAGGCTGGAAGGCTACACAGGGACCGCCAACCCCGGGTACGGCTTGGTGGCAGAATGATGGGGAATTTTGATTTTCCTCTGTGTTTCTTTCTGTGTTACTTTATATTTATGTCAACAAATATGAAGACACATATTAAAAAAAAAAAAAGTCTGTTCGCAGGCCTTTTCTGTGTCTCCCGGACTATCGTGTGACCCCAAGGCCAAGTTCAGTTTCCGTAAGCCCACGAGCTTCATCTCTAACCCACGAGATGAGTGTGTGACTCTGGCTGAAAAGCCTCCACACCACTGACCCCTCTGCTCCTTTCCCGCTCTCTTCAGATCGGAACCTGGGCTCCAAAACCTGGTATTTAGTGCCCTTTACTCTCCTGCCTCCTTTTCAGCCATTTCTCTGGCAATTTCTCCATGATCCTCTCCCACAACCTGCCCCTGTGAAGCTCCCAAGTTCTTTCATGAACCGTCACATGTGTACATTCTGCCTCCTCTTCCTGGGAGGCCAACCTTCATATGTTTCTTTCTGGGGACTCCTATCCATCCTTCAAAACCTTTTCCAAATATCCCCCATGGTGATAATATCACTTCTGGTTGGAAACCCCGTGGCTGTCAGGGTATAGTCCGAGCTTAGCACGGCTCCCGTTTGTCACCCTCCCTCATCTGCCCTCCTGCACCTTCCCCCTGCCCCCCCATGTCCCCCACACTGTTCTGCACCCTCACAGGCGACCCTCCCTGCATCATTCTCTTGTCTTTGATGCCACAGTCAGCTCCAGCCTGCGGGAAGGTCAGGGTGCACTGTTGGACTCGGCGCTCAGCCCGGGAGTGCGTGACATTTCTTCTCCAGCTTGAGCGACTTAGAGATGAATCCAGCCAGAAGAAATTGTTTCGATTAAGCCCATTACCCTTAATAAATAATTAACCTGTCAGATGTGAGACACTTAGGGAAGCCTATTCCTCTGCTCAGACTGAATATGCTCAGGATGAAGGTTTGCCACTGGAGTTCTGAGCTCCTTCCAAATGGCCGGTTAGATCCAGAGAGTTTTGGTCGGTGGAGGCAGGATTTATGCTGGTAGGCGGGGCTGCTGTTTCTGGTGGTGGGGAGTGGGGAGAGCCTCCAGGGTCATGGCCAGCACCCCGCCAGAAGTAGGAAGCCCTTTTCCCATCACTCCTGAGAACCCCTGGGGTTCTCGTCCCCCACCTTTCCGAGGCTGCAGAGCGGGCGCACCGCCCGGGAGCCCAGTGCCCAGGGCCCCCCCCTCTGCTCAGACGGTCCAGCGGGCATTCGCCTTGGTGAGCGTGTGGGGGAAGGTTCGGGGCCCCCGGGACTCTGAGGGCCGCCAGCATGGCCGGAGGCTACCCTGACCTGCCGCGCCCGTTACCAGGACCGGGGCGCCGGGCAGGGAGGCTCTCGCTCCCAACTTTTGCCACTTTCTGGTGGAAACAAATAAGACAGCGGATGAATTATCTTCGGCCTGCTCTTCATAAATCAGAGGCGTAATGTAGCCGCCAGGCCTCTCACGCGGGAGTGTGAGCCGGCAATTAACTTGAAAATTGAATTGATGGGCATTGATTTTTTTTAATAAAGTTATTGTAATATATTCACTTGTTAGAATCCAGAGCTGAAAATAGACATTTTGTTTCTGATTACGGGGCCCGTCCCTATAAATCACCGGGGACGGCAGGAGCAAAACCCCTCATTTCACATCATTGTTTCCTGTTAGGTTCAAAAGGCCCATCACGGGGCTATTTTCCTTCTCCTGTTTGGGGGTTTCACACACTCGGAAGCCCGCGGGGTGAGGACGACAGGGCCTGGGGAGCAGGGCCCGAGGGTAGGGCCGGCTCGGCCGCTGTGGCGGGTCCCACGGTCTCTGGGCGTGGCTGCTTGGGTTCTGCTCCGGGATGGGTATGGTGCTGAGCAGGCTGGCGCCCCGTGAGCCCCGAGGTCAGAGGCGCTGAGCAAATGGGAGGAAGGGGCGGGGGATGGTGAGTGGCTCAGAGGACTCTGGGGACGCCCAGACTCACATCCCGAATCCCAGAACCACAGAGGCTTGGCCGACCGGGGGGCTCCCACACCAGGGGGAGAGGCTGGAGCCCTGAGGGGCCCTCAGGTCCCAGTGTGTCCTCCGGGCCAGTCTCCTGGCCGCCGCTGACAGCCTCAGTGTCTCCGCCTCCGGGGACAGAGGCCAGTCTGCCTTTGGGCAGCCCTGCCGGTTAGAAAAGCCTTGCACGTCGTGAGCCACGGCCCGGGCGCCCTTTCTGTGTTCTGCTGCAGGAACGGTGGCCCAGGGAGGTCAGAGACTCTTCCAGAATCACCCTGACCTATGACCTGTAGACCCGGGGGAAAGCAAGTGCGTCTGAGGCCACCAGACCTGCAGTAATTTGCTACAGCAGCCGCGGGAAGCTCGTGGAAAGGGAGACACGGCTGAGGGGCCACGGGAGCCCCACGGGACTCTCTGGTTGGGCAGCACCTACTGCGTGTGGGCTCCAGGTGGCTTGTGCTCAAGTCCCAAATCCTGCGTGGGGGTCGGGTGGCCGCACCTGGCCCAGGCGCCCTCCTTGCCAGCCGGGCCGACCGCTGCGTGAACTGGGGGAGGGGTGGTTCCCCACAAGGAAAATCGAGGGGGGTGGGGTCCCCGAGGTGGGGCAGGGTGCTGCTGGGCAGGACGGGCACGGAGCCTCGGCGGGACCTGGGACTCCTCACCCCCGGCTTTTTGTGTTCGCCGCCCATTTGTCCAGCGCAGAGGCCTGGAGGGGACGCCCTCGGGGGGTGTCGGATGGCGTGGGCGAGGTCTGGTGGGAGTCCGGGGAGCGAGGGATGGTCCCCCAGGGCCGCGTCCGTGTTGAGGTGGAGAAGCCTGCCCCTGAGGAGTGGGGACCTCGAGCCTTGTAGGAGGGGTTCTGCTCATGTTTTTACATGATGGCCGTGCCAGGGGGTCCTGGTGGTCATCGCGGTGGTCGGGGAGGACCCGGGGATTCAGGAAGGTGAGAAGCATCGGCTCAGATCGTGCTCACAGTCCAGGAGCAGCGGGAGGCGGGGGGCATCCCCCGCTAAGCCTAACCCATCGTGGTCGAGGGGCCACTGGGCCGGGAGTCGGGGTCATGCCAGCCCAAGTGGGTGACACTGAAAGTTGGTACACAGCAAAAAAATTTAAATGCAGAGCAAGAAAAATGTAGATCGACCCCAGGAAGCCTTCCCCATTACGAGTGTTCAGTTGCGAGATACGTTCTCAAGGTGGGCTCTGCCATGGTCTGTGGTCCCCTCACCCCAGGTTCCTACACTGACGCCCTCACGTCTCCCGGGAGCCGTGAGGGTCTGCAGTGCGTGGCGCTTAGGGCTTGGCTGTGGGGCCGTGGACCCCACAGGAGGCCTCCTGGCAGGGGAGGGACCGGGACAGCACCCCCGGAGGGCCGGGGGCACCCTAGCTCTTCTGTCTGCCCAGGAGGGACGCGGTCGCTGACACATCCTCGTGTCACCCCGCTGCGGCGGGCCCCTCCCAAACGCCGCAGAGCCATTAAGGAGCAGAATGTGGCCGGGACCATTCATCTTGCTGAAAGTGTCCCCGTTCTTGACATGTGGTATGGGGCCACGTTCTTAAATGAAAACACGGCTTTGAGTGAAAACCCAATTTGTTTCCAACAACCTGTGGAGTCGTGAAGAGGGGATTTTGACTAATGGGCACAAGGCACGTGTGTGCGGAAGTGTTCAATTATGAATGAGCTAATTACACCGGTGCGTTGGATGGGGACTGCGGGGACGTCCGCACGTCTCCCCCTCCGACGGGGCCCCAGCCCACTGGTTAGGATCATTAATGAAACCTTGTTCCTGCACGTTTTGCTGGGCACAAAGAATCACCTAATTTCATGATTCTGCTTCCATCAGTCATCGGGGTGCGTCCCGGGGGCTCTCGGTGGACGGCAGGTGCAAGGAGGGACTTCTGGGTTGGGGGACGTCTGCTTGTTAATGGCGCTTGGGCTGGACGTGCGAGTCTAGGTTTCACAAAAGCCGCGGACGGGCGTGTATCGGCAGGAGCCCCTTCCTTCCCGTCTGCAGCGGCGACCTTTGCCGGATGGGTAGCAGTGTCTGTGGATCTCCTCTGTCACCAGCAGAGTTTTAGGATGGGGAAGGTGGGAGCCTCCGAGCCCCTTTCCTACAAAGAGGAGGCTCCTCCACCCCTTGCCTCTTGAATGTGGCCGAGGCTCGGAGGGATGGTTGGTTTGTTTTTCTTCACCTGTGGACGTGGGTCAATTACACCCCAGAGGGATTCCTTCTTCCCCTTAGCCTCCTAGCCAAACAGAAGTAAGTTATCTTTATTTTTTAAAGTGCACAAGTTAACAAGAGCAGCTAATCTCTGCTAGGCATTTGCGGTGTCTGGGCATTGTGCTATCTGCACTGGGCATTGATGCCCAGAGAGCGACTTTGGGCAGAGAAAAGTATGGAATTCATTCAATCTCCCAACGCCGGTGAGCGTTAGAGCGCGGGGTGGGGACTTCAAAGCCCATGCTCTGAGCTGGTTCATTATACCACCTGCAGACTAAAGCAGGCAGACTCTAGCACAAAAGAGACAAGCCTCCCTTCTCCCTTTGGGTTGCTTCTAGCTGGGGAGAGAACCTCCCGTGGCCCAGCCTTCCTGTCTTCTGCTGAAGCCACAACAAAGTCCTCAAGGCATGTCTGTGTTTCGACTCTGAAGGTCAAAAAACAGTAGAGGGTGCTTGCATTTTTGCAACTATGTAAACCATGGCTGCATAGCCATGTAGTGTACTATGCTTGTAATTTCTTTTCTGTACAGATTTCTTGTTCCTGGAGATTTCTTTCTTTTTTTGTCACATGATTGGTCATTAGCATAACCTTGCTTTCTTTCATGTCTGCGATATTAACAAGTCTCTGGAATTTCACTTAAAAAAATAAACCCCTTCAAAGTTCCTGCTCCCAGAATCTGCTGGTGGGCTTGACGGCATCCTGGGGTGACTTCTGCATCGCCTGTGTCCGCGGGGACACCCCTGCATCTTGGCCATCGAGTCCTCCTCCCACTCTTCCCCCTGATAGACCGCAGCCTCCGTTAACCATTTTATTAATAAACTTTCAACTTTAAGTTGAAGTTAGAGTGAACATGGTACTCAGAGTTCCCACGTACCTACCACCCCCATGAGTAACATCAGTGCGGTGTGTTTGTTACAACTAATGAGCCAACACAGATAACCGTATTTTAAACAAAAGTGCATACGTCTCTTTTTTTTTCCCACACTTCCTCAGGTTTTACATAACGTTCTTCTTCCCTCTTCCAGGACTCCATCCAAAATGCCGCATGACATTTAGTCATCGTGTCTCCTTGGGCTTCTCTTGGCAGTGACGGCTTCTCAGACTTTCCTTATTTTTGGTGACCTTGATAGCTCTCCAGAGGACTGGTCGGATATTTCGTAGACTGTCCCTCATCGGGGTTCGTCTGGTGGTTGTCCCCCGGTTAGACTGGGTGATGGGTTTCCGGAGGACGTGCAGTGTCCTTCCCATCATGTCACATCTGGGGTCTGCTGCCAACGTGACTTCCCACCGCGGGTGTGACCTTGACACACCCTTGACACAGGACTGACTGAAGTCCTGCTGGTCAGACAGCATCCCCGCTGGAAAGTGACTCTCTGCCGTTAATTTTATTTACATGGTGGTCTACATTATGGTTCCGATTGTCCTTTTGGAAATTGCTTCATCTGCCGGCGTCCACCGGGCAGGGCAGCCTGGAGGCGGCACCACGATGTGAATTTGACTCTCTCTGGCCCTTTGGTGACCTTTTGCTTTGTGTCTTGTCTTCTTTGGTTGACATTTTATTCCTTCCCTACTGCTTCTTCTGATTGTTTTTTGTTTTTTTCCAGGACTCTTAGCATTACTCATGTCAGGATGGAGTCAGAGGGCAGCGGCGGGTCCCCTTGGGGAGCACAGCTCCTGCACATTGCAGGGTAATAGGTGGTTTCATCCCACTGCCATTAGCCACACGCCGAACGCTGATGTTCCAACCATCTGGCCGCCGGGAGGACAACTGGCTGAGCCAGCAAATACCGTGATAGCAAGAAGGCCTGGCTGATCTCGCTCAGGAGGCCTGGCCCTCCTCCCCGGCCCTTCCACTGCAGTGAGGTCCCTCTGCTTCGTGCGTGTGCTTCCTGCAAAGGGCCCCGTTCCCTGCAGGGACACTGGCTGTCTCCCTCAGGAGACGGCGGGACCCCATGGGATGTCAGTGTATTTCCAGAACAGCGATCTCATTGGAGGTTTTCCCAACACAGATGGGTATTTCTTCTTGGTGCTGATCTAATTGAACATATTAGGAGCTGATGCTACTGAGCCCTCACAAGGCACTTGGCACGTCCTGCAACTGACTTACCACAGTCCTGGGTGCTTGGAGCTACTTCTCAGCTCCATTGCACAGTCCTGGGTGCTTGGAGCTACTTCTCAGCTCCTGTGAGACCGAGGCTCGCAGGGGGAGGTGTGTGGGGCCCAGTGTCTATAGCTAGTCACCCGCGGGGCCGGCACTCTAACTTGCTCTGGGGAATGCAGTGTACTTGCTTGTACACCTGTGTGTAAGAGTGTGAGAGTGTGCACAGGCCCAGGTCTATCGAGGAATGCCGTGGCGCTGTGCTGGCCGGCTCCTGTGGGATGCTGGGAGCCCGTCCACCGTGGGGTGAAGGTGCTGCAGTCCAGCCCTGTGGGGGCTCCAGGACCAGGGGCAGCCTCTGAGATCAGTGGTTGTGCCGATGGGCTCGGTGTTCACAAGGGGTAGGTGCACTGTTTCCGTGGGTGGGAGCTCCTGGCAGGGTGTGGGGGGGCTGATGTCATGAGACACTGGGGGCTGCTGCTGAGGCCAGACGGTCAAGGACGAGGACAGATGTCCCCCAGGGTTGGGCCTCTGGAGCGAGAAGCAGGGCCAAGAGCCAGCAACAGTGATACGTCCCTGCGCCTGCCAACAAAGTGATGTCACCCGTAGAGAGATGGCATCTCGAGGCTCTGCGGCAGGTGGAAGGGAAACGCGGAATGTCGTGAGAGGGTGGCTGGGAGTCACTCTCACTGGCGGACATGGGCGGACGACTGTCTGAGCCTCATGTTCCTCGTCTGTAAAATGGGCGACAGCAGGACCTCCCCGCAGGGGTGATCGCGATGTCGGTGTGAGGACTGTCCCCAGGGCAGGGGGAGGAGGGGAGGGTGAAACCAGGCGCAGAGGCATGCAGACAGATGGGAAGGCTCAGCCCTGTTCCCTTCTGCTCTGCCTGCCTGGGCATCTGCCAGCGGACACCCGCCTGTCCGGCCGGGGAGGGGCTGGGGCTGGGGCTGGGGCGGTGTGCTGCCTGGTTGAGGATTCCAGGTCCCCATCATGCTCGCCATCCCAGGGACGGGCTCCGGACAGAAGGGGTTTCTGCTCTTCACGTGCACCGCGGACGAAGGGTTGGGCAGGGGCGGGCTCTGCCTGCACCCTGTATTTTATACACACACGCACACACACACACGCGCGCACACGCACACACACACGCACACACACACGCACACACACACACACACACACACACACACACACACACGGCCCTTTCCCTCCCCGTCTTCTCCCAGAGTAAATGATGGTGTGCTTTCTGCGGGGAAGGGGCCGCCGCTCTCCGGGGGGCTGGTATACCAGAGGAGCTTACCGTGCGCTCGAGGGGAGCCAGCTGAGCCCCTCCTGTGCGCTGCCTCCTCATCGCGCCTCTACGCCCTGGGCCGGTCCTTGCCTTTGAGAGACTGCAGTCTGGGAACCGCGTGAGGATGACGCGTCCCGTCGCCATGTGTTTCTAGGTGGGCGTCTATCTCTGGGACAGAATGCAAGCAGGTGAGCCGGGAGCAGGGGTGCAGTGTCAGCCTGCGGGGCCGTCTGAAGACGAGCTTCCAGGTCCTCCTTCTGAGCAGAGCTCTCCTGGTGGTAACCGTGCTCTGCAGACCGTCAGCGGGGTCTGATGTCACCACGTGCGGCCCCGCTGCGCTATTAACCCGCCCCGGTGACTCCAGTGCGTGAATGAGAACAGCCCCTCTCCACCGAAGGAGACCCAAACCCTAACGGATTTGTTCCTAAATTGCACACTGTTGTCGGACATGGGGACGTGTGAACGTAATGAACACTTGTATAAACAGCGTGCTCCCGCCGTTACTTCGGAGATGCATTTTCCCACTAATTAAGACCCGTGGGAATGGCAGAGGTGCGCCGCGTGGTGATTTCCGGCAAAGGTTGGGTCTTGATACACCGACAGGTGGCGAGTTCTCAGGTGGCCGTTGCTCCCTGCATCACTGGAGGAAGCCGAAGAAACGTCCCCAGTTGTCCTGCAAACACCCAAAGGACAGAAGGACAGAGCAGAGTTCCTGTCCAGACTTCCCGGCGAGAGAGTGGGTCTCCTCCCTGGACCCTGGGCGGAATCGTGCCCGAGGCTCAAAATGTGGGGCAGGTGTGCTGTGTCATCCATACTGGACTCTGCGTCAGGTGCTCAGGTACTGGGTACGCCACGTTGAGAGAGAGAGAGAGAGAGAGAGGAGGGCAGGGAAGGAGGGAGACACAAAGGCACTAATCACGTTGCGGGGGACGTCACCACCGAGCATTCACAGGCTTGGGGGAAGGGTGGAGGATTCACACCCCCAGTTATTTTTTTTAATTTTTTTTTAAAGATTTTTATTTATTTGACACAGAGAGATCACAAGGAGGCAGAGAGGCAGGCAGAGAGAGAGGGGGAAGCAGGCTCCCTGTTGCGGAACTCGATCTCAGGACCCTGAGATCATGACCTGAGCGGAAGGCAGAGGCTGAGCCTCTGAGGTGCCCCTGAGCCCCTGAGCCACCCAGGTGCCCCTCATGCCCTCAGTTATAAGCACAGAGAAGTCCCCCGGCTTCAGATGACCCTGATGTCCAGTGCCAGTCGCACTCACCCCACATATACCCGCGGGACCGGAGGCTGGTCGCCCCAGGGCTGGTGTGAGCCCTGAACAGGTGCGCGGCCCCCTTGGTTGAGCCCCTCTCTCTTGCTGTGGCAAGGCGGGGAGACCCGGACCTCCCCCACTCTTGCGGGCCCCGAACCAGCAGCTCCCCCCGCGCCCACCTGGTGGGTCCCAGCTTGCTTGGGGCCGAGGCCGATGTGATTGCATCTTCATCGTACCAGTATTTTCATGGCCACTGCTCCTGGCAATATGAGGCTGGCAATAAAAATAATTTATTGGAGGGATGTTGATAAAGCCTTGCTTATTGCAAACAGTAAATTAAAGTGAGCACTTCCACCTTTCTCTCCCACCCAGGGAACAATAACCACTCACAGTGAACTCGAAGGGGAAGGGGAACAAGATACAGACAATCGTCCAGCCTCACCCGTCTTACCAGCAAACTCATAAAAATTAAGGAATAATTTTTCAAAGAGATAAGGGCTGTAGGGACATGAAAATCCAAACAACCAAATTGTGGCTGCTCGGAGGAGGTGCATGTGGGATGGGAAGGGATTTCTTTTCCCATTTTTAATTTACAAGAACCTTGTAAACTACAAATTAAAGGAGCAATAGCGATTCAGAAGGCTTGATTCATTAAGCCTTTATTTACCCTTAATGCCTCCAAAGAAAAATAATTTGGTTACTGAACATGAGTTATGGGCTCAGAGCTGACACCTTCGCACACAAATCCCCGGGCCTGTATTAGGGCGGGGCTGCGTTGTGCTGAGCAGAGGTGGCCGCGAATAGCAAGCATTTGCTCCCCTGTCGGGACGATTATTCGATTATTCGGAAGTGAACTCCCGGAGGGCGGTCCCAGCGGGACGGCTCCTGCAGTGCTTCGTCCCTAGGCCTGGGCGCGGGGATGGCTATGAGGAGCACGTGAGTCTCCTGCTGGCCAGTTTTAGGACTGTTTCAAATTCATATCCTTTATCCCGAGAAGCCCGAGATGATTCGTGGTCCATACTCGTAACAAGCAGATGGTAAGAGCCCAATAAATATCTTTTTAAACGAGCGAAAGAGGAAACGAATGAAGGGAGGGACTTCACGCATCGCCCCCTGGTACTGGACTTTGGGATGCACGGGGAGTCTCCATAGACATCCTGCATCATTGCATAAGGTGAGGTCCTGACGCCCTCTGTCCCCGTCGGTTCCCACAGAGCACCTCGTGTGTGCCCAGTCATAGCTGGAGAAGAGGTCAGGCCTGGTCCCAGCCCTGTCTGAGCCTATGGTCAGGTGCATGTGGCCTTTCCCTCAACAACTCATCTCCGTGGACTTACCTGGTGGCTTCTGAGGGTGCAGAGGAAGTCAGGGCAGTGTAAAAGGGGCGTGACGTGGCCGCCGTAGCGTGGACGTGTGTTGTGTCCGTTCTCCACTGCTGTGTGACAAATCGCCCTGAACTGAGCGCACATTAGGGCAGATTTGGAGGCCAGAGGTCCAGGAGTGGGTCAGAGGGCTCCTCTGTCTCAGGGTCCATCACAGGCTGAGATGGAGATGTTGGTCAGGGCTGGGGTCTGATCTGAAGGCTTGGCCGGGGAAGGACCCATTTCTGTCTGCTGAGCTGGGGAAGCTTTTCTTACCTTCTGCCCTCAGATTGGGACTTACACAACTGACTCCCCTGGTTCCCAGACCTTCACACCTGGACCGAGCCACACCATCAAACTTCCTGCACCCCAGCTTGCAGATGGCAGATCATGGTACTCCTCAACCTTCATAACCGCATGAACCAATTCCTTTATACACACATATCTTATTGGTAATTTTCCTTGGGAGAACCCTGATGCAAGAACTCTTCTCTTTCCTCGGGGAAACCCCCTTGCCCATGGTTCGACCAGAACCACACCCCATGCAAAGGCTTGGCCGACAGTTCCTCCTGGTACGAACCTTCTTGCCTGGATTAAGACTCCCTCCCATTTGGCTCCCTGAAGGACCTTGGACACTGCCTGAAGAATGTCAAGCAGGAGCAGGTGGAGATCTTTTTAGAGATCCCAATCCCAGAGATGTACCAGCTTTACCTGCTTGTTACAAGACACTGACCTCGGGGCACGGTCACCACATGGAGACACTGCAAGTTTTTAGAGTGAACCTAAAACATGAATTGACAATGTTTTTTTTGAGATCACATTGCTCAAATTACTACCCTTGGAATAAATCAAGTGGGAGTGAATAGAAAAGACAGTTGAGTGTGGGGTAAATAGTCACCATGCAGGGTAGATGTGCAGGGGTTGAACTCTGAGCCCTGAGCTAGGGAGCCTTTGGACTCCCTCCGTGTCTCTGCTTCTGTTGGTCCATACATCTCTCTCCTTCATCGTTGGCATGACTGATGGATTTTATGAATGTTGCCAAAGGTGGGCTCCCAACTTTAATGGGAGTTGGTCCTGGGCATCTTTGGACCCCAGTCATGGCGCAGAGGAGGTGTTGGACATGGCTTGAGGAGACGTGGAGTGGGAAGGCCATGGGAGTATGGAATCTGATAGGGGTGCTGGCTCACCTCATGGTGCCACATTGGGAATACCACTCTTCCCTCTGGGCCCTGGTGTTCCCACCAGAAGGCATGGAGTGTGGCTAGACCTAAGCTGACCAAGGCTTAGGTCTGTGGATGGAACTGTCTCAGCCATGTCCCCCCAGAAGAAGTGTTGGAGTCCTAACTCCTGGTGTCTGCAAATGTGGCCTTGGAAATAAGGTCTTTATCTTTGCCGTCATGTTAGGATGAGGCTGTACTAATGAGGAAGGGCCAGAATCCAGTAGGACTGGTGTCTTTACAAGGAGAGGGGGGACTGGGGCACACACACACGGAGAGGAGAACGCCATGTGAGACAGACACACAGGAAGAAGTTCATGTGAACATGGAGACAGAGATTGGAGTGATGCACCTACAGGCCAAAGAGACCAAAGACTGCTGGAAACCTCCGGAAGCTAGAAGAGGCAGGAAGGACCCTGCCCTAGAATCTTCCGAGAGACTGCGCCCCTGTGGACTCCTTGATTTCAGACTCCTGGTCTCCTGACTGTGTGAGAATAGGTTTCTGTGGTTTTAAGGCCCCCACTTGGTGGTCATTTGTCACAGCAGGTCCACAGCACTCCTAAGATGGGGACCCTGCCCTGTGACTGTCCGTGGGGGTTACAGGGACAGGTCCTGGGGGAGGGGGGAGCTCTATGCCCAGGGGCGACAAGGTGGCCCAGATGCCCTCCTCTGCCTGCAGCACCGTTTGTGGGAGTCGGGCCAGGGAAGGTGCTGCGGGTCCAGAGCAAGGACGGAACCCTCTGCTCCTCTGCCCGCTTTGGAGGGACCATCCAGACAGCTGAGAAATGCTCCACTTCATGTAGGGAAATCGGGTGGGGCTGGCTCGACTTTGCCTCGGGTGCCTGCCCCTCCTTGGGCCTTGGTCTCCCTACCCGTGGAGTGGAGGCACTCGTCCAGGTGAGGAAAGCTCTTCAGGCTCCAACCGCCATCCCACCCCACGCGAGGGGGCCGGCTCAGGAAAGCCAGAGGAGAGCAAGCACCGGAAAGTGGCCTATGTTGACAGTCACAGAGAGCCCGGGTCCCAGGAGAGCTGGTTTCCCAAGTCCCAGAGATGCTGACTGTTCCTGCTTCCGTGCTCCCTCCAGAATAATTCAGACTCTGCTCAGGAATAATTCAGAACTTCTTCAGGTCCCAGCTGGTGACAAGACTGCATTGGTGAGGACATCCAGCTTGGGGAAGAAGGCTGACGTGACATTTGGGGAGATCAGGCAAGAAACCAGTTCCTTAAAAAACATTTGGGATCCTGTTTTGGCTTTTACTCCAACCCATCTGTTGTGGGCTGCATTGTCTCCCCATATTCATATGCTGAGGTCCTAACCTCCAGGAGGAACCCAGAATGTGACCATATATAGAAATAAGAGCTTTAAGGAGGCAAATAAGGTAAAATGAGGTCACTGGGTTGGTCCCTAATCTGACGTGACTGGCATCCTAATACGAGGAGATGGGGACACAGACACGCACAGAGGGACGACCACGTGAGGACACGGGGAGAGGACAGTGGTCTGTACGCCAGGGAGAGAGGACCTCAGAGGAACCAGCCCTGCCCACGCCTGGATCGCAGACCTCCAGCTTCCAGCCTCCAGGACCGGGAGGGAGAAATCTCTGGTCTGAAGGGCCCCGTCCGTGGTTCTTCGTTATGGCAGCCAGAGCAGACCGATGGACGCAGGAAACACGGGACTAAAACATTAATTTTCCTGGATCCGCTCTGTTAGTGGACATGCTCTTTCCTGTTTCTACATCCCATGGTGAGGAGTCTCCCAGGGCTTAGCACCACTGTAGGCTCAGGTGCTCTGGGACCAGCAGTGCTCAGGGAGGAAGTAGCCAAGTTGGGTCTGGTCTCGGCAAAGAGGGTGAGGCGGTCCATTCAGCACTGGTCTCACCCTGCCACAAACCCCCCACCTGCCATGCCTGGACCTCTCTGGGAAGGACTGGGTGTGTGCCCTGGACTGCTACTCGCGGTCCTTCCCGACCTGAGCTCAGGATTGGGTCTGAGCTCCCTCCCCACCCACCCGTCGGAGCACCTGCGGCACACCCTGAATCTAGATGCCTTTGTCACCCACGGATGCAGGCGGCACCGGGCTCTACCCCTGGCTCTGGCCGAGTCAGGTTTCTTTGCTCTGCCTCTGGGTTTTCATCTCTAAAATGGGAGCAGCAATGCCTTCCCCCGGAAGAGCAGATTAGGGGTTGGGGTGTGCGTTAGTTGGCTAGGACTGCTGTAACAACGTATCGCGGACTGTGGGGCTGCAATCGCAGACGTGTGTTTCTGGGTTCTGAGGGCAGAGGGCCAGCATGGCCGAGGCCTGGCGACGGCCCTCGTCCTGGTCTATGAGCAGCCGCCTACTTGCTGTGTCTTCACAGGGCAGAGAGACAGCTTCTCCTCTTATAAGGGCACAGATCCTATTCGTGAGGGCTCAGGAAGGTTAATTTTATGGGTCGCCTTGGTTTTATTATTATTGATTATTTCTGGCTGTGTCTGTGAGCGTGTTTCTGGAAGATATTAGCGTGGGCATCAGGAGAGTGTAGAGCTGCTGGCCGTTCCCAAGGTGAGTGGGCACCATCCAAACCCTCGAAGACCTGAGTAGAACAAAAAGGTGGAGGAAGGGCAAGTGTTCTCTCTCTTCGTGACCTGGAATATCCATCCTCTCCTTGTCTCACACATCAGGCCTTCAGATTTGGGCTGGGACTTAAACCGTTAGTTCTTTTGGGTGTAGAAAAAATTATACCACCTGCTGCCCTGGGTCTTCAGCTTGTAGATGGTAGGTCGTGGGACTTGTCGGTCTCTAATCATGTGAGCCAATCCTCTACTCTAAACCTCTTTCTTTGTATCAGTATACATTCTATTGGTCTGTTTCTCTAGAGAACCCTGACTGATGCAGGACCCCCTGGTGATCAATCCCCTCCCAAAGGCGCCATCTCCAAATAGCATCACGTTGGGATTAGGGCTTCAAAATATGGAATTTTGGGGGCACATAAACATTCATTCCACAGAAGGGGAGAGGTATGACTCTACCTGAGGATGACTATCTGAGGAAATGACTCCCACCCTGGTGGGATTGGGGAGAAGGGAGGGGAACCTGGATTGTGGGGGGAGTGGAGCCAGAGAGTCATGGGGGAGGCAAGGGTACAGCCATGACCTTCATCCCACTGGCCTGTCCATGGATCTCGCAGGTTCTTACGTCCCTGGGTGTCGGACTTGTCTTTGGGAGAAGTCAGCAGGTGGAAGACATCTCCAGTCATGGAGGCAGCAGACCCAGGCCTGTGCCCCTTGGGAGGGCAGTTAGTCTCCTCATGGGGTCACTGCCTGTTTTGGGGTTATGGCTACAGTTGAGTGAAGTGATGTACTAAGCCTCCAGGTTGGGTGTAATAAATGGGCCCCCCCACTTCCTTTCTTGGGGAAGAAATACATGAAGGGCTCCCTCAGAGCGGGGCTGAGTTTCTACATCCTGGCAAGCAGCCTTGATCTCAGCCAGCTGTCCTCTTGCCTCTGCCTTACATGTGATTAAGTTATCCCCCCATTTTTTTTAAAGACTTGTCTTATCACCTATTTACAAGACTTATGGATTTCTCATTACTTCCTTTGATAGGACGCAAGCTGAATTGCTTTCTGCTCACTCCATCTGAGCTCTGCCTATAAAACATGACAGTAATAATGGCTGAGGGAGGAGCGGGCCGTGTGGGGATCGGGGCCATGCAGAAGGCATCCACCCACATGCCTCAGGGATTTATCCCACGCACAGACTGATGTGCCTCTGAGCGGTTGTCTGTAGATGCTCAGCCCAGGTCCCCCAGCACCAAGTCCAGGAAGACACAGATGAGGATCTGCCTTGAGGGTCAGAAGAACATCCCTGAGGCCTCCCTCATGTCTGACCCAACTGCAGAGTTCATGGCTCTCTGAGACCACCCTTTCTTCTGACACTAACTGCAGCTTTTGGGGGATCCCCTGGACTATCCTCAGGTTTAATAATTCAGTAGAAGGACTCCCAGAACTAGTTGATTTGTTATGATTTATTTAACACAGCTGTTACAATTTATTATGGCAAAAAAACACAGATTCAAATCAGTCAAAGGAAGAGACTCATGGGATGGAGTCTAGGAAAGTTCCATGTGTGGAGCTCCCACCATCCTCCCTGCTGTGGAGGCATGGATGGTGGCAGCAGTGGTGACCACACACACACTGGCCCCCAGGGAAGCCCACTAGCCTTGGTGTCATCACTTAGACATGGTTGGCCACCCACATGGCTGACCTTGGTCTCCAGTTCCTTTAAGGGTGAGCTGATACCACCTGACCCGAAACCTTCACCCTAAATCAAATTGTTACACTATTCAGCATGGCCCATGGTCCCCAGGTAAACAAGGACACTCTTACCAGACAAGATATTCCATGGGCTTAGGGATCGGGGACTGAAGGCAAACACAAGACCTCTCTTTAGAAGGGCTGAATTCTTTACTACACACTCTTTCCTTGGTCAAGAGAGCTTCTGTATAAACAAACTCAAAAGTGTTCCTTACATGTTCATAGAGACATGTGTTTACAGGAGGTGGGTGAGCCCTGGGTCTGGATAAAATTCCCACCTTATAGCACTGTACAGAACAGTCTTCCTCTGAGCCTTGAAGAATTCTCTGCCTTTCTGAAAGGCACATTGGCTTTTCTCACCCTGGTCATAGACCACTGGTCAAGGGTTGACTTCCTGACAACAAAAGCCTAATTTAAATAAATAGTTTAGATTGCTGCGGTGGTGCGTATGGGTGTGTCCACCTCTAGACTAAAATAGCCAAAAGAAAGGCTGAAGATGCCCAAAGGGTTGGCAACACAATGCTTGGAGCAATGGGTCACCAATGGGAACTTGAAGGGGGCCCTGGTTTAGCACAACCCTGTGAGCTAATGTGGTTTGAAGCCAACTTGCTAGGGAGACAAGGATGGAGACAGGGTCCTATCCAACCATCCATCACCCTGTGAGCATTGTTCAGTGAGTAGACAATGAATGGATGGATGGTTCATTGGATGGATGGATGGATGGATGGATGGATGGATGGATGGATGAGTGGATGGGTAGATGGATGGATGGTTGGATAGAAAGATGAATGGAGAGAAGGATGGATGGAGAGAAGGATGGAAGGAGAGAAGGATGGAGAGAAGGATGGAGAGAAGGATGGATGGAGAGAAGGATGGATGGAGAGAAGGATGAATGAAGAGAAGGATGGATAGAGGGAAGGATGGATGGAGAGAAGGATGGGGAGAAGGATGAAAGGAGAGAAGGATGGAGGGAGAGAAGGATGGAGGGAGAGAAGGATGGATGGAGAGAAGGATGGAGGGAGAGAAGGATGGAGGGAGAGATGGGTGAAAGGAGAGAAGGATGGGTGGAGAGAAGGATGGATGGAGGGAAGGATGGGGAGAAGGATGAAAGGAGAGAAGGAT